>JASUUG010001051.1:0-377835 GCA_030449905.1 Luvunga scandens | reverse complement strand
AGTAAACCAATAAATTAATTTCATTCAAAATAATAATAACCCTTAAGTATTATTTAATTATTGCAGAATATAAAAATTCTTTAGATGAAGTAACGGCAAACAAATCTCAAAATAATCTATTAACCTTAATTCAACAAATAAAAAAATTGAAACAAAGACCCACTTACTAAAGAGTTAAAGCAAACCCACTAACCAAAGTCAAACTCTCCAGGACAACATCTAAATCAATACTAAAAATTGAAGTTAAAAACAATGTAAAGCTACAAAACAAACAAACTAAAGATATATTTATTTGAAGAAATCAAGTGCGGAAGCAACAATTATTACCACCACAAGCAATGGGTTGCAAGTACCTCCAAATAGGACTTTTCTTTAGTGGAGCCTTCCAAGTACAACTCTTTAGTAGCTTAAAGAAATCCATTGCTGGGTAGAAGAATGAGGTGAGTGTAAAGAAAGAGCCTAGTGTAAAGTAGAAAAATTCTAGAAGTAGTATTTTTAATTAGGGAAAAAATTGGAGATGGAAACTTACATTTAGAAAAGCGAGCGATTCTTTTTTTTTCTTTTTTTTTTACACTAAGTGTACGGTTCATTAAATAAGGCACGAAGAAATAAAAATCTTCCCTCTAAATTTTATTGGCTTTTATTATTGTCATTATATATTTTTTAATATTTGCCTACATATTACTTTAGTAATTTTTTAATGGGTCATTCTATAATGCCGTAATTAAATTTACGGCATCAATGTCGTAATGGATATGAACCATTAGATTTAAATAAAAAATCTCCACCATTAATTCTAATTAAATATAATAACAAGTTATTATCATTTTTTGTTCAAGTTGCAGATTACAATTACTAGTTTTATGTGTGATTTACAAAATTAATGTATCATTTGACACTTAATGTTAATTTCTAAGTTTTACACAACATTTACAACTTTTTGTTTCGTTTGCAATTCTAAAGAATAATTTACAACTCTAACATTAATTTATTCGTTTTTCCTTCAATTTACTAGTCTTATGTTTGATTTATGAAATTTTCATTTCATTTTATAGTAAATGTCAATTTACGAGTGTTGTATCATTTTTCTAAGTTTTTGTTCTATTTACAATTTCTTATTCTAATTTATAACTCCAACATTAATTTACCATTTTTTTCCATCAATTTACTAGTCTTATGTATAATTTACAAATTTTTTGTTTTATTTCACATTTAATGTCAATTTAAAAGTTTTATGTCATTTTTCTAAGTTTTTGTTTTGTTTCCAGTTTCTTGTCCCAATTTACAACTCCAACATTATTTTACTTCTTTTCCTATCAATTTATTAGTCCTATGTGTGGTCTCTAAATTTTTGTTTTATTTCACATTTTATGTCAATTTATAAGTTTTATGTTATTTTTCTAAGCTTTTGTTTTATTTAAAGTTTCTTATTCCAATTTACAATTCCAACATTTAATTTACCCTTTTTTTAATCAATTTACTAGTCTTATGTGTGGTCTCTAATTTTTTTTGTTTCATTTCACATTTAATGTCAATTTATAAGTTTTATGTTATTTTTCTAAGCTTTTGTTTTATTTACAATTTCTTCATCCAATTTACAATTCTAACATTAACTTACCCTTTTTCAATCAATTTACTAGTTTTATGTATGGCTTGAAAATTTTTTATTTTATGTCACATTCTTGTCAATTTACAAGTTTTATGTCATTTTTCTTAGTATTTGTTTTATTTACAATTTCTTCATCTAATTTACAACTCTAACTTTAATTTAAGGTTTTTTAATCAATTTACTAGTCTTATATGTTATTTGTAAATTTTTTGTTTTATTTCACATTCAATGTCAATTTACAAGTTTTATATTATTTTTCTTAGTTTTTGTTTTGTTCACAATTTCTTCATCCAATTTACAACTCAAACATTAATTTTTCTTTTCTCAATCAATCTACTAGACCTATATGTTGTTTACAAATTTTTATTTTATTTCACATTTAATGTCAATTTATAAGTTTTATGTCATATTTTTAAGTTTTGTTTTATTTTGCAATTTCATCGAGAGAAGTATTTTTTTTCTTTCCTAAAATAGAAAGAAAGAGAGAGAAGCTGATACGTTGACCCGGTTCGCGAACCGAACCCGCGAGACGAGACCCAGCCAGATCTCACAATTCCGGCCACCCCACCGGCCGATATTGGTACCGATCCGAAGTTTGAGAGCTGGCCAACGTATTTCCCTCGTCATCGCTGCCAGAAACCAACCATAACGCCGGCGATCGAGCTCGAAAAGCCGCGCCAAACCCGTTTCTCCCAGCCACCGATCTAACAGGAATTAGGCCGTGTCACCACTTGGATCTTGTTCCTCAGCTTCCCCTCATCGTTTCCCAACCAACCCCGTCACCTGAAACAGCCGGATTACGGCCGATCGACCGCCGGAAAGCTCACGGTTTTGGGGAGCTTGATCCGTCGTTATCGCAGCGCGTGGGTGGTTACCGCCGGCACCATTGGACTCACCGAGGTCAGAACTAGCAGACATGAGCTTCCCGTCACCGTTGACCGAGTTTCGGTCACCGTTGACCGTTAGGGGTAATTCGATAATTTCATAAACTTTTGGGGTAATTCTGTAATTTAAAAATTGGTGGACATTTTGGTAATTTCAGATCAGGGCGGTTAGGTAATTTGATATTTCTTAGGTAATTCAGTAATTTATATCGTTAGGGACATTTTGGTAATTTTATATTTTTTGGGGGTAATTTTATAAATTCAAAACTTTTGGATATCTTTGTAATCGGAATTGAGGATAGTTGATAATATGTGATTCTGAGGATAATTTGATGTCGAGGGCATTTTGGTAATTTTAAGAATTTGAGAATATTTTATTATAGATAAATGTCGTTTCGAGCATATTAGTTATAATTCGCAATTATGATTAGTAATTATGTTATTTTCTTAAATTAGGAGGATCCGTGAACGAGAATAAACCCGCGGACATTGTCGATATCGAGTTCGGACAACGTCACTGTGAGTGGAATATACAAAATCTATTTTCGTTGTAGTTTATTTTGATTTTAAAATATGGTAAAACATGTTTATAAGATTTGTTTTGAAAGCTTCGATTTAATGATTTTATAGAAATGGATTTTTATCTGTGTTTTGGTATTTATTACGAGAAATGTGTTTGATTAATGTTTGGTTACCGATTTTGAATATGCATGATAATATTTTAAAGAAAAGGAAAAGCATATTTAAGACATGTTAAACGAAAAAGGAAATGAGATTTCGAATCAGATTATATGTTTATGTATATGTGCCAGACAAAAGATATTAATACGAAAGATAATGATCGCTTTAAAATCATTAGACAAGACCTTCCTCTCCGCATACAAAATACATGAGGCATGAGACGACATACGATGTATGTTTGTTGTTAAATACAGAGATACCGATATCGAGATACGGTATTTATACAAACGAGATATATTTTGGGGTCCGTCTGAGTACACACAGAGGCTTTGGGCGTGTACTTGGGCGACTTTATCTTTTGGGGACTAAATTATGCATGCGCAGATATGATGAGATATGAGATGATATTTTTTTTATTTATCTGTAGAAATGGGAATTGCTCATTTCGACAAAGACGCATCGTCATCCCATCGGCGCCCGTATATGATGTGATATGATATGACTTTTCCCGATCTATCCTTGTAGCTCCAGGGCGTGATTGTATCCAGATAATAAGTCATTGCCCATTTGTCAAGGTCCGGATATGATGAGATTATTTCCTATGGGTACTTGTTTGGTGATCGTTTTTGGTATTTCAGTATTGATGTTATAAGTATTACGAATTTCCATTGATTTATGCGGTATGTTTGCGATATCGTTATTTGAGTACATGACTTGAATTTAATAAGTTATTTAAGTTTTTGTGATATTTTGATGAGATTATGTTTTGATCTGATTAATTATTTTAGAGTAAAATTATGTTCAAAAGCTACTATCAACTCACTGAGTTCACTGAGTTTTATACTCATCCCGTTTTATTATATTTCCCCCCCACAGGAGATTTGCAGGTAATCACAAAATGAACAATCGAGAATAATATTTTCAAAATTTTGGCAACGTTATGACGTTGGGAGTTAGAAGTCGAGATGTTTTATTGAGATATTTCGGAATGTATAATTTATTACATTTTAGGGATTACGGATAACATATGTATTTTATTCGATTTTGATAATTTGAGAGATTTGATATTTTGTTGATAATTGATTATTCAAAGATGATTATATTTGAATTATTTAAGAGTGCTTGATTTATAATTTTACAGATTTGGTTGTGTAATAATTTTAGGAAAGATTTTACCGAATTTTCAGTAAAATACCCATTGATTAAATTGTTTCCGATTGATTTATTAAAAATCAGGCCGATACGCCCTGGAAGTTTGGGGCCGGTCTTGTCATTATTATGATAATTTTTCGAATATACAGATTAGAAAAATGATGAAATATGCAGAAAGGGAGATTTATGGCCGTATTTTAATTTGATATTTTATGTTTTGGCTTTGTGCAGGTGATTTGATCCGTATTACTACAAAGGGAGTCAATTGCTCCAAATGTCCTCATGGTTATTACTTGTCTGGAAGCTTATCCACCATGACCAAATTAAGGTTTAGTTTTTATTTCTTCATTAACCCAAGTTTGACAAAAATCACGGGACAAATTATATCTTAAAATTATTTGCAACCCTTCAAACAAAATACTTTTGGGTTATCAGGCTTTTATTTTTTCTTCGAATATTTTATAGCAAATGTTAACAATTTTACTGGCACTTTTTGATAATCAGTAATTGAATTCCACAACACTTATGATCAACACTTGGTCCCCGCTGTTAGCCCGGTCACAATTTCAATCAAAATTTCTTGTCCCTTAAGTTTCTTGGAAACCAAACAAAATATTGAGATCCAATTTTTAATAATATCAAAAATTATAAAACTAACTTAAAAAAACTTTGTATTTTTCAGAAAAAGGTTAAAAAAGTCTTATAAAAAGCTGAAAAAGGGTTAAAAACACCTCTTGAATCGCTAATGCCCACTGGGTACTTGAAATCCCAAACCCTTCAAGAACATTTTCATCCAATTAGAATTACGGATTTATTTGATAAAAATTAATTAAATAATTTATCTTTATTAATGATTTAAAGAGGAATGGACCAAAATATTCATTCATTTAATTTTTATTAAAATGCCTTTCAAATTAGTTTAATTTTGGAAGGGATGGCTGGCATGCAACATTACGATAATAAAAAAAAATTAATTTCTGTTAACGTAATTATTAAAATAGAAACACTTTCTTGCTTCTTTTTATAATAAAACTTTTCATTCTAATGATTGGTAGGAAAAGAGTTTATTGAAGAAAACAAAATTCATGGCAGTTTTTCAGTAAAAATTATTTGAAAATACAAGATTCAATGTTTTAATTATTCAAATTAATTACGATAGCAAACTTTGATTCTATTTGGATTTTTGTAGATTTGCTTTTAAAATTATATATATATATATAATTTTGAAAATTTTACATTAGTTAATTTTTTTATGAAAAATGTTTAATCTGGTTGATAAATCTTCCAAATTGAAATTTTTAAATTTTTTTATTATATTATAATTATTGTGTCCACCTCTTGATATATCTAATGATCCAAATTTATTACGGCATTAATGCCATAAATTTTGTTACTTCACTTGATAAATTTTCAAATAAAAAGCATAATAATAATTTTTTTAATTACAGGTTGGTCTCTTATTTTATATATTTTTTAACATTTTGTCTTTTAATAAATGTAGATTTTTTATTCTCTATGGAAAATATCAAGTCAAAATACTCATTTGCCCTACTATTTCTTTAATTTTCTTGTGTTAGGGGATAAAAAAGTTTTCAATGCAAAAATAATATATAAAGTTATATTTGAACTTGCATGATGACAACTTCAACACGAATTAAAATTCTTGACATCAATACGGCCAAAATAAATTTGAATAATAAATTTTTCTTCTGGAAGATATTTTTCGGTTTCTTATCATTAAGCCAAAAAAATAAATAAATAAAAGAAGGAAAAATGGGTAATAACCGACAAAAAGTAAAAGAAGTTTCTTGGAAAACATTTATTGAAATGTAGTACTTTTCGCTGATTTCACAAAAGGCCACTCTCTTCAACTTATAAAGTTAGCCAATTACATAAATTTAAGTCATATTCACCTCTAACGGAAATGCGCCACCCGTCACCCAAGAAATAGCATGGCTTGGGAGACGACACCAAACATCCATCGCTGCTTATTGCATTAACTATGTCGGGCCATGTGGTGGTAAGATAGATCAATGATCTAACAAAGCCTCCGCTAAGTTAATGTTTCACCTTCCGAAAGTTGCACCATCTTCTTTTGAAAGTTTTTCATTGGTTCCCATTGGAGTTTCTACTAGCTATGACTACTCAAGTTCATGGCACCTGGACACCTAGATCATCCTAAATATTTCAACGGATCTTCAACATATTTACCTTGTGAAATAAAAATGCCTTCTTGTGATTGAGTAACTTGTATGCCCAAAGATATCTCATGAGACCAAGATCGACCAGTAATCTTGCATCATGGCATTCTTGAAACCATGCTGATAGACTAAAGAAATCTTGTGTTATAGTGCATTTCATGCATTAGTTTTGCATTGTTTACCCCCTTTAATTCAATGTTTTGCACTTAATAGTTGTGATTTACTTATGTTTTATTTTTGTAGGTGCAATTCTATTGATTAGTGCTAAATTGAGCTATAAGATGATGTTTAAGGATGAAATGGCTTCTTGGAGAAATTGTTAATTTCAGAAGAAGTTTGTCGATAAGGCGTGGGCGCGTGATGCGATTTCGGAAGAAGTTTGTTGATAAGGCGTGGGCGTGTGCTATCAATGCGGACTTACGTTTTTATTTCTTTTTGAACGTGTTTTATATTTTTACTACTCTTGTAAGTTTAGATAAGATTTTGGATATTTTTATCTTGATCCTTTTTAAGAGAACTATAAAAGAGAGAGATAAAGAAGGATTGGAGGGGATTAGAATTGAATTATTAATTGTTTTTATCTTTTTTTAGGGTTTTCTCTTTTTCTCCATGAGGAAATAAACTTATTTTTTGGTTGAAGGTTAATGAAGCTTTGATTCACCATTCTTTGTGAGATCTTTCTTGTGCTTTTAATTGTTTTATTGCTTTTTGGGTATTTATTTATTCTCCAATTATTGTCATGATTATTTTTGTTAATTAGATAATTGGCCACTATTTAATTATCAATTTAATCTACTACTAATTGAAAGACTCATCGTATGAAGATTTTGATATTTGTGGCGAATAATATAACAAACTGCGTTGTGTTATGGGAATAAATAATCTATTTTAAATGAACCATCGTATGCGTTTATTAATTAGGATTTGTGTCTCTCTAGTTTTTCATAAATTGATTAAATCTTATGATCGTATCTAGGATTGTCGATTGATTAGGAAATAACCAACGGTCGTATATTGGTTATCGACTAATTAAGGAGAGATTGGTTATTAGAGTGTCTCATTAAATATAACCGGTCTATTCATAAGCGAAGAATGATTTATAGTTGTATCGATGATCGCCAAACAATCAAAGTGAATTAATTCTTTCAACCGAGTTTTCCCATTTTGAATTACACCTTTAATTTGGATTCTTATTAATTTAAATTGATTTTCATTATTGTCAACAATCCCCCAATTTTACATTTTTATTTTTAAAAGAATTTAATAATTACCAATCTATTTGGACACGACCTACTCAATCACTATACACAATTTTGTTAGAGTATGTACTTATATTTCAATCACGCTTCGACACCCATCATCTTGCTCATTTGATTTCTGATGTAGAGCGATGGATCGCTTGACTTCTCTTAAAACCATGCTGATAGAAGCATTGATCAATCTTTATTATATCCCCATGGACGCGATGCTTGCATCAACCCGCACAATGCCTTTTTCGGACAATATACTTCTTCTTTATCATTCTATATATAATCTGTGGTTGCTGCTCATAGACATCTTGCAGTTCTCCATTTAAAAAGGCTGATTTCACATCCAGCTGATAAATTTTAATCTTTATCTGTCCTGCTATGGCAAGGACTGTCCATATTGTCTCTATTCTAGCCATCATGCAAATGTTTCACAATAGTCTACTCCTAGCTGTTGATAATATCCTTTTGCAACCAATCGAGCTTTATACTTTCGAATTGAGCCGTCTTCTTTATATTTGGTCTTGCAAATCCACTTGAGACCGATTGCTTCTTTTCCTTGAGGGCAATCAACTTGCTCCCAAGTATTATTTTTCTTGATCACGTTCATTTCTTCGTCCGTTGCTTTTACCCATTTCTCTTCTTCGACAGAGTCCTTAAATTTTTATGGTTCGATTACAATGAGTGCCATGTCGCATGCATTATAGATATCTCTAAGAGAGTGAATCTTCATGGCTGATGGAGACCTTGAGTGACACGACCCGCCTCGAAACCCCGGGGCGAATCATCTAATTTTATTTAATCATTCCAATATTAATGAGGATTCTCTGAAAATTCGCAAAGTCTCCCCTATAACTATCACACAACCAAATCTACAATTAATAAAATAAACACTCCCAAAATAATTTTGAATATAACCAATTTCAAACAATCAATTACCTCAACCAAAATACCAAATCACTCAATTATTCAATATCAAATAAAATATATATGTTATATGCAATCCCATAAATGTAATAAATTATACAATCTTAAAATATCTCAATAAATCAATCGATAACTCCTAACATCATAACGTGGCCATAATTCCGAAAATAACTATTGCTGCTGGGTTAACTATTGTACTTGCGAATCTCCTGTGGGGGAAAAATATAATAAAACGGGGTGAGTATAAAATTAATTAAGGTCAGTGAGTGGATAATAGTTTTTGAACATAACTTTACTCTCAAATAATTATAATATTTCTAAATACAATTTCATCAAAGTATTACAAGAACTTAAATAAACTTATTAGATTCAAATCATGTACTAAAATGACAATATCACATAATAACGCATAAAATCAATGAAATCACAACACTTATGATATCAAATGTTGAATACCGAAAACTATCACAAAACACGTATTCAAGGAAATAATCTCATCATATCCGGACTTCGATGGATGGGCAATGACTTACTATCTGGGTACAATCACCCCTCGGAGCTACAGAGATAGATAGGGAAGTACCATATCATGTCACATTATATCTGGATCTCAACGGACGGGCAATGATGTACTATCTGGGTACAATCACGCCCCGGAGCTATACGGATAGATCTGGAAATATCATCTCATATCTCATTGTAGTAGATCAAATGGAGTCTTGTTCACTACTGCTTTTATAGTAGATCAGTTGAGGATGTAGACTGCTGTGCGGACAGCTTCTACCTAAAGCTTGCTGGGAAGTCTTTTTGCCCTATGCATAGTTCTAGCCATCTCAATGATTGTTCTGTTCTTGCATTCTGCAACACTATTTAGCTGAGGGGCATGGCGGACGATCAGTTCTCTTTTAATTCTGTGATCTTGGCAATAACTTTTGAACTCATTGGAAGTGACTTCTCCACCACAATCTATTCTGAACACCTTTAGCTTTTCCCGGCTCTTCTTTTCAGCTAATGCCTTGAACTGTCGAAAAATAGCCAAGGCTTCTGACTTCTGGATTAGAAAGTACACCCAAATAAAGTAGAAAATATTTTTTTTTTATTAATTGATGGAGTTTGAGCTGATCCACAGGCATCTGCAAGAACCAAATCAAATGGGGCCTTGGCTCTCCAGGAAGTCTGGGTGGATGGAAGCCTGTGGAGTTTGCTGTAGATACATCCTTCACAGACTTTTTCTTCATTTCGGATAGATGGAAGGCCAATCACCATATTTTTCTCTTTTTAAGACTTTTAAAGATCGATAATTCAGATGTCCATTCCCAATTCCATAAAAGTGGCTCAAAATTTTTCCACTTGTACCATGCTCTTTTTTTTTCTGGCATAATTAATGGGAAGACTATATTTGGTGACATTTGTACTTTTGCCATCAATTGATTGTTTCTTTTATCTGATATATGATGCGCTAATCACTATCAAATTTCATCCTATATGTTTTTCTAATTAACTGACCAACACTTAATAAATTTCGAGTCAGTCCAGCAGCATATAGAACATTTAGAATGCGTTTAGATTTACGATTTTTTTTGGGCACGAAAACAGTCTCCTTACCTTGGATGCTTTGTAGTTTGCCATCTACAAGCTTGACCTGCATGTGAAGTCACTATTTCATCCAAACTAACAAAACAATCTCGATTTCCGATCATATGATTATTGCATTCACTATCACTATCTAAGTACCAAATATCAATTAAAACTTTTGAGCATTCAAGCAAGTATTATTAGAGTTTAATGTGCTTGTTTGGGTTAAAAGAAAATAAACGAGAAACGATCAGAAAAGAATACAGAGAGAGAGCTCTAGAAGAATCTAGAATTATTAACAAATATGAATGAATACCACACACGTTATTCATTGGTGTGGCTTAATATATATAATTGTTCACATGTTAATAAGCTGGTAACTAACTGACTTTCACAATAACAGAATCATTAGATAATTTGGGTTTTGCTAACCAAATACAATAAGCCAGCTGGCTGGCTCTAACAACTCAACACATCAGCACCCATTTTATTTGTTCATGAAGCCAGCTCATTCAGCTCAGCAAACACCACCAGACCAGCATGCACCACGACCAGACCAGCATACATCACCAGACCAATATGCAGCACCAGACCAGCATGCACCACCACCAGACTAGCATACACCAGACCAGCATGCACCACCACCAGACCAGCATATCATCTAACAAGTATAAACCATTTGATCTTCAGTTTCATCTTTTGAAAAATTTGCTTCCTTTTTCTTCTCCTTATACCAGCATTCTCTATCCACATGATTTAATTTATTGCAAGTTCTGTAATTGTAACGACATTTTTCACCTGCATGGCCAAACTTTTCGGAAACATTGCATTAGAAGTTAGATAAGCCATACCTTTGATCATTTTTTCCTTTCTACTATTCGCGATTTTTGAAATTTTTTGCGTCACCGCCATTCTTTGATGAAGCCCCCTCTTTGTCGTTGTCTCTATCAATCTTTTCACCCTTTTGTTCGTTGACTTTCAGCTTTGATTGAAAAGCTTGTTCAGTTGACTGCTCTGTAAACCTGCTCATTCTTGCCTCACGTGCCTCCAAAGAACTCATTAGTTCGTGCAAGAAGAATTGAAATAAAATTTTTGCTTCTTCGATAGCTGCAACAACGTGCTCGAATTTGAAGGTAGACTTCTTACTATTGTTTGAACAATTCTTTTATCTTCAATGGTATCTCCATAACTTCTTATTTGATTTATTATGCCACATACTTTACAGAAAAATGCTTGGACGGATTCATTATCTTTCATGAAGAGATTATCAAATTCACTCTATAAAAGACTGAAGTTTTAATGGATTACCATTGCAGATCCTTGAAAATCTTTCTTCAGAATTCTCCATGCATCCATCGACTTTTTTGCTGCTAGGATCCTTGGGAAAATAGTCTTGGTTACTTCTTGCTGCAAGAAGAGTAACGCCTTGGCGTCTTTCTTTTTATTCTCCCTGTATTCTTTCCGCTTCGCCTGTGTGCATTTGGACAGCACTTAGAGTCTCCGGCTCATCAAATCCCTCTTTTACTATTTCCAAAGGTCTCTGAAAATAAAGAGAGTCTTCATTGAATACTCCAGAATTCGCATTCTCTCCATGAAAGGTGGGAATAAGATCGAATTCTCTCCATGAAAGATGGGAATAAGATTTTGGTTATAATTAAAAGTAGCAGCAGCTGAGGCATTGGAGGTTGAAGGCTTAAGGCGATATTTACAATCAAACAATTACTAAGACTAACTGCCTTTAATTTTAAATTCTCTATTATTCGAGAGACGTATACTCCACTCATATTTTGAAAGGTAAAAACTATTTTTACTCAAATTGAAGTAGTAAATCAAACTCTCACAATACATTGTGTGGATTCGAACCCATGCCCTCACAATTATGAGAGTGAAATTCTAACCACTTGGCTTTAGCCTAGCCATTGATTGAGAATATTTTATTAAAGATGAAGGGAAGTGGAAAGATTTTGCAAATGGAAGTTTCTTGTTTTTAACTTCATTGCTTCAATTGGAGACATGATCATGCATTTAAAGGCCTTGCATACATAATTGTATGGCTATTTTTAACCACAACTTTTGCCTAGATATTTTTAAATGCCTATATATATATTTTAAAGATATTTTCTAGATGCTTAGATATTCTTAGAATTCATAGATTTTTTTCACACAAACAACATTTTAGAAACTAATAATTGACAATTTCTTCAAATTACAAATTAATATTTGAGTAATTATACACCGATCACCTTTTTTCATGCTTTTTAAAAATGCACATATTTTTTTTTGGGGAGAAGAATTCTACCTGAATTTTTATCTTATCTTGCACCCATTTACTTCTATCTGCACACTATTAAGAGAACTAACGAAATATTGATTAAATGACTTTTTTTACCCTCTCAAATGTAAAATTATTGTTTGGTTCTAAATAAATGCCAAAAAATCAGATTTAATATATCAGGTTTGATAGTCGGGAGCATGCTAGGCCCTTAAGTCTGAGACACATAGTCATTTCTTTATGTTTTAAAAAATTGGGAAATAATTAAAGAGTAAGGTACCTAGTGTTTGTGAATTTGCTTACGAGAACTGGAGTTCAAAAATAAGTGTTGAAGCCGTCTGAAGCCGTGGGGATAGTAGAAGTATTTTGCTACTAAAAGGGATTTTTCAAATCCTTCTTTAGCAAAAATGATGAACAAGCTTAGTTGATTTCTTACTCCCATCTTCGTCTCTTACTCTCTCGTTGTCGTTTTTTAAAACAGAGTCTTGCTGCCTTTCTTGTATAGTCAGTCAGTAAGATCTGTGCCTTACTCATATGCTCAGTTGGGAAAATCAATTAGATATGTGATGCGGTGGGGCAAGCATTAAGAAACAGGAAACTGCATGGCTGTTGGAGAGGTGGAGACTTGGCAGTGCAGTGGCTGCTGGGGAAGCTGAAGGCTTGGCCCAGTGGCTGGTCAAAGTCGGCGATAAGTTAATCGGCTTGGGAGTTTGGTGAGAAAAAATGAAAGAAAGGTGGTGGTCGGATAGATACAGTGGCGCTAGAGAGAGAGATTGCAACAGTTGTTATATTTATATTTTAATTTTATTTTTTAATTTTTCACTGTCCAATTTGATCGGATTTTGTGATTGGATCCAAATGCGATAGCCTTGTGCTAGAACTACCAGTGTGTGAACGACACCGTTTTTATTTGTTCAAGTAAAATGACAATTTTAACCTTATGACTTCACCACAATTCTCACAAAGTTTTGGTGACAATAGACAACTGAAACACTTTTTAAATTTTAGGTGAGTTTATGTTAAAAAAGTATGTGTATTTTTTTAAAAAATATAAATAAATAGGTAGTTGATGAATAATTATTCTTAATCTTTAAACAAGATGTGATTGTCGCCCAGCCGGTGTGTCCGAAAGATGGCACCCATTCACCTACTTTCTCGATACTCACTGTCGCCCATTTTTCTGGCCATCTCCCATCCATCTTGAAATCCTACGACAAAGTCAACAATTTACAGCCCACAACACGCGAAGTACAGCTTGCCATTCACATTTTTTTTTCAATCAAATTGAGTGAAAATGGCTTGGCATCAAATGAAACAAAACATAAAGGGGAAAAAAAATCTCAAACACATTTATGTCCCTGGGTGTGCCATGAACTTGAAACCTCTATTTCTTCCAAAGTTATCAATATTTTGCGGCCCAACTAACACTCTTTAATTGACAGTAAACCCCCAACAATCAAGTCAAATGAACAATGTCAAGTCGTGGGCAGTGTTGAGAGATGGGAGAGATGAGTGTTTTCTTTTTCTTTTGTATGTTGGTTGATTAGGGGTAGATGTGTCATAATGGCATGAAGTTGGTTATATTTGTAAGAAATATGGGAGAGTCTTCTTTGATAAATTAAAAAGTGCAAAGAGGTCGTTTCTATAAATTTCCCAAATTTCTTTAATTATTTTTTTTAATTACGAAGTAGAACAAGATTGCCAATTTTTTTTTTAATCAACGAGCTACAACTTTGAAAATTCATTTATACATATAAGGAGTTAGCTGGCGAGAACCCTTGGATCCCTAATTTTCTCTCATCGTTGAAGATTGTGCTGACAATTAATGGGAAGATTGTGCTCACAATTAATGGTTGACCAGATAAATAGGTTAGAAATTTAGCAAATAAAAAAGAGTGTTGATGTTCGCCCCGGGTCAAACCCCAAAACGGCAAAGCATTTGCGTCGTTTCGTCTGTTATTTTTTTTGTTTTCTTTTGCAAGGAAACGATGTCGTTTCATGTGCGTGACTTGTCCTCTTGGTTAGCATTCGTAGATTCTTTCATGTGCGCGGCTTTCCGTTGTAAAATTTTTTGGCGTCCCCTCTCCTTGGCCTCTCCTTCATTCGCCCCTTATCCCTCCTGCTATTTAATAATTAAATCCCAAGCTTCCGCCTCATCTCCAACTTGCCAACGAAGAATTAATTCTCGCTGCCCTTCGACTTCCATTGAAAGATTTTAAGTTTTGAAAGTGGGTTTGGTTGGTTTGTTCGCTTGTTTGACAGCCCTTTTGATCTCCTCCTCCTTGCCGGTGGCGGTTCGCTTCTTCTTCTTTTTCTCTGTATTACTAGCCTAGCTCCGTAAATTATATATACATAAGTTTAAAACAAGTATTTTAGAATTAAGCTGCTTCAAGCATTAATTAGATCTCAAGAGAAAAAAAAAAGAAAAGAAAAAGCCTTCGTTGTTCTTGTTCTTTGTTTCTTTTGTTTTTTTGGGAAATTTCATGATGTTGAGGATCAAGAGGGTGCCGACGGTTGGGTTTTTGCTCAAATCAAGAGAATGAAAAGAGGAAGAGATCGTTTCATGCCAAGCTTCCTCAGTTGAAATCAAGCTGCAGTCGATCTCATGCCAATAACAAGAAAAAATCAAGTCAGTAGCCTGATTGTTTTTTGTGCAATAACAACACATGAAACAAGAGAAAAATGATGGAAGCGAGAAAGATGTTGGGGTTGAATGAGGATGATAACGATGGTGAAATTCAGCTTTGAAATGCTAACCTGCAACTCGGTTCTACGAATGCTAACCTTGAAATTCAGCCTGTCCAAACGGAAACACCTCGCACATGAAACGACGTCGTTTCATTAGAAAAGAAAACAAAAAAAATAACAGATGAAACGACAAATGCTTTGCCGTTTCGGGGCTTGAACCGGGGCAAGTAGCATTTCCGAATAAAAAATAGCATATTTTGACTTTGGTGTGGTAAAGATCAATAGTTTCTCTTCTATTCGAATCAATAAATACCAATACCACTCATCCTTCATTATTTTCGTAATAACTAATAATCCTTATAGCATCATAGTTTTACATTATTATATTTACTTTTAAATACAATTTTATAATTTTTTTATAAATTAAATAAATCGTATAAATTAATTATTCACGCCTTTCAAAAGAAGAATAATACAGAGTGAAAGATTTTTCCAAAAGATAAACGGTGAAAGTTGATCTCTTGAAAAAGACAAGAAAACGTAAAGGTTTGTCGGCTCTACTTAATTTAGAATAAAATGCCATTTTGTGGTGATAAACACAATTCAAATTACCTTTCTCTTTTGCCATTGCCACTGGCATCCGATTCCATCCACACTAGCTCCTTGCATTCATTCGCTTATTTCTACTGCTTTTTTCTTGAAATAGTTGTTGTTCATAGTTAAAGTCCGAGAGAGTGTTTGGTAACTACACAAAGCAAAGAAAATGAAAGAGAATACAAAGAGAAAATTTGAGCTGAGTTTTTGTGCATATGAAGTGAATGACATTGCTTTAGTTGATTACAAATGTATTTATACAATGTTCTTGAATATTCCAGAATCAATATGCACGAGCTGAGCATTCGTGAGCTAAGTTGCTTGCACTAACAAATCACTAACAAACTACAAGTAACGTAACTAACTTTGCCAGCTCAACTGACATGTCAGCAGCTCTATCTAACTTGCTTAACAAGCTGAATTAGTAACTAATCATTATCAATTCTAGTTATCTTAACAGCCCCCCTCAAGCTCAAGGTCTGGAAATGACATTGAGCTTGGACCTTAAAAAAGATTTGAATTGATCAAGAGCCAGAGGTTTGGTAAGAACATCTGCAACTTGACCACAGCTAGGAGCATGATTGATTTGAATTTCCTTTTGAGCTATGTGTTCATGAACACAGATCAAGTTCAATGTGCTTAGTTTTAGAGTGACATTTAGTTTAGGGTTGTTGACTAGAGCTACTGCATTCTTGTTATCGCAATTAAGGACTGGAATTCGTAGTAAAGACACACTTAGCTCTTTAAGCAAATAGGTAATCTAAAGGACTTTAGAAACTGCCAATGCCAGTACCTTGTACTCTAACTCTGCTACGCTTCTAGAAATTATACGTTGCATTTTAGATGACCAAGAAATCAAATTATCACCCTCTTACTGACTTTCTGTCATCCAAGTCTGAAGCCCAATCAGCATATGAAAATGTTATGAGAGTAAATGTTCCAGTGGTATGAAATTACTTGCCATAATTTGTTGTGCATTACAAGTATCTCAGCACTCTTTTTCATACTTGCCAATAAAACATTGATAGGATAACAAGGAATTGACTAAGTTTATTTACTGTAAATGTAATTTTATGCCTAGTTAATGTAACATATTGTAGAGAACCAACTAAAATTCTGTAAAGTGAAGAATTTTCAAAAGCGGCATCTTTATCTTTAACTAGCTTCTCTGTTAACTTATGGGAGTTTGACAACCGTAGTTGTCTAGCATCTGAGCTTTCTTGAGTAAATCTCCTACATACTTAGTCTAGGAGAGATGTAGCCCTTCAACAGATGGAGTGACTTCAAGACAAAGAAAATAATTGAAATCTCCAAGATCTTTTAATGCAAACTCAAACCCCAAACGATTGATAACAACTAAGATATCATCCATATGAATGAGAACTACAGCAATATCATCTGCCGCATGTTAGATAACAATGAAGTATTTGACCTGGATGTGTTGAAATCCCAATGTAGCAATGAAGATTTCAGCCTATCATACCAGGCTCTTAGAGCTTGTTTAAGTCCATAGAGAGCTTTAGTGAGTTTGCTTACATATGAAGGATATTGAGGATAGATAAAACTCTTAGGTTGGTACATGAAAACATCTTCAATAAGAATGCGATTGAGGAAGGCATTATTGACATCAAGTTTTGTAATTGAGCAATGATTCATAAATACAAGACTAAGTAAGAATAACTTTGACAGTGTAGGGCTTGACAACTGGGCTAAAAGTTTCAAAGAAGAGCTTCAGAGTTTACCACAAGGCTAAGGATTTCTAAGCTGATGGAGGACATTAACCAACTTAGTAGTAATTGATCCTTTCTCTCCCAAGTAGTGAATACTGGATTTATTTGAGCTTCAACAATTAAGTTTTCAGTTTTATTGGGAAGGAATTGACCTGGACAGAGTTTTGATCCATCAAGCAGATCTTTAAGTCCACTAGCATGTACTAAGGAGAGGATCTGCGATTTCTAAATTGAATAGTTCGAACGATCTACTTTGATTGGTGAGGTAAATGTGAATGACAAAACAGAGGAGTTTGTTGTGTTTGGATTTGAGCTTGAGGAAGCCATGAGAGTTGATAGATCTAAGCTCTAATGCCAAGTTAAAGTCTGAGAGAGTGTTTGGTAACAAAAAAAAGCAGAGAAAATGAAGAAGAATACAGAGAGAAAATTTAGGCTGAGTTTTATGAATATGAAGCTGAATCATATTGCTTTTGCTGATTACAAATGTATTTATACAATGTTCTTGAATATTCCAGAATCAATATGCACGAATTGAGCATTCGTGAGCTAAGCTGCTTGCACTAATAAATCACTAACAAACTATAAGTAATGTAACTAACTTTGTCTGCTCAGCTGACATGTCAGCCGCTATAACTAACTTGCATAACAAGCTGAATTAGTAACTATTCATTATCGATTCGAGTTATCTTAACATTCGCGATCATGAAAATGTTCCATTTTAATAAAGGGAAAATTTTGCCTATATTCCCTTGATTTGATGAAATGTACACTAGCAAGTAACACCTCAAGTTTTTAGATTAAAAATGGACATGTAGACGTCCTCTTGATTACTTTACTCTTTTATTTTGTTGACTTAAAAAATTGACTCTAAATTTTGTAATATATAAAAATATAATAGTAAAATACCTGTTGTAGATACATACATTTTAAATTAATTTAATGTTAATAACATGAGATAGATTTTATTATTAATATTTGTAAAAGCACTATTTATTTTTAATTTTGCAATAAATACAAATATAATTTTCACTAAATATAAAAAGATTTTTATTTTTTTATTATTTTGTATATTATAGAAAATATCTATATATTATTAATACACCGATTAGTTTTTGTTAATAGTAAAATTTATTTAACTCAAAGATTGTTTTTAAATATATTTATAATAGATACAAGTGTAATGTTAGAAGTAAATATAATAATTTTCATTTTGAAAATATTTGAAAATTAAAACAGTTGCTTTAATATTATAGATATGTCAGAAAGATTTTATTATTAATGGTATATTTCCATTTATTACAATCTTTAAAGTCAATTTTTTTAATTACTATACTGAAACGGTATTGTTATAGTGCATTTCATGCACTAGTTTTGCATTATTTACCCCCCTTTAATTCAATGTTTTGCACTTAATAGTTGTGATTTACTTATGTTTTATTTTTGTAGGTGCAATTCTATTGATTAGTGCTAAATTGAGTTTTAAGATGATGTTTAAGGATGAAATGGCTTCTTGGAGAAATTGTCAATTTCAGAAGAAGTTTGTCGATAAGGCGTGGGCGCGTGACAGTCGATTTCAGAAGAAGTTTGTTGATAAGGTGTGGGCGCGTGCTATCATTTGCGGACTTACGTTTTTATTTCTTTTTGAACGTGTTTTATATTTTTACTTCTCTTGTAAGTTTAGATAAGATTTTGGATATTTTTATCTTGATCCTTTTTAAGAGAACTATAAAAGATGAGATAAAGGAGGATTGGAGAGGGATTAGAATTGGATTATCAATTGTGTTTATTTTTTTTTTTGAGGGTTTTCTCTTTTTCTCCATGAGGAACTAAACTCAATTTTCTGGTTGAAGGTTAATGAAGCTTTGATTCACCATTACTGTGAGATCTTTCTTATGCTTTAATTGTTTTATTGTTTTTTGGGTATTTATTTATTTTCTAAATTATTGTCATGATTATCTTTGTTAATTAGATAATTGGCCACTATTTAATTATCAATTTAATCTATTGCCAATTGAAAGATTCATCGTATAAAGATTTTGATGTTTGTGGCAAATAACATAGCAGTGCGTTGTGTTATGGGAATAAATAATCTAATTTAAATGAACCATCGTATGCGTTTGTTAATTAGGATTTGGGTCTCTCTAGTTTTTCAGGCTGTCAATTGATTAAATCTTATGATCGTATCTAGGATTGTCTATTGATTAGGGAAATAACCAACGGTCGTACCTTGGTTATCGACTAATTAAGGAGAGATTGGCTATTAGAGTGTCTCAGCAGCTATAACCGGTCTATTCATAAGCAGTAATGATTTGTAGTTGTATCGATGATCAGTAGTCGAATCAAAGCTGAATTAATTCCTTCAACCAGAGTTTTCCCATTTTGAATTACACCTTTAATTTGCATTCTTATTAATTTAAATTGATTTTCATTATTTTCAACAATCCCCCAATTTTACATTTTTATTTTTAAAAGGATTTAATAATTACCAATCCTGTGGACACGACCCTGCTCAATCACAATACACAATTTTGTTAGAGTAGGTATTTATATTTGCTGGCTTCGACACCCATCAGGTATGATGGTCAAAATAGGGTACGCTTGACAACATCAGCATTTATAAACCTTAGAGATTTATGTGTACATTTATGCAAACCATTGAGGCATAGATATCCCTTTTCCTTTAATAAACTATCAAATTTTGGCTATAATATTATGTGCATGTCCTTGTTTCTCATGCGACAAAGTCAAAGATAAAGTGAAATTATACTGAGAAGCTACTTTGGTAAAAATATTTGTTTTAAGAATTTAAAGTCCTATGATATTATTTCTTACTGTTTGTATTGTTATTGGATTTGTAATTGAAGTTGTGAACTTTGAAGTTTAGATGTTTGAAACTTCGAATACTGTTATGATCATAAATTTGTGATATATTATTTTGTTTGATTTTTTATGTTTTTCAATTATTTATATAAAATATTATAATCGTACATGAAGAAATTTAAATGAATCCAAATTTGAATTGATTCAATTATTAATATTGTTAAATAAATTAAAATAAATATTCATTTAATAGACAAATCAAATTGAGTTCGAATCTTATGGTTGATATCCTACACAACACGGGAGATTGGATAAAGAATATTATTACAACTCTTTTGGTTAAAGCTTTTTCAAATGGATGTGAAAAAGCTTAATAACAAAGGCAAATAAGCCTTTTGCTTTGCGGCAACCAACGATTGCAAGGGAACATATGATCTGGACTGACTTGAGCCTTTGTGAGTCCTTTTGAATAATATTGTTTTGCTGCGCTTTGAAGGGCCTTTTTCTTCTTATTTTTTTTTATAAGGAGAGTAAGCCTTCTATTAATTCACATCAGTTAAAACATTTGATCTTTGCTGGCATAGAGTCCAGCTATACAATCTTTGCTTGTATAGAGTCCAGCCATACAATAAGACTATTGTTTCCTAAAGCTAATCTAGCTAAGGAGTGTGCATGGGGATTACAGAATCTGCAGATGTGCCGACATTTTACATACTGAAAATTCTTTTTATAGCTTTGGATTTCTAAAATTGTCCATGAGATTTCTAATTTGCTACCATGTCTGTTGTTTACTAAGCTTGCAACAGCTTGGCAGTCATCAAATTGAAAATATGTATTTCTGATCCCCATTTTACAGCCTCAACTTCTGCAAATTTAACATCTCCACCCGATTGATTTTGCTGAATTATTGCAGCTATGATGTGATTTCGTTATCTGAGTCCCTAACTACAACTCCCAAGCCTGCCATATTCTTGTCACAAGTTCACAACTAATGGTTGCATCGACATGAAACTTGACAACATGAGCAGGGGGGATTCCACTTCTGATAAATCTTGGATAGCTTTTTCTCTGTAAAACTTTGTGCAGATTTCTTAACCCTTGAAAAGGCTTCCATCACTGCTTCTGCCTTTGCAACACTTTTCACAGGGTAAAAACTTTTCTTATAAAAAATCCACATCATAATACGTAAAACCCAGCAAAATAGAATTAATAACCACAGATTTGTAGACATAAGTAGAAAAACAACATAAAACCACCACAGAAATTTGAAAATTCAAGTGGAAGAACGAACCACCCCATATCCGAGGATCTGAGTGGAGAAAATAAACAAAGAAAACTAAAAGAAAATGGAAAAATAAACAGGATTTTGACGGAGCGAAAGACGAGTTGAAGATGCCTCTGGATGTTCAAAGAGAAGAAGATAGAGAAAAGGACCCCATAGGAACCACGTTCGTTCGCGCTTTGGAGGACTTACTTTCCAACTTCATTTAATTTTCTTCAAGGGGAAATTTTTCTTTTTTAATTACTTGGGATGACATATTTTTGGTAATGGTTTTGATGGCTTTCTTCAGTAGATTAATTCATTATTTAATTTGCTCTTTAGTTTTAGTACTTTTAAGTCTTTGCAGCTAATTGACGTCCGCTATGTAATTAGCAATAAATTAAACTAGTTAACAGAGAGAAGCATATATTGTTCATATCTTTCTCAGAAACCAGAACAAATAAATTATAGTGGTGTCATACTTCTACGCGAATTTCCACCCATGTTTTTCCTTATCAATAATCACAGTCGACCATGCAAAGATTGAAGAAAAGCAACTTGCTTCAAGAATCTAGTACAAAAACTTAGGACAAAACATAACAATTACAAGTACAAGAATTCTACATCCTTATTTATGTAATTAGTTTATAATATTGAATTAGAATCTTTATAACCAAAAACACTATATTAAATGAGAGTAGAATAACTTAAAAGCACATTTGTCAAACGATCGAGATTGCGATAATAAAATAAAGATTAAAGAGGCATTCATACAAAGATTCATAAAATAAAACATCTCTCTTTTTCGGACTCTTGGGCGGATATAAACATTTTTTCCATCTCTTCTGACTTTTCTTCGAAGGCCATCATGCAATATGATTTTTCTTCTGCCCATGTGAGGTCATTTTGTGTTGATTTATCATTTAGTGAGTCAGTGGCTTCTTTATGGATTTCATCAGGATTCTGGTTGGGAGAAGGGTCTTTCTGAGGACTAGCTGTACTCTTGATGTGATCTTCTTCGGTATACTAAGTATTTCTTCCTGAGGAAGCTAGGTAGAGTGTAAATAAGGTTAGCTATATAAGCTACAAAAAGAAACGGAGACTTAACAGAGAAGCAAGACCCTATTCATGAAACCTCTCAGAAATCAGAATCAGAATAAATAAAGATGCCGTAAAACTTTTATGCAATTTCCTCCTGTCTTTCTCATTATCAAATAATGCTGACAAACGTGTATTTGTGAATTGAATAATTCAATAATCGTAAAGAATAAGAAATTGTGTTTTTTCTAACAGTACTATACTAACCACTTGCTTTCTACGTAAGAAGATAAAATTAATTGTGCTCTTCGAATTTAACCTAATTAATTTATTATTAGTATTTTTCTCCAAATCTTTCTTGGCTTGATTTTAAGCTTAAGTCCTATGAACCTTTTGACAAAAGGATAAATTTTCATTTAGTCCTTTTATTTTGGGTTAAGTAGGCATTTAGTTCCTATATTATTTTAAAATGCCCCAAGACATCCCTGCTAATAATTATGTTACATTGTTGTCTTGATTTTTTCTTTACTTTTATAATAATCCCTTATAACAAATTCAGAGACATAATGAAAAAAATAAAATATTAATAACAAAAAATTAGCATCAATTATTTTTTTACCTTTTGGATAAATTTGGTATCTATCTATCTATCTATCTATCTATTTATCTATCTATCTATCTATATATATATATATATATATATTTTACCCTTATAAAAGGAAAGAAAAAGTAAAAGTAAGACTATAACATAATTATGGGAAATAAACAGAGACTTAACTGAAAATATAAGGAGTAAACCAACATTTGCCCCTTAAGAAAATGAATTCTTTTATTCTTGAAAATTTTATTTGTCTGTTATCTTTGATAAATGATGAACATGAGGAATAGAAAGTGTGTGAAACACATATGAAAGAATATGAAAATTTTAGAAAAATGACGATTAAAAGTTAAATCCTTTTTGGTTAAAAAATTTAAGAAAATGATCTTGCCTAGTTTTTTTCCTTCTATTTTATTTTAATACTTGCGAGAATATATTGGTAATAGTTTTGATGGTTGTCTTCAGTAGATTCATTCATCTTTTCAATTTTTAGTACTTTTAAGAAATAATTCTCTAACAAGGGATTCCTTAAGTTATTAAAGGATAACACAAAAGGAAAAGAAAAATATACATTCTAATATATTAAAGGACAAATACACTGCATTGGAGTGTGTATTTGATTTATTTTCTAAACTTTATCACTTATTTTTATAATTTAAAGGATCCCCTATTAAATAATGACTCTACTTTTAAGTCTTTGCAGTTAATTGATGTTTGCTATGTAATTAGAATGCAACAAAAATATCGGAATTGTGTTTAAGAAAGAGTGGAAGATTGAGCAGTAGTCGAAGATTTATTTGCTTATCACATTCTTTATTTCTATATTTTCTTCTCATTATTAGATATATGTTTATATTTTCCTTATTTACACCCATAATGTTTTTCAAGTTTAAAAAGAAGCATCAACCCAAGGAAACTTCCCACCGGCCCAAACTAAGCTTTAAAAAACTTGACTAATTTGGTTAATCTCATTCTAGTAATGCATGAAGAAGAGGATGTGGTTGGACGCCGAGATAATTAAGTACTTGAGTTTGATTAACAACGGGCAATTTGAGAACTGGAAAGAGGAAGATTTCAACAAAACATTCAATTTTCTTTAGGTTCAAATGACATAATTTATTTTATTTATGGAATAAATAGCATTGGTAGATGCTATTTTAATAAAACAACGGTTGAATAGAGCAACTACTGATAGTTCAAACAAGAATGGAGGAGTATTAAAAAAAAAAAAAAAGACAATAATGGAGGATAAAACTGTAATTTCAGTAAAAATTACAAAATGGGGTGTTATTATACCAAACAGGGGGTGCAAACGTGGAATTATCATCACCTAGTCGCCGTCGTACGGTTCTTGGTCCAGCTTGTTGGAAGTTTAGGTGAAAAGGTAACTCTTAGTTCAGAGGACGTTGCTTTATAGCCACCAACCAGTGATTTTGAGCCCTTGGACTATATTATTACATGGCCTCCAAAATACATTACCCACGCATGAATTATGTGATTGTGAGTTAGACTTATCTTTTGTGTATTACACAATACTAATTATTATCTTTTGCTTCTAAGAAAGCCGGCTTGCCCTGTGTAAATGAAGTTAGCTACATAAGCTACAAAAAGACTCAAAAACTTAATAAAGAAGCACAAACTTATTCATGAAACCTCTCATAAATCAGAATCAGAATGAATAAAGGGTCTACGCAATTTCCTTCTATCTTTCTCATAATCAGTAATGTTGATGAATGTGAATTTAAGAATCGAATAATTCAATAATCAGTAAAGAATAATTCAATAATTAGAATTGCGGTGATTTCGTAAGAAAATCAGTAACAAAGTTTTGGGTACTAATTAATGTCGACGACGCTGTTGTGTGGTCGCCGGTGCTTGATGAATGTGTTGGTGGGTCTTACTGATGGTGAGGAGGCAGATATGGTGGTGGAGCAGACAGTGGGACTCGCAGGATTGGTGCTTTCGTGCGGTGGTTTTCGATTGTTCAGGGGTGAAGCCTCGTCAGATTTCGGTCAGTGAAGGCCTAGGAGTCTAGTAGTGGTCACCTCTGGTGATGATGATTGCCGGAATTTTTTTTTCTTCCTTGTGATTGATACAGAACTTCTCTGACCCAATGAGGTGGTGGAAGCGGGTTGATAAAATAAATAAACTGTAGGATCAGACTAAGCTAATGCGATTATATTATACTATAATTGAAGATTATTGTTTTAATCCAAACGACTTACGTTAATTGAAACCTGATCAATATCTAATCCAAATGCCATAATAACGCTTTACTAAGAGAATAGGTCCCTTATGATTTAATTATGTATTATTTTAATTAAGTATTTTATGTATTTTAGGGGGCATCGTGGTCGTTCAACAATGAACGAGAGATTAGATAGTAAAACAGACATCAATTTTGAATTCAGGATAGTCAAAAACCTCATAAAGAGTCTAAAAAGATAAATAACATTGTTCACATATACTGTACGATGATGTGACACTTAATGATGATGTGGCAGCATTAGATTGGATGAATGATGTGGCATTAACTGCTTATGTGGCATTGACTGATGATGTGGTATTGACCGATGATGTGGTATTGACCGATGATGTGTCACGTCCTATTGGACTAAAATGTTAATTTGACATTGACTGATGACATGGCAGTGTGTTAGTGGATTGAAAAGCACACGTACGGTATATGCATATACACAGAATGACAACCCTGATGATGTGTTCTATTCAACCAGAACTAGCCACGTGGAGCAATCTTGAGCGTCCAAATTGTTTTAATTCGATAGCAATGATTTACTCATTATATCTATAAATAGGGGGCTCCCCCCTAATTTGACACTCCTGAATCTATTTTTAAGCTTCATTTTCTGTAATTTCTCCTCTATCTTGTATTTTCTACATATTTTAATAAATTTTTATTTTACCCCTAGTTTAATTATGAGTAGCTAATTTTCTTTCAAGCTTGGGTTGAAGGTGACGTCTCAACATGCTCCATGGACTTAATTTTGTAAATTTAATTTTTCTTCCCTCTAATTTTTGTGGATGTTTTGACTTTTTATTGACATATAATAATAATCTTGTCTAGATATTATGCCATTATAACTGTCTCCCTAGTACAAGGTTATTACTATTTGGCACGATAAGCACTTAGGACCATAGTAATTAGAGTGAGGTTCATGAGGAGTGAAAAATCCCTTTTCATGATTTAATTGGCATTAATAAGGAATATTAAGCCCATAGTGCATGTTCAGTATAGATCTCGAGACCCAAGCACTTTATTTTAATAATTTATTCATGCCGCTCTAATTTAAATCATAAGATAGCCTACGTCATTTTCATTATAAATCCAACCACCCACTTAGAAAATTAATTCTATATGTAATTAAAATTCACCTTCTCGTGGGATCGACACTCGTCATCGTTAATCTATTCTACAATAGATTCGTTTATTTGCGGGTTCAATAAAATTTGCACAACAAGTACCCTGGTTGTCGTACAACATGGCATCATTTTATTGGCGTTTCTCGTTGTCCTTTTAGGAATATTCTTATTCCCCACACGTGTGGCGGCTTTGGCGCTTTAACAATATGCTTGGAGAGCAAGTTTAAATGGTATATTCGTGTCTATCGCAGTGGGGTGGTCCCGCGTACCTCAACTACAACTGTTAAAAATTTGTGGGTGTTGCAGGAGAATACAGGTGGTCCTCACTGTCCTATTAACAACCTTTTGGCTTATTTGCTGGCGTGACAGGCCACTCTCTCCCTTTTTTTAGCACTGCATTTTCCGACTGATTTCTTATTTTTTGACCGAAAATCAGTCGATCTTTTCAAAATTTTATGCCCCTTTAATCTCTTGTCCCCTTTATGGATATTTTATGATATTTTTGACCTTGACATAGTATACCTCAGGTACCGTTCAGAACACCTAAGGTACCCCAGGTACCACACAGGGCATTAAGGATAGCTCAGGTACTACACGAATCACCAAGGATATCCCAGGTATTACATGGAGTATCAAGGATACCTCACACAAGCCGACACGTGGCGTTCTATCATTGGACCTCCCATTTTTTCCCAAACATATATTATGACTTTTTTTAGTATCTTAAGATAACATTCCATAAGAATTCAACATTGATCATTCTATACTCAAATAACCTCTCTCTCTCTCTCTCTCTCTCTCTCTCTCTCTCTGTGTGTGTGTTTGTATATAGTGAGGTAATCACTTTGTTTAGTATCTTAAGATAACATTCTCCAAGAATTCAACATTGATCATTCTATGCTTAGATAGCCTTTGTGTGTGTGTGTGTGTGTGTGTGCGCGCGCGTGTTTATATATAGTGAGTTGATCACCTACGTGAAGTGATTATATGTTGATGTTGTCTATTAACCACCTAGAATACTCGAATATGATCTCAAGAGTTGTATGAAAGCCATGGATATTACAATTTTTATATACATGACAAATACAAGAATCAACTAGAGAATTGTTTAAAATTTTTCAACTATTAAATTGGATGCACAATTAAATACCGCACATCATAATGCCTGAATAACTTAAGTTGATAAAATCAAAATTTGTTGAAAACGCAGCAGCTGGTTTGTAGATCGATTTCTCTTTTTCTTTTTATAGTCATTTGTTTTGTGAATCTGTGCTTGTTCTTAGGCGTAGATCTTATGACATCTAGCTTGGCCTCATGCTCTACATTGATCTCATGACACTTGGCTTGGCCTCATGCTCTTCGAATTGGTTTTGGTGACACATATCTAAATAGAATAAAGTAATACAAGTTCCAATCCTAGTTTCACTTAAATCCCTCAAGATAAAAGATTTGTTTTCCTAATTTAATTATACAAGGGATTATTTCCTATATATTAATAGGTTCAAAGGTATATTAAAGGAGAAAAAGGCATATTGTATGAAGTGGTACAATATTCCCAAGCCTTTCTCTTACTCTCTTTTCGCTTCCTTACTGTTTATTTATTATCATGTCACTCTCGATCTCTAACTAAAGCATTGAAGGGTCTCCACTATTAACACTGCGGCGACCCCGGATGGTTAACTATTTTGCATAATTCTGACCCTTGAACTTTTCACTCTCAAAATGGTAATCCCAAGGGCATCAAACTCTCTCACAACCTTTCTCCAAGTAAATAAACTCTTCCATATGGTCAAATTTTGGTATCTACAAATAGTGAGGGCCAATTTGGTAATGTTGTTTCTTTTAAATTAATTACTTCTAATTGTGTTGTAGAATAGTTAAATGTAAAGAGAATTAGTTAAATGTTAAGTAAAACTTAAAAAAAAAATGTGCTATGATTTTTAGAAGTAGTCGTATGTGTTTATAAATCTTACTATTAAATAGCTCTAAGAATGTAAATGAATGAATTGGACATAATGTTAAATAAAATTTATTTACATATTTATAAATATGTATATAAATTTTTTTTATTATGCATATATAAGAATTGATAATTAAAACAAATATTTTATATTATTACTTTTATCTTTTTAATTTTGTTATCTCAATATAATTGGTAATATTAAGAATCTCTTTAAAGTTAATGATTTTATTTCCTAATTAACAAGAATAATTGTAGATTTTTATATTATATATGAGGATATATAATATTGTGTTAAATATAAAACTATTTAGATTTTGATAAGCGACTCCTTTCCCGCTTTTTAAAATTTACTGTAAAATGGTGTAATTTTACCAGAAGTGACTTTGAAATTTTTTTACCAAATACCAAAGTTAGCTTTGAGCTTTTCAAAATTACTTTTGAACGACCTAAAGCTGTCCCAAATGCACCATTATTATTAAAATAAAATGTCCAAAAAAAATAGAAGAAAAATACCTTATTATTAATCTTTTATTTGCATGAAAACACTATTAATTTCTTAGCCTTTTTTAGGGATAATAGAAGTCAAAAACATTAGCTTTCGAAAAATTTTCATTTTTTTAAATTTAGGACTAAGTCGGATTGTGTTGACTAGGGCCTAAACCCTGACCCAAACTCGAGTCGAGACTCAAAAATTCAGATCAAAGCTCAAAACATTTGGGTAAGGTTTATCAAGCCAAAATTCAGATCAGGTCAAATTTCTATCCCTAAATTGGATGCTTAATTAGCCACACGTGGAAAACCATGACAAACTTGTAGAAAATGAAAATTCATAAAATGAAAATTTGTAGAAAATACGGCAGCTGGTTACCGAATTGATTTCTCTTTGTCTTTGTATAGTTATTTATCTTGTGGATCATTATCTTTACCATCAGCTACTTCAATCTATGTAAATAAGATCAAACTAGAAATAAGAACTCACTCAAGCTTAACGATTAACTTTTGAGTTTTGATTAAAGTTCACCCGAAGCTATCAGAGATCTTTTCCTTTTCTCATTTGAATATTATGGAAACTCTTCCTTGTGCAGGTTTTTAAAGTCATGTTCAATTGAATGTTATTTCGAATTATGATTTGATTTAATATATGGATTTATGAATATGTTTTCTAATATGAATTTCTCAGGTAAGAATAAATGGCTGTAGGGTGTATGATTACTATGGTGTACGATTACTATGTAGTATTGCTAACGAAAACTGTAAGAACGACGATTTTGATCTTCTTATTTTTCCTCAATACAGGAGGAACCCTAACTACATTAGTTAAATATATGCAGTATTACTTTTTTTACATTTAATTAAATAAAAGGGAGATTGCCAATTTTCCCCTTATTAAAATCACTCTATGCAAATTCCCCCTTACTAGTTTTATAATAACCAATTACCCCCTTGCAGTTATAACAGTAATAGAAGTTGATCAATTTTTGAGTGCTTTTACCTATTTGCCCCTAGTGTTGAAATGAGAGGAGATTGGCACCAATTTTCTTAGCTCTAATGGATGAAATTACATAATTACCCACTTTTGTTTTGACTAATATATTACAAAGTGAAATTTTAAAAGTGCCCTACCTTTAAAGTAAAAAAGACTTAATTGCCATTAATATATGGATTTAAAAAATGAATATTAATAGGAAGAATAACATTTATTTTCTAATTTCACGAATCAAGTTATATATACTCGTAAAACACAATTGCAAGAAGCCTAATTTTGTGTCACTTCTGTCAAGCCATATTCCTTAAGCAAACATTCCTGAATATTTTATCCTTTCAACCATCTTTATCTGCACAATTATAATCTTGGAAAAATATGAATACCTAATCATTTATTACAAAAAGAATCCAACAAAATCTTACCACATTGCTAAAAAAAAAAATTATGTATCTTCGTTATAATCAAAATCAAGGAGTAATCGTTTGTGCATCAATGGCATGTAAGCTAAATGTAATCATAATATAAGAAGATTCCATCATTGCTAATCAAAAGTAAACACAATATTCAAGTGGGTATGAATTTTGTTGCCATATACCCAACAAATGAAGCCACCATTACCGCCTGCTACAGTAGTTAACAAAACTAATTAGACAACATATTTTACTAAATACTACATGCAACCACCAAAGCCATTAGGCTTGGAAGCTGATGGCTGAGTTGCATTCAACTTAACTTTGCCCTATTTTTTGACTTTTTTTAGAACAGGCTTAGTATTAATAACCCTGTTATTGTTGTTGTTACTAGTTCCTTGATCATGCCCTTGTTTAGCCCTCTTTTGCCTTACTATCGTATGTGCAGCTAGTTGTTGCTGACCATTTGTACTTTGAGATCCATATACTCCTAAAAAGTATTAATTTAGTTATTATTCATGGACATAAAAATAAAGAATTAATTTATAGGTTAAATGTTACCTAGTGCTTGTTTAGGTTATGCTTGTGCAAGTAATTGCAGTGGTGAAGCTACTTGTTTTGGTTGTGCTTGTGCAACCACTTGCTTAATTTGTGCTTGTGAAGCATGCATAGACCTTAATTCCTTTGCCTCACTCTAATGTATGGAGGTAATTTTTGTTCTCCAATTAATTGGTGAGCTTCATTTGTTCCTGAAAAAAGTATTATTATTACTCATAAACATCAAATAGAAGCACTTTTTAAGGTTAATCCACTACCTGCTCCTACTAGTAGAGCATCTGGTTCTACTGGTACTTGGGAATTTGCAGAGCTTGAGTCAACATCTTTCTCCTTTTACAATGTCAAAAGCTATGTCAATTCAATACAATTCTAAAAATTTATTAATATTTAATATTTATACCTTATAAGCTGGGCATTTTAAATTAACATATTTTAAACATAAAGTATAATGTTATGTCAATTAATGTTAGGTTGTTAGACATGCACTGTGTAAATTAGAAGAAGGACATAAACGTTAAAGCAATCTTTTGCTTCTTTTCAAAAGAAATGTCCTTTAAATTAAAACCATGTTTTAGCTTAGAAGTACGGTTAAAAAGTGATAAGCAAGGTAGTAAAATGAGTCATGACACGATTACACCACATAGATACAATTTCTCTATATTCATGTTGACAAATATTGACACGATTAATAAAAGTGTTGACACAATACAACACCATAAATAACCATGTTGTATCCATGTTGGATAACTTCAACATATATATATATATATATATATATATATATATATATATATATATATATATATATATATAAAGCTTTGTAAAGCCAGCATGAGCTCAGGAGATTTTGTAAGAGAACTTACCCATTCTTTTACCTGTTCTTCAGAGGCAATTTCTTTAGACTGTGCTTCTTGTTCTTCAACTATGTCAATCCATGATCTTATTGGCATTGCTGAAGATAGCAATTTTTCTTTAGGGGGAGATTGTGATTCTTTAGAAGGGATTTGTGGCACAGGGTCTTTGAGGACTCCTTTGCCTTTGTCTGGTTTCTTTTTGGGCGGCATTATCTGTTTTGAAGAAATTCTCTTGTTAGAAAATCTGGAACAGAATTTCTATCTCCTTTTATGAATTCAATATCAAAATAAAAAATGCATAAAAGTGCTTGCCATCGAGCAAAAATTTGTTTAGATGCAATGTTTTGCACATCTTTTTCTAAAACATGTTTTGCAGCTTTGCAATCAATTCTAAGTAAGAATTTTTTATTCAATAAATCACTTTGGAATTTAGAAATGCATAAAACAATAGATAAAATTTCTTTCTTTATAGTAGAATAATTTTTCTGGCATTCATTCCAAGTTGATAATGGTAAAGAACAGATAGTACAGTATGCTTCTGCACATTGGAATGAATGCCAGAAAAATTATTCTACTATAAAGAAAGAAATTTTATCTATTGTTTTATGCATTTCTAAATTCCAAAGTGATTTATTGAATAAAAAATTCTTACTTAGAATTGATTGCAAAGCTGCAAAACATGTTTTAGAAAAAGATGTGCAAAACATTGCATCTAAACAAATTTTTGCTCGATGGCAAGCAATTTTAAGCATTTTTTATTTTGATATTGAATTCATAAAAGGAGATAGAAATTCTGTTCCAGATTTTCTAACAAGAGAATTTCTTCAAAACAGATAATGCCGCCCAAAAAGAAACCAGACAAAGGCAAAGGAGTCCTCAAAGACCCTGTGCCACAAATCCCTTCTAAAGAATCACAATCTCCCCCTAAAGAAAAATTTCTATCTTCAGCAATGCCAATAAGATCATGGATTGACATAGTTGAAGAACAAGAAGCACAGTCTAAAGAAATTGCCTCTGAAGAACAGGTAAAAGAATGGGTAAGTTCTCTTACAAAATCTCCTGAGCTCATGCTCGCTTTACAAAGCTTTTCCCAAGGGAAAAATCTTTCTCGAATTCCTGAGAAAGAAATAAAAAACCTTTCTAAAGAAATTTCAAAACCCTCTTCTTCTAAAGAAATTATTTCCAGTGGAAGTTCATCTTCCCAAATTGTGGTTTCTCAACCAAAACCTTCGCAAAAATCGGATTGGTTTCATAAAACCCATCATCAAAATGTTTTTACTATAGAAGATGGATTTTATAATACTGATCATTTTCAAACGATTTCAAAGATTTTCCCCAAGGACTGGTTTTTCAAACCATGGGATTTGTCAAAACCCTAGTCCTATTATCAAAGCATTCTTGAATACACTGAGTCTGTTAAATTCAAACATTTCTTTCTCAGCGAAAACCATAAAGAACCAGCCTATTCCATGGCCACTATTTTACAAGTCTTGAGTCCAAACCAATGGGGTGACCCACTCCATAAATCCAAAGCCTTCCCTATTAAATTTCAAACTGGTCTAAACCATTGCCAAACTTTCTCCTATTGGGATTAACAGCAGGTTTGGTTTAACACCTTCTTTATCCAAAACCCCAAAAAGACTCATTCCTGGTTATTCTTCTTTAACTCGAAGATAACTGTTCAGAGCTTACCAAATTGGTTCCAACAATGGTGGACCTATTTTGGCCCATGTAAAGAAATTCTTACCCCAAATGCTATACACTGTTTAAACTATTTTAAAGACCACTATACTCCTTCAGAATCTGAGAAAAGGTTTCCTCATTTTCTCTGTTTCTGTACAAACGTTTTCCTTCCTTGGGTTTGGATGAGGAATTTTCAGTACCACACTCAAGAAACCCAGTTAATTTTACAAAGATCTTTCAAAGTCAAGTGGTGGTCTAAGTTTGACGAAAAGTCTAAATTAACTGAGTCCACAGTACAGGCCTGACTTTCTTCTAAAGGACTTCTCAAGCCCAGCATCGAAGAAGCAAGAGCTCAAAGCACTTTTCTCACTCAGCGGTCCAAGGCCCAAGCCATGTTAGCTGGTGCTAAGACTGAAGCTGAATACTTTAAAGTCATGGAACAGCTCCTCGCCTCGAGATCAGAGTCTTCTGTTGCAGATTCCTCCGATGACGAAGATGAGCAGTTTATTTCTCTTGGAGATGAAAACAAAGATCACTGCTTCGGGATCTTCTCCCCTGTAAAGCATTGTAAGTAAAAAAAAAAAAAAAAGGTAATTTACTTTCCTCTTTAATTATTTCTTTTGGACACATTGTTATCTTCCTTCACTCACTACTCACATGGGAAAAGCTGTGAAGATAACTCTTTTGTTAATTTTCAAAGATGCCTAAGGACCCACTCACGTGAGGCCTTTTCTAAAGTCAGTCAACAAAAGCAGATGATGCCCGCTCCACTACCGAGAATCACGGGGATTACTCCAACAACCCTGGTCCTACCCATGTGAAGAAAGCATCATTTCATTTTAGAAATTTGTAATGAGGTTTGGGTATATAGTTCCCATCCCTCTTCATTCAGAGGAGGTCGTCTCATTTTGTATCTTCTCTCTCTCTCTCTCTCTAAAAAGAAATTTTCTCTCCTTTCTGAAGTTTGAAAATCTGGGATCTGAGGGTAATACACCCGTCTGAAGATCAATTTTCCAATTCTTCCTTCTTCTTTTATAAAGCATCTGAGTTTCAGAAGAATTTACATGTAAGCTTTCAATTTTGTTTAAATTTAAAGTTTGTATGTAATTCATTTCAGTTTCATAATAAAGCTTGTATGTATATTTTAAGTTCTGCATTTTAAAAGCATGATCTGCAGACTGATCTTCTAATATCAGATCTGCCTTATAAATTGATACTTTCCTCAAAGGCAAAGAGACCGGATTTCTGTCCTTTGTTGTATCTTCTTTTCTTCCCCTTCCTTTAGAGCACCATTTCTGGGATCCAGATCTGGTACTGTGTATGCTTAGCAACCTACCATAATGAATGTTTAATTCTACAAAGCCCTGTGGTTAGGTTTGACTAATATTAATAAAGAATTTTGGTATATAGGCTGGAACACTACAGAGTGCGGGCTACTGGTCCAAAGAGGGATTAAATATCTGTTCTAAGAAAATTAAACAGGACCCTATCTCTAAAGATACAACGCCACGTACCTTTTAAAGATTGGTAAGATTATAAAATTTTCATCAGCCGTAATCACTTCCTTCAAATCTGATAACTTTGTTTATAATTCTTCATAAGTCACACACTCCACGATTCCTGGTCGTCCTGGTATATATATATATATATATAATTTTATTGAAAAAAATGACTGATATATATACATCCAACACTAAATTAATTATTCGTATCATGTTTGTATTGTATTATAAACTTATTCATGTCATATTTAAGCTATGTTAACTTTTTTACAGCCTATTTTTAAGAATTATATTTGCATATTTATTGCTTTTAAATTAATTTTTAATTTTTTTTGTTAAATTTGTTAAATGGGTCAACATGATTAACATGATTAATAAACATTTTGTATCCAGGTTTTGATGTTTGCACACAATTAATAAATAGATCGTATCTATGTTTGCTTATATTTGACATAATATGAATAAGACACGACATGAACACCATGTGATTACATGAATTGACACACATGGTCCAACCTACTCTTTCGATGGCCAAATTCTTCTTTAGTTATTAGAGTTCAGGTTAATTGTCTAGTTAGCGATGATATTTTTAAAGATTACCTTAAATTTCTATAGTTGTCCAATTTAGTTCTTTATTTTTTTAGCTATGAATGTATGACTTGTTCTATTTTACGTTATGTAGAACAAGTAGAGGCATATATTTGAAAAGAAACATGTACACAATAAGGACCTTTTGGATCTTTTTTAAAAAGTTAAGGACCAATAGGGTAGTTGATTCGAATCCTAGACACCGAACGAGCATTTATCCACCCTTTGATACATAAGATTATCCACCCTAAGAATTTTTTTTTAATAAACTTAAATTTCAAAGAATTAAAAACAAAAAAATATATTCCGTAAATTCACCATAAGTTGAGCTTTGATATCATAAACACTTAATCAAACCGTTCAGTTCTTCCACCAACTAAATTCACCACTTGAACATCAAGAATTCAAGAATATCGAGCGTTTAATAGAAAAATTAAAAGGAAAACATGATTGAGTAGAAAAAGAACATTGTACAGAAATTAAGAATATTGCCTGCACACTTGATAAAAACGTACCTCCTTCCTGAATTGTATTATTCTCAGATCATGACTAACAAATAACTATACACGGAATATTTTTCTGGCCTATAACCTTAACATTTGCATTAATAATTAATTTTTAAGTTTTCTAATATGAAATTTTCTGGTGGGAAAATGTCAGGTTGAAAAAGAAACAAAACCTTAACGGCGGAGCTGGTAAATTAATCTGTAATTAATTGGTCAATACTACGTAAAAATCTCATCCGTCATATTTGCAGCTTACAAAAAGTCATACAGTCAGTCTGGCGCCGACAATAAAATATTCTATTGCTCGTGGCGTACTCAAAATTAATTATTTGTCTCATTAGCTGCAATTACTCGTCTATCCATGAAAATTGTATCTTCGTTACTGTAATGTAGTTTGCAAGGTAGGCCATACATTAATTATATGATTAATTACATCTATTTATCCAATATATTTATACACCTCTTATGACTTTGTCCAATATCTTGATCTGAGAAGTCATATCTATATATATCTTAGAAAATGTCCCGTTGTATATAATAAGGTACCAAGAATTAATTCTGTTAACGTAAATTATTGCTATCCAAACTGGAACACTACTTTCCATACTGTTCTGTCTATGAAAATTAATTATTAAGTAATTCGTTGTCCAATATCTTCACTTGATATGATATGGCTTATCTGCATAGGTCATATATATTATACACCTCTTATAGTTATATATCATGAACAATCAGTAAGAATTCGCCATTGATCATTCTATGCTCAAATAGCCTCTCTCTAAATATATATACATATTGAGTTAATCACCTACGTGGAGTGATTACATTGGATGTTGTCTATTATTTATAAACCAGTTAGAATACCCGAATATTATCTCGAGAATTGTAAGAAAGCCATGGATATTACATTTTTTATAACAGAATTGACTAGAGAATCGTTTAAAAGTTTTCCACATTTAAATTGGATGCACAATTAAATACAACACATCAGAAAGCCTGACTAACTTAAGGTGATAAAATTAAAATTTGTAGGAAATGCAGCAGCTAGTTACCAAATCGATTTCTCTTCTTTTTACAGTCATTTATTTTGTGAATCCATGCATGTTCTTAGGCCTCGATCTTGGCATCATATTCTTAGGCATTGATCTCATGACGTACGCCTAGCCTGGCCTCATGATTTTGGGACTGGTTCTCATGACACGTACCTCTGCCTCATGCTCTTGGACCTCAATATCAAAATACGTACGTCAGCCTCTTACTCATAGGCCAAGATCTAATTACACAAATCTTGGTCTCATACTCTCGTTCCTTGGCCTTATAACGTGACTCTGTCAGAATTTAAACTATAACAATTCACAGTATTCACTCGTAGACACGTGATACTATAAGTTGTGGGACTCCTATTATATCCATATTTTTACCAAACTTGGGCCCAATGACATAAACTAATGGGTCCTCGAGCCCAAGCAACCACAACCATTAACATATCTTAATCTAAATAAGTTAAAATAATATAAGTCCTAATTCTCGTTTTACTTAAATCCTTCGAGATCAGAAATTGATTTTCCTAACTTAATTATACATGGGATTATTTCTCATAAATAAAGAGGCTCAAAGGCATATTAAAGGAGAAAAAGGCTTATTGGATGAAGCGGTACAATATTCCTCAAGCCTTTCTTGTACTCTCTTTTCTCTTCTTTATTATTTATTTGTTATTGTGCCAGTCTTAATCACTGATTTAAGCATCGAAGGGTTTATATTAGTAACAGCCCTGGCAACTCCTGATGGTTTAATGTTTTACAGGATTCTGACCATCAAGCTTTTTGCTCTCAACAATGGTAATCTTAAGGACATCTAGCTCTCTCACAACCCTTTCCCAAAGTAAATAAACTCTTCTGCATGGTTAAATTTTGGTATCAACAAATCATTAGGGCCAATTTCAGTAATGCTGGAGCTTCTAAATTAATTGTTGCTAACTGTGTTGTAGAAATAGTTAATTGTAAACAGAATTAGTTAAATGTTTAGTTTTTTTTTAAAAGTGTTGTGATTTTTAAGAGTAGTTGTATGTGTTTTATAAATCTTATTGTTAAATTGTTGTAAGAATATAAATGATTGAATTTGATATAATGTTGAAAAAAAATTATTTACATATTTATAAACATGTATATAAAAACAATTATTATGTATATATAAAAATTGATAATTAAAACAAATATTTATATTGTTACTTTCATTCTTTTTAGTTTTGTATCTCAATATAATTAGTAATAGTAAGAATCTCTTTAAAATTAATTATTTTATTTCCTAATTAATAAGGATAATTTTAGATTTTTATAATATATATGAGGATATATGAAATTGTTTTAAATATAAAACTAATTCTCAAAATTAGGTTCCGAAAAGCTACTCCTTTCTTGATTTTTAAAATCTATTGTAAGATGGGATAATTTTGCCTAAAGTGATCTTTAAAAAAATTTACCAAATACCAAAATTAGCTTTTAGCTTTACAAAATTACTTTTGATTTTCCTAAAAGCAGTCCTAAATGGACCCTTATTGTTCAAAAAAATAGAAGAAAAATATCTTATTATTAATCTTTTATTGACACGAAATCTATATTTCTTATTTTTAGTACATAATTTTTATTTTAACTTCAACATTCATGATTTATTTTATTTACGATTGATATGAATGAAAGTGTAATTAAAAATAATAGTAATATTATAAAATTATGGTGTCAGAGACAATATCCCTGTTTGTAGCGTAGAGAGAGTGACTTTGCAAGGTACCACGAGTTACGCATTGTATTAACAAAGCCGACTAGTCTGTCCACGGAAATGATTTCTTCATTATTGTCATATGGTTTCGAGATAGTTCATACATTAATTATACCAGTACTTCACAATCATCCAATATCTTCATACACCTCTTATGACTATAGAGTCGTGCTCAAGAGTGCGCCGACACATCTTTCGTGAACTCACACCTGATTAGATTCCCATATCTATATATATCTTAATAAATGTCATATTGTAGTAATAAGGTACCAAGAATTACTTCTATTAACGTAAATGATATCCGAACTGAGCCCACTTTACTACAATGGTCTTTCCATGAAAGTTAATTATTACTTAATTCACTTGTGTCCAATATCTTCAGTTATATTTACGGACTGGTTTATATTTATGGTAGTCATTTTTATTATATTTTGTCCAGTATCTTAAAATAACATTCCACAAGAATCACAACATCGATCATTCCATGCTCAAATAGCATTTGTACGTTGTATGAATTGATTTTTGCCTCAAAAACTTGTCAGGTTTGATTTTAATTTGAGTTTATATAGTTTGGACAAGTAAACTAGTTGTTATTGACCTTTAGAGAATAACGAGGTCGTCGCTTGAATTGGCGGTTAGCCGCTTACACTTTTATTGCAAGTTACCGTTACAAATTTGGCTTTAAAATTTTGAAAATTTGCCCTAGGCCGCTAGCCACTTATTTTTACTCGGCTACCCGCTACCTTTTTGTCTTCCTAGCATATATTTGATATTTTTAATTTGGCCCTAAAACTTTTAGAAATTAAAATATGGTCCAATACTTTTAAAAATTATATTTTGACTTAAAATGTTTGTATTTTGCAAACAGATCCACATCTAGAATTTAAAATAATACTTGTTGAAATCAAACATTTCAAAACTCTTTCATTTTAGTCTACATCTTGAATAATAACCAATTTTATAAAATACTTGGCTTATAATTATGAAAACTTTGGTTTAAGAAAAATGATGATTTATTAAATAAAATATTGAGCTATTCCAAATGCTAAATCATACATACATTAAATCATGCTGGCTTTACAAGATTTATAGCAATGAGGTTTTTGGTCATGCCATTGTCTGTTAAGTGTCTTGAGCTCAATTTCACTTGATTCACTTTGATGTAAGAAGCATATTAGATAAAATAAATTAGAATTTGTTAGGAATTATAATATTTGGTTATTTAATATTTTTTTAGGATTATCTTATTTTATTTGGGTTATATTTATAATTCTAGTCTAATTAGGATTTAATTTATATTTTTAAGTCATATTCCTTTGTTTATAAGGAATCATAATTTTATTAGGAATAAGATAATTCTAACCATTATAAGTAAGGCTTGTTATGCTTGTTTCTAAACACAAGTTTTTTTTATCAATAATATTCAATATTTCTCAATTGAGATATTTTCTCCGCTGTGAGAGTCCTCGTTCTTGAGTTTCAAGAATGTGCGCTAGAATGATATATTGTAATGCTTTCGTGCTGCGTCACACTTAAATAAATTTGCGTTTTAAAAAACTAGTGAAATTGTGAAATATATTATCGCATGTTTGTTATCATTAAAATTACAATTTGCATAGCCGTCTACGCTAACATGGCCTATTGCCAATCACTCCATGTAACTTCATCATAAACCATTCTCAAGCATCATTATTTTCTGAATCCATGACCCCAATGGCTAACAGATTCAGTTAATTGTTTCCATCTAGGCATGTTGCCACAAACATGCTTCCGTGATATAGCACCTTTAGATAAGTATCGTCTACAACAATTACTGACCTGATGCACTGTATGAAACCCTTAATAGATGATCCAAGAGCTACATATGAATATAGGAAATTATCATTTTCGTCTCGTTCAACGTGAGTAACTGTATCTTCATTTGCTTTAGTCAAAATGTAAGAGTACTTGGGAAGTAATTTGTACGACTCCGCAGCGTTCCCCTGTACTATTTGAAGAGCAACTTCCTTGGCCCAATACGCCTGCTGATATGATAACTGGATACTGTATTCCTGTTGTATATCTGCTCTGATGTCATTTAGAGTGTATATTCAGTTTTCCTGGATAAACTTGTTTATGATAATATGACCAGCAACTCGGCTCCTTACTTGACAAACACCATCGACCAACACCTCATTATAACAAGTGTGTACATTGTCAACTCTTGTAATTAACCAAGGAACATTATGGTCATTTGAAGCTCTTGTTGCCTGAATATTCCATTTATATGATTCCGAAGAACACTGGGCCTTGAAACGTTGATGGCTGTCGAAGCCAGCAAATATAAAAACCTACTCTAACAAGATTGTGTATATGATTGAGGAGGGTCGTGTCCACAAAGACTGGTAATTATTAAATCCTTTTTAAAATGAAAATATAAAATTGGGGGATTGTTGACAATAATGAAAATCAAATTAAAAATATTTAGAATGCAAATTAAAAGTGTAATTCAAAATGAAAAAACTCTGGTTGAAGGAATTAACTCAACTTTGATTTGACTACTGATCATCGATACAACTATAAATTATTACTGCTTATGAATAGACTGGTTATAGCTACTGAGACAATCTAATAGTCAATCCCTCCTTAATTAGTCGATAACCAAGGTACAACCGTTGGTTATTTCCCTAATCAATAGACAACCCTAGATACGATCATAAGATTTAATCAATTGACAGCCTGAAAATTAGAGAGACCTAAATCCTAATTAACAAATGCATACGATGGTTCATTTAAATTAGATTGTTTATTCCCATAACACAACCCATTGTTATGTTATTTGCCGCAAACATCAAAATATTTATACGATGAATTTTTCAAATGAAAATAGATTAAATTGATAATTAAATAGTGGCCAATTATCTAATTAACAAAGATAATCATGACAATAATTCAAGGAATAAATAAGTACCCAAAAAGCAATAAAAAAGTTAAAGCATAGAAAGATCTCACATTAATGGTAAATCAAAGCTTCATTAACCTTCAACCAGAAAAATGAGTTTAGTTTCTTATGGAGAAAAAGAGAAAACCCTAAAAAAAAAAGTAATTAATAATCCAATCCAAATCCTTCTTTTTCTCCCCTTTTTATAGTTTTCTTTAAAAGGATAAAGATACTAATATCTAAAATATTATCTAAAATTATAAGAGTAATAAAAGGATAAAACACGTTAAAATAAAAACTTCAAGTCCACAGTTGACAGCACGAGCCCACGCCTTATCAATAAACTTCTTCTGAAACTGAGAATTTCTCCAGGAAATCAACTAATTCTCAAACATCATCTTGTAGGTCAATTTAGCACCAATCAATAGAATTGCAACTACAAAAAATAAAACACAAGTAAATCACAACTATTAAGTGCAAAACATTGATATTAAAGGAAGTAAACAATGCAAAACTAGTGCATGAAATGCACTATAACAAATCCCCCATACAAAGATAATGCTTGTCCTCAAGCATATAACTCAAGAATATCTCAAATCTTCACTCAATTCTCATTCCAACTTATCTAAAAACGATCTTAAGCAAGCACACTTTAAGGATTTAAGTCAATCAACATTCAAGAGACAAGGATTTCAAAGCATAGAATCTCATAAGGTAGCATAAAGTCATTCAACCACCAAGACAATCTTTTTAAAATCCAAGTGCAACAAAATTTAATAGCCCTCTCATTGATTTCGCTCCATGCACTCAAAGTGTTTAGGGTATCATTTATGCACTCAAATCAAATCAAAGAATGCTATTACCATAAGCTTGCTCATTTATCACATCTCAACCACAAAACATGAATTAAATGCAAAAATCTAAGGGTTTTAATAAGGTTGTAATGAGGCTAAATGGATTGAATGAAAAAGAAAGGTGTATAGAAGAAAAAAAACCAAAATGAAAAGAATAACCTATTGAATGAACCTTATGACATCAAAACGTTTATTACTACTCAAGTCGTCAAGAGTTTTTTTTTAATTTTTTTTATTGTTTTTTTTTTTTTATGAATCTTGCACAATTTTATTCAAGCATAATGCAACTTGATCTAATTAAGAAACTTTTATTCAAGGTAACAAAAGCAACAAAATATATCCAAACAATGAGTTCAAAAATCTTCTCAAATTAAGGCTTAAAAAGTAGGTAAATGGGTAAGTAGATGGTTAAGGATCAAACAAAGATATTCGAGTGGAGAAAAAGAAAAGAAATGTGAAAATAGAAAAATGGAAAGAGGTTTGCCTTTATCATTTTAATGCATAAAATCTTGCAATGCGGCTTCAACATGCATAACAAAACAAGTTCTAAAATAGACAAACTAAGATTGATATTCACTCAACAAAAATAATTAGAGAAAAGTGGTTGCTTATAGGCTCAAATCCTCTCAAAGTTGGTGATTTGCCATCAAATCATGTACACTCATCAAATGAATCAACTATCAATAGTGGTGAGTTATTCATTTAAGCAACCAAGACCAAGCTAATCAAAACTCAAATCTATTTATGCATCTCAACTCACATCCAAGAAAAATAACACTAACTCCAAAATCATTCAAGGATGAGCAGAGTGAAACAAAAACGACTTCACAAAAGAAAAAAAAATTGACACAACCAAGAATGCTATTCAAAATCATCTCAAAAGCAACAAAATAACACTTCCAGACATTAATATTGCAAAAATCACTCCCCCACACCAGGAACATACATTGTCTCCAATGTATGATAATCAAAGTTCACATAACGAAATAAAGCATAGGGACAAAAAGATTAAAGGTAAAGAATACATCCCTGAATTGTCCACATAATGTCTATGGGCTTGGCGGAAATGGTGGGATAAATCCCACACTCTCGAAGAATGCCCCCAAATTATGCCCCATTTTGTTCAACTTGTGCTCTATTTTCCCCAACTGAGTGCTCAAAGGTGGTATAGAAGTAGAAGGAATAATTGGTGGGGTAGCAGTATCGTCGTCAAACTCATCATCATCAGAGGTAACACCACTCCTAGCATAAAGCTTCTTTGGAAGTTGAGTGGGTCCTGGTTCAGTAAACTGGAATTTCCCCACCTTGAATTCTACCACACTTGTTCTTTCAAGCAAAGGTATATCCAAAAATTCCTTTTTGCAAGCAGGATGCAAATTATGATTGTCAAGATCAAGCACACATAAGTTTACAGCTAACAGAGTAATGTATGGACCCAGAAATAAAGTCCTAAACCTTTTAAGCACATTCTAAAATTGATCTGCTTATCAAAAACCTAAATTAGGCCTCACATCATTTAACATGCACCAGATAAAATAAAACTCAATTTTAGAGAAAACCCCCGAGTTATCTTTCTTCCCTAAAAAATTATATGCTAAAAATCGATGCACACATTTTAAAACAGGATCACGCAAGAACGAACTCTTTGATTTACTCGGGTCATAGGCCTTGTTATCCAAAGATAAATCATGTCAAAGACGATAAGGTTCAAATTCTTCGCTAAAGTCACAAGTTGTCCCTAAATATTCATTACTAAAAGAATTGTTATCATCAATGAATCCTAAAGCTAGGTTAAAATCTATGATTGATTGTGAAAAAGTCTGTCCCATTAACCTAAACTTTATAACATTCGGAGTATGCAAAGTAAAATCATCCGATATATTAAATTGGAAAGCAGAATAAAATTCTCTAATCAACTCAACATAACCTAAAAAATCAACATCAATAAACTTGCAGAAACCAATCTTATCAATTAAAGAATCAAAATTTTCCTTAACATTCAACTTTTGAAGAGTCGAGTAATGAATATACTTAGCTGGAAGTATTTTTCACTTGGAAACATCTTTGTACCTCTCTTTCTCCTGTTGAGTCATGAATGTGAGGCACCCTTTGAGATTGGATTCAGCAAAAGGCAAATCACTTTTCCCTTTTCCATGTTTAGATCTCTTTTCACTGCTTGGTGTGAATTAGAAATTGTGTTCCATGGCACCATGGTGGGAGCGGCAATCTTGGATTTTTTCACGACAGTTTTTCCTTTTAACCGTTGGTGACTTGGAAGTTGTTGCTTTCCTCTTTGGCATTGTTTGGACTCACCGGTTTGTGGTTAAATAGACTGCTGGCACACACAGGTTGCGTGGGGGGATGAATTAAAGGTAGTAGGTAGCGGCTGAAGCTTTGGAGCAATGAGAGTGGCATGCCAAGAGTGGTTGTCGTGGCTGCTGGAAATTGACGGGAGTGGTTGATCTGGATCGTGGCTGTGGCACACGCGGGTTGGCGTGAAAATGGGTCATGGGGGGCGTGGTCTGAATGCGAATCGTGGGTCGCGGGTGGAACAAATCTGCAACGTGGCTAATATGGATCTGGAGCGCCGGTGGCTACATCATTGATGGATGGCTGTGACATGCGTGAGTTGGCGTAAAAATCGTGGGTGGAACGTTATTGCTATTGGCATGGTCTAAACGCAGATTGTGGTTGCAACTGCTGTGTTTGGCGTCGCCGGCGGCTGGATCTGGATCGTGGTCACGGGTTGCTGAGTTGTTGAGAGCGGCTGAAATGGATCTGAGAGGCTGGTGATGGGGGGTTGCTGGATTGTGGTGGTGGAACAGATCGTGCGGCTATGATAGATTTGGGGTTTGGTGCTGCAGATCGTGGACAGTGGCTCGGCTCATGGAGAAGACGCGTCCGGCAGATGTAGATCCGGTTGCGGTGTGGTGTTGTTTGTTTGCGCACCTGTTCTTTGGAATGATGATGGTGAAGTTGCGGGTGGAGCGGATTGTGAAGAGGCGGTTGGATCATTGAAGGCTGTAGCTTTAGAATGTTGCTGAAAATTAAAGCACAAAATCAGTTTTGTTTTTTAAAGAAATTAAATAAAAGAATAAAACTTTAAAAAATAAAAATAAAAATAAAAACTAATAAACTAAATGCTGAAATAGACACTTGAGACACTAAAAATTACAGAAAAACTTTTTTATTAAGCATATGGGCAAGCCTTAATACCTACGGTAATGAATTAAAGGCAGAAGTACTTACTAGTTAAAGCGTTGGCACGCCTTAATACCTATTGTAATAAATTAAAAGCAAACGTACTTATTAGTTAAAGTGTGGGCATGCCTTAACAAAAAATTTCCTTCTAACCAAAATAAGCATAGATATTATTTAAACAACCTAAATCAAAACCAAAAAAAAAATACAGCAATAAATTAAAAATAAACATCAAATCCTTTGGGTTGCTTCCCAAAAAACGCATTTGTTTTATGTCTTTGGCTAGACATATTCATTACTAAATCTTCATAAATGGGGGTCTCAAGAGCCACTTCCTCCACAATATTCACCGAAAAACCTTCATAAAAAGGTTTTAAGCGACGACTATTAACCTTAAAAATTTTGTTAGAGGTCAGACTCCGAATCTCGACTGCACCATGAGGAAAAACATTAGTAACAATAAAAGGTCCAACCCATCAAGAGCGTAATTTACCAAGAAAAAGTTTAAGTTTAGAATGAAAAAGAAGAACTTTTTGACCAACAGAAAACTCTTTTTTCAAAATCATTTTGTCATGAAATGTTTTCATCCTCTTCTTGTAAAGTCGCGAACTCTCGTAGGACTCATTTCGAATCTCCTCCAACTCTTGCAGCTGCAACTTCCTCTGCTTTCCCGCCTCATCCATCCGCATATTACATTGCTTAATCGCCCAGTACGCTTTGTGCTCAAGCTCTACAGGTAAGTGATAAGGCTTACCAAATACTAAACGGTAAGGGGACATACTTATGGGGGTTTTATACTCGGTGCGATACGCCCACAATGCATTATCAAGTCGCAAGCTCGAATCCTTTCAATTTGGATTAATCGTCTTTTCAAGGATAGACTTGATTTTTCTGTTTGATATCTCAGCTTGTCCGCTTGTCTGTGGATGATAGGCTGTAGACACTTGGTAGGTAACATGATATCTCTTGAACAAAACCTCCACCATCCGGTTACAAAAATGAGTGCCTCTATCACTTATCACCGCTCTTGGTACACCAAATCTAGAAAAAATATGAGACTTGACAAAATCTACAACTTTAGTTTTGTTAGTCCGGGTAGAGGCTAGAAACATAATCCACGGAAAAACGAATGTAAATATTGCCAAAAGATGAAGGAAAGGGTCCCATAAAATCTATGCCCCACACATCAAATATTTCACACACAAGAATAGGGGTAAGTGGCATTTGATTCCTATGACTTAAATTACCCGTCTTTTGACAATTCTAACACGACTTACAAAACATATATGAATCACGAAACAAAGTAGGTAAAAATAAACCACATTCTAACACCTTAGATGCTGTCCTCTTGGGAACAAAATGACCTCTACATTCATATGAATGACAAAATTGAAGAATAGAAGGAATTTCAGACTCAGATACACATTTTCTAATTACTTGATCAGAGCAATGTCTCCAAGTTGAACTCTTGAAGTAGTAAGATCCAGCGGATGAGTCTCGGTTTCACTTTCTTCTTGGCGAGCAAATATCTAAGAGCTGCATGATCAGAATAAACAATCACTTTAGTACCCAATAAATATGAACAGAACTTTTCTAAAGCAAAAACAATAGCTAAAAGTTCTTTTTCTGTTGTTGAGTAATTGCACTGAGTACTATCAAGTGTCCTTGAAGCGTAATATATCACATGAGCGGCTCTTCCAACCCTTTGTCTAAGAACAGCACCAACAGCGTAATTACTGGCATCGCACATTATCTCAAAGGGGAGGTTCTAGTCAGGTGGCTGTATAATTGGAGCTGAAATCAATAAATCCTTGAGCTTATCAAATGCTGCCTTGCATGCGTCATCAAAATCAAACGCCACATATTTTTCGAAGCAGCTTGCATAAAGGCTGAGCTATCTTCAAACAATCCTTGATAAAGCACCGATAAAAACCTACGTGACCAAGAAAAGAACGAACTTCCCGAACACAAGTAGGATAAGGTAAAGATTTAATGAAATCTATCTTAGGTTTATCTACTTTAATTCCTTTAACAAAGACTACATGACCCAAAATAATACCCTAATCTACCATAAAACGACATTTTTCATAATTCAAGATAAGATTTGTTTCAATGCATCTTTCAAGCACTTTCTTCAGATTATATAGACAATCATCAAAAGAATTAGCATAAACTGTAAAATTGTACATAAATAACTCTATGATATTCTCTACATAGTCTGAAAAAATACTGACCATACACCTCTGAAAAGTGGGGAGGGCATTACAAAGACCGAATGGCATACGTCGGTAGGCAAAGGTTCCAAAATGGCATGTGAAGGTAGTCTTCTCCTGATCTTCAGGCGCAACTGATATCTGATGAAAACCTGATCTTCAGGCGCAACTGATATCTGATGAAAACCTGAATAGCCATCAAAACAACAAAATTGAGATTTTCCTGCTAGTCTTTAAAGCATCTGATCAATAAAAGGAATAGGAAAATAATCCTTCATAGTGAGTAAATTAAGCTTTCTAAAATCAATACAAATCCTCCACCCATTTTGAACTCAGGTGGATACTAACTCACCATCAGGACTCTCAACAACTGTTATACCTGTTTTCTTTTGCACCACTTGTACCAGACTTACCTATTTGCTATCCGAAATTGAATAAATTATACTTGCGTCAAGAATTTTCAAAACTTCTTTCTTCAGCACTTCCATCATAAGTGGATTCAAACGGCGTTGAGCTTGTATTAAATGTTTGACATCTTCCTCCAACAGTATTCTATGCACGCATGTGGACGGGCTTATCCTTTTGATTTCAGCAATTGTCCATCCAATAGCCTTTTTACAATCCTTCAGCACTCTTATAAGCTTTTCTTCTTCTAAAGCACTAAGCTTTGAAGAGATGATCACCAGAAGTGTCTCATCATCTCCTAAAAACAAGTACTTTAGATGACTCGACAATGGTTTAAGCTCTATTTTCGGTGCCTGCAAAATAGATAGAAGAAGTTTTGCATGAGAGGTAGGTAATTCAATATAAGACACATTAGGAGTTAAAGTTCTCAAAGAATTTAATTCAAAGATTATCTCTTGCAATGCAAAATTTAAAACAAACTCTCTTTCATCCTTTTGCAATCTTTTAAGGTCCAAGCTGTTGTTTAAAGCAACTACCAACGAATCTTCAACATCCAAATAAAAAACTTCTTGCACTAAAGGATCAATAACATCCACAGAAAATATCGATTGTTTATTCCTAAGATATTTCATGGCATCATTCATATTGAACTTTATAATCTCTCCATCAAATTCCATAGTAAGAGTCCCTTTATGTACATTCATTTTAGTCCTAGCAGTCTTAAGAAAGGGCATTACTAACAAGATTATAACAGAATTAGAATAGTTATCCTTTTCCATATCAAATACATAAAAATCAGTAGGAAAAACCAACTCATTAACTTGTACTAAGACATCTTCTAATACCCCATCAGGATATGCATTAGACCTATCAGCTAGTTGAATTATCACGTCAGTTTCTTTCAATGGACCAACATTCAAAGACGAATAAATGGAACGAGGCATGACATTAATAGAAGTTCCTAGATCTAACATAGCCTTCTCAACGCTAACACTACCAATTTTGCAAAGGATAATAAACATACCTGGATCCTTGCACTTAGGAGGTAGTTTCTTTTGGAGAACAGCAGAAACATTTTCCCCCATGTGAACTCTTTCATCTCCTTTCAACTTTCTCTTGGAGGTGCAAAGTTCTTTAAGAAATTTAGCATAGCGAGGTATTTGTTTTATAGCATCTAATAAAGGAATATTCACCTCAATCTTGCGAAATATCTCAAGGATATCTCTCTCTTGTTCTTCCTTCTTGGATTTTGTAAACCAACTTAGAAAAGAATGAGGTATCACCACAGGTAGGGGTTTCGTTTTGCTGGGTTGCGCATCTTGAGATTGAGGCTTCAATTCCTCTTTCTCAAACTCATTTTCCAATTGCTTTGTCACTTTCTTGCTAGGCTCTTACAACTCCTTCCCACTTCTAAGAATGACAATACTAGCATTTTGCTTTAGATTCACCTCTGGTTATGAAGGTAATATCCTTGATACTTGAGACTCTAAACGGCTCATTGTAGTCGCCAGTTGGCTCACTTGGTTCTTTAAATTCTGAATGCATGTTGTAGTTGCCTGCTGAAATTGTTGAGTGCTAGTTGCAAGTGATTTAACAATCTCTTCAAGACACATACCTGGCTTGGAGTTTGACGGAAGATGGATCGATTGAAATTGTTGTCTTGGTAGGTATTGTTGTGTGAATCCCAACGGCCCAACTCTATAACTTAAGTTGGGATGATCCTTCTATCCTGGGTTATACGTTTGTGCATAAGGATCATATCTTCTCTGAGGCATGCTTGAAAATCCTCCAACTACAATGGCTTGTTCGAAGGGTTCTTCTTTAAGTATAGGACATATATCAATTGAATGACCGATATTGGAACAAATGCCACATGTCTTCACCTGTTGCACATTACCTACAACAAACATTTCCATAAGAGAGGTAAGTTTATCTAAACGTAGATCAATAGAAGAAGTACTTACCTCACTGACTTTCCTTGAAGTGAGATCTTGTCTATTGCCAAATTGTTGTGCATTGGCAGCCATCTTTGAGATCAACTCCCTTACTTGAGTAGGGGTCTTGTTTACTAACACACCTTTACTAGAAGAATCTATCATAATCTTATCCATCAATGACAGTAATTCATAAAAGTATTGAATTAGAAGTTGATCAGAAATCTGATGCTGAGGATAACTGCCATACAATTGTTTGAATCGCTCCCAATACTCATACAAAGTCTCCCCAGGAATTTGTCTGATCCCACAAATATCTTTTCTGATGTTGGTAGCTCTTGAAGCAGGAAAATACTTTTCGAGGAACTGCTTCTTCAAATCATTCCACGTTGTAATCGACCCAGGAGGTAAATAGTACAACCAATCTTTGGCTAGCCCATCTAAAGAGAAAGGAAAAGCTCGCAGCTTAATTTGCTCTTCAGTTACACCTTGAGGCCTTATGCTTAAACACACAATATGAAACTCCTTGAGATGTTTATGAGGGTCTTCACCTGCAAAACCGTGAAACTTAGGTAATAAATGAATAAGACCAAATTTTAATTCAAAGTTTACCTTCAAGTCTGCATATTGAATGCAGAGTGATTGCTTATTCAAGTCTGGTTCAGCTAACTCTCTAAGAGTTCTTTCTGCAGGCGCAGCTCTATCCATCACTTATTCTTCTGAATTGCTAGATGATTCAACCAAATCAAGCATTGTATCTGTTTTAGAAAGCCAAGGCAATGAGGATTGTTGCTTATCTCGCTTGGCCAGCTGTCTCACCCAACAAGCTGCCTTCTCAATTTCAGGATCAAACGAAAGTGTACTTGTACGAGAAGAACGAACCATAAACCAAGTCAAACGTAAAAAGGATTAAATAAATAACACCAATCCCCGGAAACGGCGCCAAAATTTGATGGGTGTTGAAGCCAGCAAATATAAAAACCTACCCTAACAAGATTGTGTATAGTGATTGAGCAGGGTCGTGTCCACAGAGACTAGTAATTATTAAATCCTTTTTAAAATGAAAATGTAAAATTGAGGGATTGTTGACAATAATGAAAATCAAATTAAAAATATTTAGAATGCAAATTAAAAGTGTAATTCAAAATGAAAAAACTCTGGTTGAAGGAATTAACTCAGCTTTGATTCGACTACTGATCATCGATACAACTATAAATCATTACTGCTTATGAATAGACCGGTTATAGCTACTGAGACACTCTAATAGTCAATCTCTCCTTAATTAGTCGATAACTAAGGTACGACCATTGGTTATTTCCCTAATCAATAGACAACCTTAGACACGATCATAGGATTGAATCAATTGACAGCCTAAAAATTAGAGAGACCCAAATCCTAATTAACAAACGCATGCGCAGGTTCATTTAAAGTAGATTGTTTATTCCTATAACACACACTGTTATGTTATTTGTCGCAAACATCAAAATATTCATACGATGAATCTTTCAATTAGAAATAGATTAAATTGATAATTAAATAGTGGCCAATTATCTAATTAACAAAGATAATCATGACAATAATTTAGAGAATAAATAAATTCCCAAAAAGCAATAAAACAATTAAAGCATAAGATAGATCTCACAGTAATGGTGAATCAAAGTTTCATTGACCTTCAATCAGAAAAATGAGTTTAGTTCCTCATAGAGAAAAAGAGAAAACCCTAAAAAAAATAAAAGTAATTAATAATCCAATCTAAATCCTTCTTTTTCTCCTCTTTTTATAGTTTTCTTCAAAAGGATAAAGATACTAATATCTACAATATTATCTAAAATATTATTTAAAATTACAAGAGTAATAAAAAGATAAAACACGTTAAAATAAAAACTTCAAGTCCGCAGTTGACGGCACGCGCCCACGCCTTATCAACAAACTTCTTTTGAAACTGAGAATTTCTCCAGGAAGTCAATTCATTCTCAAACATCATCTTGTAGCTCAAGTTATCACCAATCAATAGAATTGCAACTACAAAAAATAAAACACAAGTAAATCACTACTATTAAGTGCAAAACATTGATATTAAAAGGAGTAAACAATGCAAAACTAGTAATGCACTAGTAACAAACGTGTTGTTATGGACCGTGTGATCTTGAAATCAAACTTATCCCTCAAGGCAATTTTGCGCAGTTCTAGTATTAACTCATTCTTGTTAGCAAACAACTTTCCCACACCAATATCATTATAATTATAATTTCTAACCATGTCGGCGCAACCACGTTCAAAGGAAAAGCTGGAGCAAGACTTGCGAGGTGGTTAACTGTTGTCCTCTTTATTGAACAAGCCATTGAAGGAATGGGTCGGCTATTTCTTTTATTAATAGGAATACCAGAATGGTCGATGCCCTCATCATGAGCTGAACTATTGAAATGATTGTTTGTTGTACTATTATATGGTTCCATATAACATTATTTGGTTCTGTGTTGCTGATGTCATTAATAGGATCATCATTGTTACGAAAATCATTGTTGTAGAATGGAGAGTAACGTTACTCTAACGACATTGTTAATAGTAACTCCTCTTTTTCAACATCTGATAGCATAATGCCATTGTCATTAATAGTGTTATTGTTATTTTGAAGTGAAGAGTAACGTTATTGTAAGGACAGTGTCTGTGGTAATACATCTTCTTTAATATCGGAACTAGAGATGTTTGCTCTAAAAGAAGTTTCAGTTTCTATAAGTGGCTAAACGTCTTAGTTCCAAACTCGATGAGATATGGTAACAAATACAGGGATGCATTTGTAATTGACCACATCAGCGGTCATATGTAACAAAACCTTGAGCATTTCATCATTATATATGTCTATAAGTAGTGAATATGTACGATACATTGTATTACTAAACCTCAAAGTTCTCTTCATCGTGATATTGTATTCATTATGATTTATCTGTAAAACATCATAAACTCTTGCCAGAAATTAATCAAATGAACAATCTTTTTGAACTAGAAAAGTTCCATTCGTTTACTTCATATGCCCATCTACCAACGTCTCCCACCAACCATCGTAACACAATTGAAGCACAACCAAATTCATTAAATCTGACAAATATTTAAAAAACAAAACAAATGTGGTTACACGCTACAAAACATGATAAAGTGAATATACAATAAATTTTATATAAATGTTGCACAAATAGTCATAACAAGTGTCTGTCACACGTAGATTGAGGTAAATATTTTATTTAACCATGGGGGAGATTGTCAAAAAAAGGTTGTGAGTTTTATTCGTCTCGTCACAAGCTTTAAAACGGTATATTATACACAAAATAATGGACACTTATAGCCAAAGTTATGACCTCTAAAATATAGTCATAGCACATACCGTATTTTTGTGCGACAGGTTGAATTATGTGTGACGGGCTGGGTGACGGGCACCTGTCGCAAAAAAATATAATGTTGGTATTTATGTGCCACAGGCGACTGTCACCCACAATCTGAGTTTCGATTCTCAATCGAGTTTCTACTGTTTTCAATATTTTTTTTTATTTTCCAACTGAAATATAAGTACTTTAACAAATTACATTACTTTATGAACAAAAATAACAACATTTACAGCAAAATCTACATCAATTTTGAGCTTAAACACTAGACTTAATACATTAATAATCCATATTCTGTAAGCACATAAAATAACCTTTAATATGGTCTCCAATTGATGATTTTGTACTTCTGTTATGTTGAGAGTGTTGAGATTAATTGAGAGTTTTGAAAGTGTTGAGATTTTTTTAGGGTGTTAAGTGTATTGAGTGTGTTAAAGTTTGTTCTCCGTTTTGAGTATTGTAAGAGTGACATTATTTGAAAATTTGAAGAAAGTGATGAGGACAATTTCATCTGAAACATTAGTTTTTGGCTAGTTATGATAAAAAAATGTTTAAGGTCAAATTTGAAAAATGCAAATGTTTTGTGGTTATTTTTGTATATTTTCATGCATATCATGATCGACTTTGTCCAATATCATAAAATATATTCCACGAGAATTACAACCAAAAGATGGAGGAAAGTGTCCCATAAAATCAATACCTCACACATTAAAGATCTCAACAACAAGAATAGGATTGAGTGGCATCATATTCCTCTTTGAAATGCTACCCATGTGTTGGCACTTGTCACACAAAGAACAGAAAACAAAAGCATCATCAAAAAGTATAGGCCAATAAAAACCATATTGTAAAATTTTTATAGTTGTCTTTTTAGCGCTAAAATGGCCTCCACAAGTTTTTTCATGGCAAAAAGAGAGGATACTTTGAAATTCACTCTCTAGAACACATCTCCTAATAATCTAATTAGCACAATACTTAAATAAATAAGGATCATCCCAAAAGAAATTCTTCACTTCAGCTAAAAACTTTGTTCTATCTTGCTTGGTCCAGTGTTTTGGGATTTGACCTATAGCAAGATAATTAACAATATCAGCAAACCATGGTAAAACATCCATACTCATTAGTTGTTCATCTAGGAAATACGCATTCAAAGGTAAAGATTCTGAGATAAATTTAAGATCAAGGCGAGATAAGTGATCTACCACAACATTTTCAGAACCCTTTTTATCTCTAAATTCAATATCAAATTCCTGTAAAAGTAACACACACCGAATCAATCTTGCCTTAGCATCTTTCTTAGTAAGCAAATATTTCAAAGCAGCATAATCAGTAAAAGTAATCACTTTACAGCCTAAAAGATAAGATCTGAATTTATTTAGTGCAAACCCCACAGCTAGCATTTCTTTCTCTATAGTTGAATATCTCAATTGTGCATCATTCAACGTCATACTAGCATAATAAATATCATAAGGCCAACGATCTAATCTTTATCCTAAAACTACTCTCATAACATAATCAAATGCATCACACATAATTGCAAAAGGCAAATCCCAATTAGGTGGCTGAATGATAGGTGAAGAAGTCAATAATTTCTTCAATTTTTCAAAAGCATCAAAGCAAAAATCATAAAAAATAAAAGGTACATCTGTAGCAAGTAAATTGCATAAAAGTCTAGAAATTTTACTAAAATCTTTAATGAATCTTCTATAAAAACCAGTGTGTCCAAGGAAATATCTTACTTCTTTTGCAGATGTGGGCAGTGGAAGATTAGCAATTAAATCCACCTTGGCTTTGTCAACTTCTATACCTCTGCTGGAAATTATATGACTAAGAACAACACTTTTTTTTACCGTGAAATGACACTTTTCCCAATTTAGGACCAAGTTCTTTTTGTTTACATCTTTGCAAAACTAACGTTAGATGATGCAAACATTCATCAAAAGAATCTCCATAAATAGAAAAATCATCTATGAACACTTCAAGAGATCTCTCAACGATATTAGAAAAAATACTAAGCATGCATCTTTGAAAGGTAACAGCTACATTGCATAAAGCAAATGGCATTCTCCTATATGCAAAAGTTCCAAAAGGACAGGTAAAAGTAGTTTTCTCTGAAATACTAACGAGGCTACCCCAGAGGGGGGTGAATTGGGTTCCCATTTTGACTTGTCTAAATAGTTGTTGTGCTTAGATTTTAAATAAACAATTTACTGTTTTCCATTATCGGATTGCCGTTTATTTCAAGAATCCTGCAAAACAGACTTAGGTCTCCGTTTTTGTTAAACGGTTCAAGATTAGAAAACTCTCTCTTTTTTATAAATTATCGGTTCTCCATTTTGTAATAAACGGTTCATCGTTAATTTTCATAATCTTATCGAAACAAGTCTAGCTGAGATTAGAAAACTCTGTCTTTTCTGTAAATTTTCGGTTTATTGTTTTGTAATAAACAGTTCATCATTAATTTCTAGAATCTTATCAAACACAATCTAGCTAACTATTTTTTATTATCGGTTCATGATTAAGAAGACAATTTCCTGTCTGTACATTATCCATTTACTGTTTATATAATAAACGTTCTACCTTTAAAATTCAAAATTTAAATTTTTGACCGCTTTTGTTTAGAGAATGATTTTCTGACTCATATTACTAGTCATTTAGTTTCTTTAAACATGTATACGGCTTTAAGAATTTTATTTTAATAGCTCTAACATTTCTAATCAAGAATATATAAATTTTGTTATCATCAAAATCAATATTGTAAGATTATTTATGTCAACCATATCCCCCTTTTTGATGATGAAAACCTTTATATGTAAAGATAATAAAATTTCTTTAACTCCCCCTAAATATAAGCTCCCTCTGAAAAATATAACTTGTTCTCCCCTTTCAGCATCAAAAAGAAAAGAACAAAAAACAAATCCGTTTTCGGCAAGAAAAAAAAAATTTCAATAAAATCTCCCCTATACATTAAGCATCTCCCAGAAATTATTAGCAACAATTTACACCCAAGAAGCCAAAAGGAAGATAAAAACAACTACAACCAAGCAATAAAATCAATGCCAAAATAAGAAAACACATCTATATATAAGTAATCATTCATGAACAAACACATGATTTCATCATACAAAAATGCATCAAAAATGTCTTTAAAGGCCAATATGATGCATGATTACACAACTTAAAACTTCCAAATCAAATGAATATCATATTGTAGAAAAACAAAGAAGATATTGTATAAAGTAATACTATTTTGCAACATTTATCATTCCAAGCTCATGCCTAATTTTACCAAATTGTTCTTCGCAAAGAGGTTTAGTAGAAATATCAACAAATTGTTTTTCCATTGAAATAAAATTCAATGAAATATCCCCTTTTTGAATATGATCTCTCAAGAAATGATGTCATATCTCAATATGCTTGGTTTTAGAGTGTTGAATATGATTTTTGGATAGATTTATGGCAATAGTATTGTCACACATAATAGGTATATGATCAAGATTGACACCATAGTCTTTAAGGGTTTGTTTCATTCAAAGTGCTTGTGCACAACAACTACCGACTGCGATATACTCAGCCTCGGTGGTTGAAAGTACAACCGTGTTTTTCTTCTTACTAAACCAAGAGACAAGTGAGTTACCTAGAAAGTGACAAATTCCACTAGTACTCTTCCTATCAACCTTATAACTAGCAAAATCGGCATCCGAATAACAAGCTAAATCTATATGAGTTCCTCTAGGATACCAAAGACCAAGATCTATGGTTCCTTTCAAATAACAAAAATTCCTCTTCACAGCAACCAAATAAGATTCCTTAGGACATGATTGCAATCTTGCACACAAACATACGCTAAACATAATATCGGGTCTACTAGCAGTTAAGAAAAGTAAAGATCCGATCATACCTCGATATATTTTAACATCAACATGTAACATATGCACCGAAATTATTTAATTGAGTGCAATGTTATTTTTAATTTTCATCGCAAATTGTTTTTAACGTCCGATTGTTAAAATCGTTACGAGAAATCGGTCGCAATTATTAAAATTGATCGCGCTCGAAATTATTTAAATTTGTCGCGACATACAATTGAGACAGTTCAAACGCGATTCTATACTCGTGTAATCGGATTTGTATTTCGGCACTCGGGTCCGAATTTAGTTTTAAAAAAAAAAAAAAAATTTCTCTGTTACTATAAATGGAAAGTCGTGAGAGAGAGAGAGGGATTGTTACTTTCCAAAAATAGAAAGAAAAAGAGAGAGAAAGGGAAAGAAAGAGAGAGGAACCGCGACCCGCAATCCGTGCCCGACCCGCGACCAAGACCCGGCCGGATCTCAGGTTTCCGGCCACCATTTCGGTCGAGCTTGGTACCGACGTGAAGCTTGTGAGCCGACCGACGTATTCCTGCCGACATCGTCACGGGAAACCGACCAGAACGCCGGCAACCGAACTCGAAAAACCGCGGTTCAACCCGTTTTGCTCGCCGTCGATCTAGCCGGTTTTGGGTCGATCCACTGCTTGGATCTTGTTCCTCAACTTACCCTTGTTGTGCAAATTTTATTGAACTCGCAAGTGCACGAATCTATTGTAGAATAGATTAATGGTGACGAGTGTCGATCCCACGAGGAGGTGGATTTTAATTATGTGTAGAATTAATTTTTTGAGTTGGTGGTTGGATTTATAATGAAAATGATGTAGGCTATCAATTAATTTAAATTAAAGTGGTAGGAATAAACTATTAAAATGAAATGCTTGGATCTCCGGATCTGTCTCAACATGCACCATCGGCTTAATATTCATTATTAGTACCAATTAAATCATGAAGGGGGAACTTCCACTCATCATGAACCACACTCTAATAGATATGGTGCTAAGGGCTTCCCGTGCCAAATAGTAATAACCTTGCCTAGGGAGGCGGTTATTCCAGATATCCGCACAAGATTATTATTATCTGTCTACGAAAAGTCAAAACAACCACATAAATTAAAGGGGAAGGAAAAGTAAATTTACCAAATTAAGCCCATGGAGCATGTTGAGACTTCACCTTCAACCCAAGCTTGAAAGGAAATTAGCCACTCATATTTGAACTAGGGGTAAAATGGGAATTTTATTAAAATACGTAGAAAATACAAGATGGAGATGGAATTAGAGAAAATGGAGTCCAAAAATGGATTCAGGGGTGTCAAATTAGGGGGAGCCCCTTTTATAGACAAACTGAGTAAATCATGGCCATCGGATTAAAACAATTTGGACGCTCAGGATTGCGCCACGTGGCAAATTCCTATTGGATGGAACACATCATCAGGGGCTGTTATTCTGTGTATATGCATGTACCGTACACATGTTTTTTCCATCCACTAACATTCTGCCACGTCACCGGTCAACATTTTTTGTCCAATAAGCTCGTGACACGTCATCAGTCAACGCCACGTCATCAGTCAATGCCACATAAGCGGTCAATGCCACATCATTCGTCCAATCAAATGCCGCCACGTCATCGTATAGTGCCACGTCATCGCATGCCACGTCGGCCAGATACAATACATGTGAACAGTGCCATGAATGATGATCGTATGCGATCGTATATATCAACCGTCATCAGTATGTGTGAAACAAAGATCTATATGTGAACGATCCATTTTTCTTTTTATGCTCCTCCTAAGGTTTTCGACGTCCCCGAGTTCAAAAGTGCTGTCCGTTTTTCCATCTGATCTCTCGTTTATTGTGAAATGACCATGATATCTCCTAAAATACATAAAATACTTAATTAAAATAAAACATACATAATTAAATTACAAGGGACTTAAAGACATAAAAATAGGGATGTTAGTGAGACTTGGAGTGTAAAATGATGATTTTCTCCATTATAAATACACACTTTCTAGTACTCAACACACCCCCCAACCAGCTTGTTGCTAGTCCCTAGCAATTTGAGCGAAAACAAAACTGAAACAAATATTTTTTTTTTCTTTTTTTTTTTTTTTACTGTGGTATTTATTTAATCAGACTAATGATAACAATCAAATAAAAGTATAAGCATTATCTACAGTCTAAAGAAATATCATTCCCACATAAACAATCCAAATGAATCAGTTTACAAAACTTTGTCACAACTTCATGAATCTAGTTACTTTTAAGAATGACATGCAAACCCCAAAATCTCACCGGTAGTAGTGATACTCTCACAAAGACATTAAACCCAAAAATAATCACTCCAGTGAATGGTAAATTGAGTGAAAATAATAAAGAAGAAATATTACACACTCTCACCAAGGTGACAAAAATATGCTCTCAGCTTAGAAATATTACGATTTTAATTTAAAAATGCTAATCAAACCAATACATTTATCATCTTTTTTTTTTTTTTTTTTTAGTATGCATTACCACATCTTTTCAACCCATATAACTAGTTTCTATTTCAGACTATAGTTCCCCAAAATCAAGAAGGACTTTTATTAGGATGTAACGTAGGCTAGGGACGTGGCTAATAAAGAAAGGATAATAGGAAAAACAAAATATATGTTTGAAAAATAGAGAACTTTGGAGATTGTAAGGTGCTTTTCACTTGATTTTTTTATTTTTTTTTTATTTTTTTATTTTTTTTATTTGTAAACATTTTTTTTTCTTTTGTTTCTTTTTCTCTTTTTTTTTTTTTTTTTTTTTTTTGTGAATGCAAAATTATCTCTATTTTCAAACATAAATGGGTGGTGAGAAATAAAAAATATAAGGTGATACTCCACATTGGAGTGGGACAAGATAATAGGTTGCCAAAGAAAAAGCCTTTATTTTTATTATTTTATTATTATTTTTTAAGGCTCAAAGGGGTTAACTATGGATACATATTAATAGGGTTGGCTAGAAAGGCTCAAACGGACCAAAGATGGCCTTTCTGTCATCTTTTAGAGTTCTAAATAATCTTCCATATCTACTAGTTAGATGGACCTTCGGATATGGCAACACACACTTTAGTTTTTTTTTTTTTTTTTTTTTTTTTTTTTTTTTTTTTTTTTTTTTTGAAATTTGGAGATAATGTATAAAGCAAATAAACTGCTAAAAAATTCGCATGAAAAATGGGTAAAAAGGGTTACTTTCCAAGAAAAATAACAGCTCAAAACTCACTTGAAATTATTATGACATGTGCATTCTTTCAAACAACTTATATTTGTCTCCAACATCAACATGTAGAGTAACAAACATGGTGTAACATAACTAAAGACCAAAGATAATACAAATACTAAAATTTGAAAGTTATCATGTCATCTAATTATGAAAAGATCACACAAAATTTTTTTTTTTTTTTTTTTTTTTAATAAGGAGATGCGTTTCTAGAGTCACTGCACTCCATATTCACCATCTTCGACTAAAAAATTTAACCACGTTAGTTTCTAAAATAAAAATTAGTAAAAACTACACCAAGATTGAAATATTCCACAATTGTCAACTATTCCCTCCCCACCAACTAAACGAAACATTGTCCTCAATGTTGAAAGAAAATAGGGTTTAGAAGACATCACCGAGTCTTTGGATCACGAGAAAAAATATTTACAAGCGGAGAGTTAAATCTAATTTGCACTTACTACTACCATCAATTACCATCATTAGTTGGCCATTCCAAAGACAAGGGTCTTGGGATCCGCTGCAGTCTATAAGCTTGTAATGATCAATTAACTTGTTAGCGATAAAGCACAAATAAAGATTTTTTCACGCGAAGGGATGAAATGATTTTTTATTGCATGGTTAAGAAATGCGATGAAGCCATCATAAAAGTTATTGACATTTAACAAACCGATGGGTTTCTGATGAATGTTCAGATGGGCCCAAGATGCTAATGTGATTAGTGCCTCTAGAGTTGCAAGATCTCCTGGTAGGAAAATAAAAGCATCAGCATGATTTAGGATTTCATTTATTCTTTCTTGCATACCTGAGACAACTAACTCTTCGCCAGTTGGTGAGTCAGACATACAGGCCAACGGTTTGAGGCTTCTTGGGATGATGCCTAACACTTGGCTCCCTCTGAGATAAACAGCTTCTGAGACTAGTTTTGATAACCCTCGGTCACCTCCTCCATAAACCAGATGCAAATTTCTTTCTGCTATGCGTTGACCAAGATCGATGGCTGCCTCAACGAACTCTTTATGTTTGCCATAGTTAAATCCAGAGAGCACACAAACGTTCTTGAATTGTTTATCGGGAGTAGCTGCCCATTGGTACGCTTCTCAAAAACAATTTGTGAGTCTAAAAAGAAAATGATCATATATCAAGGATCTTGGTGACAATGATTTACAACAGATATAGGAGGTAGCATGTCTATGTCAATTAACGCGAAAGCACATGGCTCGAGAGTTAAAAAGGAAATAGTAAAAGAAAAAGCACTCAATTATTAAAGACAATAATGCAATTGATAAAACAACAAAGAAATAAAACAACAAGAAAGTAAAACAACAAGAAAAGGATATTTACAAAGTTGTGATTGTGGCTCACATCTTCCTCTCGGTTTACGTCCGTAAACGGCTTGAACGCCCTCTATGGGTCGAGGATAGGCTTCCCATCCAGTTTTCTTATAAACTGGCAAACAGGGTCGTTTATAGTCAGATTCCCAAGACTATATCGGACACGTTCTTTCTGAAATAATGGCCATAACTGGAGAATTGCTCTTTGTACGTATCCACTGGGATGCGTTTCAAGAGACAAAAGGATATACTCCAATGACTCTTTATTCAAGCCATCCCTAATGAATTGAATCTTATCTTCCCTATTATCAGACATCATTCCGAAAGAACAAGGTTTTTTATCGCATTTCATCCTGGCACACTTATGACAATTAACATGAAGTTTTTTAGCTCTTCTTTTTCTCGAGTAGTTTCCTTTACCACAACCAGGCATGTATGCAATAAATTTGGGAGGTAACTCACCTGCTAAACGTACTTTGGCCTCGATTAACCAACGGATGTCAGCAGGGATGTTATTTCTCATAAGCAATCGCATGCGTTCGGACCGAGCTTTATAGATCGTAAAAAGGGCATTATGAGGAAGTGAAGGAAATCGCTTGTGAAGCTTTGCTAGAATCATGTTTCTGTCCATACCTTCTTCTCGTAATATCGCTTATTATGGAAACTAAAGTAACCGACTTTGATTGTCACGAATACCGTTATCCGCCACTTAACCGGGAAAATAAATCAAAACACACTAAACAAAGAAAATCAAAACACACTAAATAAAGAAAATCAAATCAGAAAATCAAATCAAACATTAAAGTGAACAAAATAAGAAAACACACAATAAAAAGAAAAATGAACTTACATTCGTCCCTCTTATTGAGTTAACCTCAAGCTCTAATTGGAAGTTATATATCCCATCTTCTATTCCTCTCGAGTTGTCTTTCTAGATCTTCAACCTGGGATACCAACTCGGAGGTTGTAGCTTCCAAATACGATGTGTTTTGTAAAATCGTATCTGGCTTCTCAGATGAGATCGTATACGTTGAAGTTGTCTGAGATGTTTCAAGAGGATCTGTCTAATTGAGGCATACATAATTAGAAGTGATAAAAGAAAATTGAATGATTAAATAAACACACTTTCACACAAATTTAAATCACTGAAAAGAAGAAATAAATAAGAAAAAGTCTCAATTCAAGTTTGACGGGCCACTCAAATCGATTTCGGTGTCATTTTCATGTGGTTGGTACTCTAGATATGACTTTAATCTTTGACCATTAACCTTAAAAGTTACACCGTTCTTTGGATCCTTAATTTCAATTGCTCCATGTGGAAAAACAGTATGAACTATAAAGGGACCAGTCCATCGAGAGCGTAACTTACCTGGGAATAGGTGCAAGCGAGAATTGAATAAAAGTACTTTCTGACCTGGTGTGAAAGATTTTCTCATAATGTGCTTGTCATGAAAGACTTTCATTCGTTGTTTGTAAATTTTGGCATTTTCGTATGCATCATTACGAATTTCTTCAAGTTCTGCCAGCTGTAATCTTCTTTCTGAGCTAGCTTGCTGCATATCAAAGTTGAATTTCTTAATGGCCCAGTATGCACGATGCTCGAGTTCCACAGGTAGGTGGCAAGCTTTTCCATATACTAGCCTATAGGGTGACATCCCAATCGAGGTCTTGAAAGTCATTCATATGCCCATAATGCATCATCCAGTCTTAATGACCAATCTTTTCTGTCTGGTCTCACCGTTTTTTCTAATATGTGCTTTATCTCTCGATTGGAGATCTCAACTTGGCCACTGGTTTGCGGATGATATGGGGTCGTCACTTTGTGAGTAATGGAATACTTTGTCAAAAGAGCTTTGAATGATTTGTTACAAAAGTGGGCTCCACCATCACTGATTATCGCTCGAGGGAATCCAAAGCGTGAAACAATGTTGCTTTTCAAAAATCTGATCACCACCTTGTGATCATTGGTTCTACACTAATCGCTTCTACCCATTTCGATCGTAGTCAACAAATGACCAATATGTATTGATGACCAAAAGAAGGGGGAAAGGGTCCCATGAAGTCGATACCCCATACGTCAAAAATCTCAACCACTAAAATTGGGTTTAGTGGCATCATGTTCCTTCGTGTAATGCTCCCCATTCGTTGACACCTATCATCACATGAAGAACAAAAATGTAAGTATCTCGAAATATAGTTGGCCAATAGAAACCACATTGTAATATTTTAGTAGTGCTTTTCTTAAGATCGAAATGGCCTCCACACGCTTGTTCATGGCGAGAATGAAATGATATTTTGAAATTCATTTTCTGGGACACATCGTCTGATAATTTGATCTGCACAATACTTGAACAGATAGGGTCATCCCAGAAGAAATTCTTTATTTCTGCAAAAAATTTGGCCTTGTCCTGCTTAGTCCAATGCTCCTAAGTTTACCCGTAACAAGATAGTTAACTATATCAAAGATACCATGGTAATACTTCCACACTCATTAGTTGTTCATCCTGAAATGATTCATTTAATGGAAATGGTTCGTAATTGTATCAAAATTTAGGCGAGACGGATGATGGTCCCATAACAACATTTTTCGTGCCCTTCTTATCCTTGATTTCAAAGTCAAATTCTGCAAAGTAACACCCAACGAATTAGTCTAGCTTTTGTATCTTTCTTTGTGAGAAGATATTTAAGAGCGATGATCTGTGAAAAACAATTATTTTACAACCAATAAGATAAGATCGAAATTTCTCTAATGCAAACACCACCGCTAGCATTTCTTTTTCAAGGTTGAATAGTTTAACTGTGCATCATTAATGTCATACTAGCATAGTAAATGACATGGGGAATTCGATCAACTCTTTGTCCTAAATACTGCCTACTGCATAATAATCAGCATCACATAAGCTCAAATGGTAAGTTCCCAGTTTGGAGGTTGAATGATGGGTGATGATGTTAACAACTGCTTAAGCTTCTTAAATGCCACAAGACAGGAATCATTAAAGACAAAAGGTACATCTTTAGCAAGTAAATTGCATAAAGGTCTAGAAACTTTGCTAAAATCTTTAATGAAACGTCTGTAAAAACCCGCATGCCCAAGGAAAGATCTTACTTCTCTAATCTGTTTTAGGTGGAGGAAGATTGGAAATAAGATCCACCTTGGCCTTATCAACCTCAATACCTTCGCTCGAAATGATGTGACCGAGAACAATACCTTGTTTTACCATAAAATGGCATTTCTCCCAATTTAGGACCAAATTCTTCTCTGCACCTCTGCGAAACTAGCGTTAGATGATGTAAACATTGATCAAATGAATCACCAAAAACAGAAAAATCATCCATAAAGACTTCCGGAATCGCTTCAACCATATCGGAAAAATGCTTAACATGCATCGTTGAAATGTAGCGGGCATTACATAATCCAAATGGCATTCTCCTATATGCGAAAGTGCGAAAAGGGCAAGTGAAAGTGGTTTTCTCTTGATCTTTTGGTCTTTATGGAATCGATTATATCCTGAGTAACCATCTGTAAAGCAATAAAATTCATGACCTGCTAATCTATCAAGCATTTGATCAATAAATGGTAGAGGAAAATGATCTTTACGTGTGACAATTCAACTTTCTATAATCAATGCATACACGCCATCCTGTAGTTACTCTAGTAGGTATTAATTCATTATCAGCATTGGTAACTACTGTGACTCCTGACTTTTTGGGGACAACTTGCACAGGACTGACCCATGAACTATCAGAAATAGGGTAAATGATACCTGCGTCTAATAGTTTAAGGACTTCAGTTCTAACTACTTCTTTCATGTTAGGGTTTAACCGACGTTGCATTTCCCTAGTAGGTTTAGCATTTTCATCAAGGTGAATGTAATGCATACAGTCCACTGGGTTTATACCTTTTATGTCGGCTATGGTCCATCCTAATGCTCCTTTGTGCACTTTCAAAACTTCCAACAACTTACCTTTTTGTTCTTCATTCAGGGATGATGAAATGATTACTGGTAGAGTGCTTTCTTCTCCCAAAAATGCATATTCCAAAGTGTCGGGTAATGGCTTGAGCTCGGGTTGTGGTGGTGATTCTAATGACGTACTGAGTTTATTCTCTGATGGTGCTAGTTGTTCCACTCTTGACTTCCATTTGTTAGTGTCCATGGATGGTGCTGAATCGAGTAAGGCGTTAACCTCATCTACTGATCTATCAATATCAAAATCTAAACCAAAGTGAGTTAAACATGTTTGTAAAGGGTCATCACTGAGGTTTGAAAGAAAAGCATTATCAATTAATTCTTATCCAATCCACATCAACAATTTCATCATCTCGTTGTGAGGTTGTTTGGCAATGTTGAAGATATTTAATTCCATCGTCATATTGCCAAAAAGATAATCTGCGTATTTCGAAATCCTGCATTGAATGTGAGCATCGGCGATTGCCAAGAAAGGTCGTCCCTAGGATAATAGGAATCGCTTCCTCAATCCTCGATCACGGGCGGTTGAGTGTCAATTACAATAAAATCAACAGAAAATAAAACTTATCTACCCGTATAAGACGTCCCTCCACAATACCACGAGGTTTTTTCATGGATCGATCTGCAAGTTCGTAACACCACCTGAGTTGGGTGTAATTCTCCCGACCAAGTTTCATAAATCTTGAATAAGGCAAATGATTTACACTAGCTCCTAAGTCAACAAAGCATTCTCAATTGTGTGGTTCCCTATACTACATGAGATAGTGGGGAGCCCGGATCTTTGTATTTTAGAGGAAGTTTGTGTTGGAGTATAGAACTAACGCTTCTGTTAAAAATGCCTTCTTTTGAACATGAATGTTTCTCTTTTTAGTACAAAGGTCTTTAAGAAACTTGGCATAAGATGGCACTTGTTTTATAGCATCAAGCAAAGGGATGTTAACACTTACCGTTTAAAGATTTCAAAAATCTCACTTGTAGATTTTCCCTTTTTTGCTTTAGCTAACCTCCGGGAAATGGAGCTTTTGGACGTATTCTCGTGGGTTGGTTTCTTCTTTCTCCTCGATGATGAGTCTTCTTCATTTACCGGTACAATTTGAGTTGTTTTTGAGTGCCAGATCTCCACTTTGTTGTCGACTTCTTTTCCTTTTCGCAAGGTCATGACGGCTTTGACCTCTCCATGCTTCGAGGTGAACTGCATCGCTTCATACACTCCTTTAGGATTAGGCCTTTGGTTGACTTGGGAATTTACCTTTCTCAACATCATTGCCAAGTGTCCGAACGATGAAGCAAGTTGTCCCACCATTTTTTCAAGGTTTGAAATTGATTGGGTTTGTGAGTTGAAACCCGCTCTCATCTCATTTCGTAGTTCATCAATGGTGCGGTTTTGTTGCTCGATTTTGGAGTAAGTAAGATTCTTGAAATTCTGAAATGCATCCTCCCATGGTCTAGGCTGAGAATAGTTTGGGTTCTGATTATATGGTTTAAATGGTGGCTGAGAAGCTTGAGGATTTTGAGGAATTGGTTGCATTGGTAGAGCTGGAGCTGCTGGTCCATTCTGTTGGAATCCTTGAGAGTATGAAAAATTGGGGTGGTCTCTCCATCTGGGATTGTACGTGTTGGAGTAGGGGTTGTAGTTTGATGGCTTTCTCATTACACCTATGGCATTGGCTTGATCTGGGTATGAGTCCTGGTCATGTGGTTCCGTTAATTTAGCAGCGGTTAACGATCTTGTTTTGTCGGAAAGACCTTCTACTATGTCTTTGACTTCTTTAATTTCTCGAGCTTGACTCGCCAATGTGAACCTCATTCACTCCCCTTAACTCTTAGTACTCCCGAGCGAACGACTCGTTGTTGGGAATTATCTCGCTTGTCGGAAGAAATCCCAAATTTCTCGATGCACTTTTTGACATTAGCTCTCCTCCACTTGTTGCCATTAGCCATTCTTGCACATTCGGCAATAATCCTCTAAAAAGTATTGGCATTGGTGCCATTATTCAAATCCATGATGTGGACACATTAGGAGTAGCCCAATGAAACGCTCCCATGCTTAGAAAAATTGCTCGTCTTCTCTTTGGGTAAACTCTGAAATTTCCCTGCGAATAAAGATTGGTTTTATGTCTTGGGAAATATTTATTCAAAAATTTTGTTACCATTTGTTCCCATGATGTAATCTTTATTAGCAGGCAATGTATTGAACCATGAACGAGCTCTATCCTTTAAAGAAAATGGAAATAATCTAAGCTTAACATCATCATCTGAAAAATTCTCATATTTAAAAGTTTGACAAATAGCATGGAAATCATTCAGATGATTATATGGATCTTCATTTTCTAGGCCATAGAACGTTGGGAGACAATTTAGCACACTAGGTTTTAATTCAAAACTCCTAGCAGCTACATTTGGGTATCGTATGCATGATGTGCTCAAGTTAGCTAAGGGACTAAAATAGTCCTTAAATGGCCTCTCTTGTGGTGCTGGTTGCAAATCCATTTCAAATTTATTTTTAATTGTAACGTGCTTGTGTGTGCGAAGTGTTTTTTCTAATTCAAAGTCTATAGGCTCAAGATTAGGTAATTTTGACCTACGACCATGCATGCAAATAAAAAAAATGATAACAAAATTAATAAAGATAAAGAAGAAGGAGAAATTACGATACTAACCTTATTACGCTGTTACAATTTTGCTATGAAAATAACTCAAGCGCTATATATAGAAAAGAAAATACGTGAAACAAATTAAAATAAATTAAGAGGCGGTTGAACCTGCCGATTTCACAAAATAAAAAAAAATAACATGAAAATTAAATTACAGAAATTTAAAGAAGAGAAGAAAAGAAAATAATATCTACTTCAGAATGTAATTTCACTTTTTTTTTCTCTTTTTTTTTTAATAATAATAAAAAAAATATTACAAGGAAACAAATAAAATAAATAAATAAAGAAGAAAAAAAATTCTACAAATTAAAATACTTACCTCCCCGGCAACGGCGCCAAAAACTTGTTGTGCAAATTTTATTGAACTCGCAAGTGCACGAATCTATTGTAGAATAGATTAATGGTGACGAGTGTCGATCCCACGAGGAGGTGGATTTTAATTATGTGTAGAATTAATTTTTTGAGTTGGTGGTTGGATTTATAATGAAAATGATGTAGGTTATCAATTAATTTAAATTAAAGTGGTAGGAATAAACTATTAAAATGAAATGCTTGGATCTCCGGATCTGTCTCAACATGCACCATCGGCTTAATATTCATTATTAGTACCAATTAAATCATGAAGGGGGAACTTCCACTCATCATGAACCACACTCTAATAGATATGGTGCTAAGGGCTTCCGTGCAAATAGAATAACCTTGCTTGGGGAGGCGGTTATTCCAAATAGATATCCGCACAAGATTATTATTATCTGTCTACGAAAAGTCAAAACAACCACATAAATTAAAGGGGAAGGAAAAGTAAATTTACCAAATTAAGCCCATGGAGCATGTTGAGACTTCACCTTCAACCCAAGCTTGAAAGGAAATTAGCCACTCATATTTGAACTAGGGGTAAAATGGGAATTTTATTAAAATACGTAGAAAATACAAGATGGAGATGGAATTAGAGAAAATGGAGTCCAAAAATGGATTCAGGGGTGTCAAATTAGGGGGGGGGAGCCCCCTTTTTATAGATAAACTGAGTAAATCATGGCCATCGGATTAAAACAATTTGGACGCTCAGGATTGCGCCACGTGGCAAATTCCTATTGGATGGAACACATCATCAGGGGCTGTTATTCTGTGTATATGCATGTACCGTACACATGTTTTTTCCATCCACTAACATTCTGCCACGTCACCGGTCAACATTTTTTGTCCAATAAGCTCGTGACACGTCATCAGTCAACGCCACGTCATCAGTCAATGCCACATAAGCGGTCAATGCCACATCATTCGTCCAATCAAATGCCGCCACGTCATCGTATAGTGCCACGTCATCGCATGCAGTGCCACGTCGGATACGATACATGTGAACAGTGCCATGAATAAAGATGTATCGTGTATGCGATCATCGTATATATCAACCGTCATCGTATGTGTGAACGATCTGAGTATATGTGTAAACAGTACCATTTTTCTTTTTATGCTCCTCCTAAGGTTTTCGACTGTCCTGAGTTCAAAAGTGCTGTCCGTTTTTCCATCTGATCTCTCGTTTATTGTGAAATGACCATGATATCTCCTAAAATACATAAAATACTTAATTAAAATAAAACATACATAATTAAATTACAAGGGACTTAAAGACATAAAAATAGGGATGTTAGTGAGACTTGGAGTGTAAAATGATGATTTTCTCCATTATAAATACACACTTTCTAGTACTCAACAACCCTCATCGTTTCCCGACCAACCCCGTGACCTGAAACGGCCGGATTGCCGCCGATCGACGCCGGAAAGCTCACCGTTTTTGGGGAGTTAGATCCGCCGTTACCGCCGCGCGTGGGAGATCACCGCCGGCACCATTGGACTCACCGAGGCCAGATCTAGCAGACCTGAGTTTTCCGTCGCCGTTGAAGGAGTTCCGGTCATCGTTGACCGTTAGGGGTAAATTGGTAAATTCATAAACCTTTGGGGCATTTCTGTAATTTTTAAATCAGTGGATATTTTGGTAATTTTAGGTCAGGGTAGTTAGGTAATTTAAGATTTCGGTGAGAATTCAGTAATTTACGTCGTTAGGGGCGTTTTGGTATTTTTACCATTTTCCGAGGGTAATTTTGTAAATTCAAACTTGTGGATATTTTTGTAATCGGAATTGAGGATAGTTCGATAATATGTGATTCCGAGGATAATTTGATGAATTTAGATGTTGAGGGTATTTTAGTAATTTTACGAATTCGAGAATATTTTATTACAGATAACTACCGTTTCGAGTATATTAGTAATAATTCGTGATTATGATTAGTAATTATGTTATTTCCTCAAATTAGGAGGATCCGCGAACGAGAATCAACCCGTGGACGTTGCCGATACTGAGTTCGGACACCGTCGCTGTGAGTGGAATATACAAAACCTACTTTCATTGTGGTTTATTATGATTTAAAAATATGGTAAAGCATGTTTGCGAGATTGGTTTTAAAGGCATCGATTTAATGATTTTATATAAATGGATTTTATCTGTGTTTTGGTATTTATTACGAGAAATGTGTTTGATTAATGATTTTGGGTACTGATTTTGTATATGGATGATAATATTTTAAAGAAAAGAAAAGCATATTTAAAACTTGTGAAATGAAAAAGGAAATGAGTTTTCGAATGAGATTTTGGATGAGATTTCGAATGTGATTTTGGATGAGATTTCGGATAAGATTATATGATTATCTATATGTGTACAAAGGATATGAATATGAGCATAATGTTTAATTTTAAAATCATTAGACAGTACCCTCCCCCTTCAGATACAGTGATACATATGAGATGAGATATGTATGTGGTATGGAAAATAAAAAGATACTGGTAATGAGATACAGATGAGATACAGGCTTTTGGGGCCCGTCTGAGTACACACAGAGGCTTTGGGCCGTGTACTCGGGCGACTTTGTCTTTTGGGGACGAGATTATGCATGCACAAATATGATGAGATATGATATGGCTTTTCCCTGTCTATCCGTGTAGCTCCGGGGCGCGATTGTACCCAGATAGTACGTCATTGCCTGTCCGTCGAGGTCCGGATATGATGAGATTATTTCCCCTGGGTACTTGTTTGGTGATAGTTTTTGGTATTTTGATATTGATGTTATAAGTATGATGAATTTTCATTGATTTATGCAGTATAGTTGCGATATCGTTATTTGAGTATATGAATTTGAATTAATAAGTTATTTAAGTTTTTGCGATATTTTAATGAGTTGGTATTTTGATATGATTTATTAATTTATAGTAAAGTTATGTTGAAAAACTACTATCCACTCACTGAGCTCACTGAGTTTTATACTCATCTATTTTTTTATTATATTTTTCCCCCCCTCAACAGGAGATTCGCAGGTACAACAGTCGACCCAGCCACAATAGTCATTTTCGAATTTATGGTCACGTTGTGATGTTAGGAGTTGTTGATTGATTTATCGAAATATTTTGGGATTGTAATTTGTTACATTTCGGAGATTGTGTTTAGCATATGTATTTTATTTGATATTGAATAATTGAGTGATTTGGTATTTTTGGGTTGAGATAATTGATTGATGAAGTTGGTTGTATTCGGAAATTATTTGGGAGTGCTTGATGTATAATTTTGTAGATTTGGTTTTATAATAAATATATGGGAGACTTTGCCGATTTTTCGGTAGAACCATGATTATTCAGATTACGTTAGGAAGATTTTATAGAATTAGGCAGACTCGTCCTGTGGATTCGGGGCGGGTCGTGTCACAACATCTTTACCTTTTTCATCTTTGTCAAGTTTAATTTTCGAACTCATTGGAGTACTTTTGACATTTCCATCTTCAATTCTGAATCTTTTGAGTAAATCTCTCAAATATTTGGCTTGATTGATGAAGATTCCTTCTTTGTTTTGTTTTCTTTGTAATCCAAGGAAGTACTTTAATTCTCTCATCATGCTCATCTCAAATTCTTTGCTCATACAAGATGAAAAATCCTTACATAAAGACTCATTAGTAGAACCAAAAATAATATCATCAATATAAATTTGAACAACAAGTATATCTTGATTCTTATGCTTAATAAAAAGTGTAGTGTCTGCTCATCCCACTGAAAAATTATTTCCAAAAGAAATTTACTAAGCCTATCATACCAAGCTCTAGGTGCTTGTTTTAATCCATATAAAGCTTTTGACAACTTATAAACATGATTTGGAAATTTTCATTTTCAAAACAAGGGGGTTGTTTCACATACACTTCTTCCATGATATATCCATTTAAAAATGCACTTTTGACATCCATTTGATACAAAATAAAATTCTTATAACATGAAAATGCTAAGAGCATCCTAATAGATTATAATATAGCTACAGGTGCAAAAGTTTCATCAAAATCGAATCCTTTTTGTTGGTTGTAACCTTGAGCTACTAATCTAGCTTTATTCCTTACAACCACACAGGATTCATCCATCTTATTCTTAAATACCAGTTTAGTGCCTATGACGGATTGATGTTCTGGTTTAGGAACTAATTTCCACACATTATTTCTCTCAAATTGATTTAACTCCTCTTGCCTTGCCATAATCCAAGACTCATCGTTTTCCGTATCCGCAAAGGATTTTGGCTCAATTTGAGATAATTGCAGTATGTACAAATGTATTTCTAAGTGATGATCTAGTAGTTACACCTAGTGAGGGGTCAACTAAAATTAAATCTTTAGGGTGAGAAGAAACGTATCTCTACTCCTTAGGGAGTGTTTGAGAATTACCTTTATTATGCTCTATATTAGTTTGTTCTTCTTGTTGCTTCTTTTGATTCTCACAAGGTGCAGCATCTTGTTTGACGTTCAAAGGTTCTTCTTGTTATATTTCTTCATCTGCATCATTATCAACAACAACTTTCTCCATAGAAGAGGGGTTAGATTCATCAAACGTAACATGCATGGATTCTTCAACAACCAAGGTTCTTTTATTATATACTCTATAAGCTTTGCTAGTATTTGAATATCTAAGAAAAATACCAACAACTGATTTTGGATCAAATTTACCAAGATTATCTTTAGTATTCACTATAAAACATTTGTATCCAAAAACTTTCAAATAACAAATGTTGGGTTTTCTATCTTTCCAAAGCTCATAGGGAGTTTTATTAAAAGATGATCTAATCAAAACATGATTTAACATATAGTATGTGGTATTAACTACTTCAGACCAAAAGTATTTTGGTAATGTATTCTCATTCAACATAGTCTTAGTCATCTCTTGAATAGACCTATTTTTTCTCTCGACAACTCCATTTTGTTGTGGAGTCCTACGTGATGAAAATTAATGTTTGATATCAAAATCATTACAAAAATTCTCAAATGCATAATTTTTAAATTCTCCACCATGATCACTTCTAATGCATGTAATAGAATAACATTTTTTATTTTGAACCTTTTTACAGAAAACTTTAAATGCATCAAAGACATCATCCTTATTAGCTAAGAATAATATCTATGTATATCTAGAATAATCATCCATAATTACAAATGCATAATATTTACCACTTATACCAGAATATCGAGAAGGTCCAAACAAATCCAAGTGAAGAAGCTGAAGTGGTTTTGAAGTAGAAACATGATTTTTATTTTTAAAGGAAGTTTTGATTTGTTTTCTAAATTGACACGCTTCAAAAATTTTATCCTTTTTAAAACCAATTTTCGAAAGACCTTTAACTAAATTATTTTTGGAAATCTTTGAAATCAAATCCATGCTTGCATGTCCTAGTCTTTTATCCCATAACCAATCATCATCATGTAATGCGGAAAAACATTTATCATGAGTAGATGCACAATTTATATCAATGGTATAAACATTAACACACCTTTTTCCAACAAAGAAGATTTTACCATCACATGCATTTTCAATAACACATTTTTTTTATAAAAAATAACTCTCTATCCTTTATCAAACAATTGACTAATACTAAGCAAGTTGTGTTTAAGATTTTCAACTAAGCACACATTTTCAATGAGAGTTGAGGAAACTTTACCGACATTACCAATAATAATGATTTTTCCTTTCGAATTATCTCTAAAGGATACATCCCCACCATTTTCGATTTTGGTAAAACTTGAGAGCCATGAATAATCGCTAGTCATATGTCTTAAACATCCGCTATCCAAATACCATTTATTTCTTTTTCCTTTCTTTTTCGATTCCTGCAGAAAAGATCTCAAGTTTTAGGTACCCAAACTTTTTGGGTCCTTAAATGTTAGTAATGGTTCCTTTTGGAACCCAAACACATTTAATTCCATAATATGCATTTTTCTTAATAGGACATTTATAATTCATGTGACCATTTCCATTGCAATAATAACCAACAATTTTATGATTACTATTAGAGGTATCCTTAACAAAGTAGCTTTTGTAATATTTTTGTTTCAAGTTAGGCTTATACCATATTCCTCATTTATCAAAAACACATTTTTTAGAGCTGGGTAATTTTTCTAAATTCTTTTGACCATGTATGAATTTTAACACAATTTCATTGAGCTCATTTCTCTTCTTTTTAAGCTCTTCATTTTCTTTGATCAAGTCATCAACATGTAATTTTTCATACTCATAAAGTAATTTGCTTACCTTTCAAAGATGCAATTCTATCATTCAATATTTCATTATCTAATTCTACTCCTTTAATCTTTTCATTTAACAAATCATTACAATTTTGCAAGGCATTCTTTTCATTTAAAAGTTCTAGCATTTCTTTCTTGTTGAGAAATGCATTTTTCTTGCCAATTTTCATCATATCACTATTCAATTCTTTAAAAGCATCATGTTATTCATTATAAGTTGGAAGATCATGTACCTCATTAAGTTCATCTTCTCCTATTACTATAAGTGCCAAGTTTAATACTTTTTGTGATTGTTCTTCATCACTTGATTCCTTATCATTATGATCCCATTTTGCCATCATGGCTTTATTCTTGAGTTTGTTGAAAAGAGGGTATTCTGATTTTATATGGCTAGGCTTCTTACATTCATAGCATATGATTGCTTTCTTCTTCTCCTTTTAATTCTTAAAGTTTCTAAACTTTCTTCACTCACCCATTTTCTTGAAAAACTTCCTAAATTTTCTGGCTATCATGGCCATCTCTTTATCTTTAAGTTTGCTTTCCTCATCACTTCAGATTTTGATGTTTTCAAGGCAATGCTTTTCTTCTTTTTATCTTCATCTCCTCTTTCGACTGCCAAATCTTCTTCGTAAGAAATAAGTGAGCTAATTAAATCATCAATAGATAAAGTATTTAAATCTTTGGCTTCGTCAATTGCTGTTCTCTTAGGTATCCATTCTTTTGGTAATGACCTAATGATTTTCTTTACCTTCTCACTACTTGAAAATGTCTTACCAAGTGCTCCTATAGTGTTTACAATGTCTGTAAATCTAGTATACATAGAGTAGACACTTTCATTTTGGTTCCATTTGAAATAATTTCTATTGTCTAGTGTATCTATTAATTTTGGACTTTTTAACTTGATTTGTTCCTTCATAAACTACTTCAAGTTTCTTCTAAATTTCATAAGCATTAGAATAACCTAAAACTCTATGAAACTCTTTCTTATCTAAGGCACAAAATAAGACATTCATAGCTTTGGAGTTTAAAGAAGCTTTTCTCTTTTCCAGCTCATTCCATTCACGTGAAGGTTTTGGAATATCATCCATTTCTTCATTTTTAGTGGTAGGCACAAATGGACCATCGCAAACAACCTCCAAAATTTCATAATCTAATGCTTACAAATAAATTCTCATCCCAGTTTTCCAATAGGGATAATCATTTCCATAAAAAAATGGTGGCCTAGTAGTGGATTGTCCTTTCCTAAAGCTAGAATCATTTTGGATTGCCGTGGATCTTTTACTCTTAGACAGGTAAGTCTTAACAAGAGAACTAGGCTCTGATACCAAATGAAATAGTAATTAGGCTACCCAAAAGGGGGGTGAATAGGGTTCTTAATCAAAATTTAAAGACTAAAAGCTTAAAGAAAATTATAAATCAATTAAATTCAAAATAAACAATTAATATGCAATGAATAATAAAGAGATAGAGTAAGAGAACGCAAACACATTATTTTTACGTGGCTCGGCCAACTGTGCCTATGTCCACACCTCCAAGCTTACCGGGCTTAAGGATTCCATTAAGCAAGCCTCCAAGGCTTCAACAACACTTACAATTAACTTCAAAGGTGTCAATAAACCTTTACAACAAGAGATTATTCCCAATCTCTTAACCCAAGTGTATCCCAACACTTACAATCACTCAAAAGCAAAGATTACAATCAAACAATCTCTCACACAATGTATATAATTACAATTGAAATCTCAAAGTGCGAATCAATGAAACAAAAATAAGTTTAAAGCCCAATGATGAATGTTTTCTCAGTAGCAAGCTCAATGATAACTGTTAGATCTCTCTTGATTTGAATTTGATTTAGTAATTTTATAGTTGGAGCTGAAAACTAGTCGTTGTTGACTTTATAGGAATAATTGGATTGCCGTTTGCTGCTATCGGTTTACCGTTTTCCATTATTGGATTGCCGTTTATTTCTAGAATCCTGCAAAACACACTTAGGTCTCCGTTTTTGCTAAACGGTTCAAGATTAGAAAATTCTTTTTTCTGTAAATTATCGGTTCTCTGTTTTGTAATAAACGGTTCATCATTAATTTTCATAATCTTATCAAAACAAGTCTAGGTGAGATTAGAAAACTCTTTCTTTTCTGTAAATTATCGGTTTACCGTTTTGTAATAAATGGGTCACCACTAATTTCCAGAGTCTTATCAAACAGAGTCTAGCTGACCGTTTTTTATTATCGATTCATGATTAAGAAGACAATTTCCTGCCTGTAAATTATCGGTTTATCGTTTATATAATAAGCGGTTAAAAAATAAAATTCAAAATTTTAATTTTTGACAGCTTTTATTTAGAGAAAGATTTTCTGACTTATGCTACTAGTCATTCAGCTTTTTTAAACATGTATATGGCTTTAAGAATTTTATTTTAATAGCTCCAATATTTCTAATCAAGAACATATAAATTTTGTTATCATCAAAATTAATATTCTAAGATTATTTATGTCAACATTCTCTTAGTCCTCTGGAGCTATAGGGATCTAATTATAACTTGAATATCCATCTAGAAAACAATAAAAGTCATGACCTACAAGTCTATCAAGCATTTGATCAATAAATTGAAGAGGAAAATTATCTTTTCTTGTGACTGAATTTAATTTTCTATAATCATTGCAAACGCGCCAACCTATAGTTACTCTAGTAGGAATTAATTCATTATTAGCATTAGTAACTGCTGTAACACCAGATTTCTTAGGAACAACTTACATAGGGCTAACCTAAGAGCTTTCGGAAATAGGATAAAAATTCTTACATCTAATAATTTTATTACCTTAACTCTTATCACTTCTTTCATGTTAGGATTTAGCCTACGTTGCATCTCCTTAATAGACTTAGCATTTTCTTCAAGATGAATACGATTCATACAATCTATTGGGTTAATACCTTTAATATCAGCAATAGTCCATCCTATCACCTCTTTATGCTCTTTTAGGATACCCAACAACTTACCTTTTTTTCTCAAGATTAAGGGAAGAAGAAATAATAACACGTAGGGTGTCAGATTCTCCTAAGAATGCATATTCCAAGGTGTCAGGCAGTGTTTTAAGTTCTAATTTCGATGGTGTCTCTGCAAATAGGCTAAACTTCCCTTCAGACTAAGGCAATGGTTCTGACTTTGTCTTCTATTTGTTTGTGTCCATAATTGGAGTTGCATCAAGTAAGACATTGACTTCTGCAATTAAACTGTCATAATCAGAAAATAAACCAGAATGAGTTAAACATGCCTCCAATGGATCATCATTGTGGTTAAAAATGAATGAATCTTCTATTAATTCTTTTATCATATTTGCTTCAACAAATTCATCTTCTTCCCATGGCTGCTTGGTAATAGTAAAAATATTTAATTCCATGGTCATATTACCAAAGGACAGCTACATGTTTCCATTCCTGCAATTAATAAGAGCATCAGCTGTAGCTAAGAAAGGACGACCTAAAATAATTGTGGTGTGTTTCTTAGAATCCTGCACATGCTGAGTATCAATAACAATAAAATCAACAGGATAATAAGATTTATCAATTTATATCAACACATCCTATATAATACCATGAGGTATTTTCATTGACCTATCTGTAAGTTGCAAAATAATAGAAGTTGACTTTAATTCACTTATACCAAATTGTGTGTAAATAGAATAAGGCAAGAGATTAACACTAACTCTTAAATCCAATAATGCTTTAACAAACAATTGGTTCCTTATAACACATGAAATAGTAGGAGAACCTAAATCCTTAAATTTGGGTGGCATTTTAAATTGAAGTAAATTACAAATTTGTTCAGTTAAAAATGCCTTTTTGGTAACATGCAAGTTTCTCTTTTTAGCACATAAATCCATTAAAAACTTGGCATAGAAGGGAACTTTCTTAATTGCATCAAGTAAAGGGATGTTTATACTTACCTATTTGAAGATTTCTATAATCTTACCTATTGAAGTCCTTTTCTTTACCTTTGCTAACCTTTGAGGAAAAGGAGCCTTAGGAATGTAAGCTGGTGGGCCATTTTCTTTTTAATCATTTAGTGATGAGTTTTGTGATAGCACTGGATCTAAAGAAGTAGGTTCAGATGTCTTTCTTGTTAGAACCTCCACCTTGTTGTCAAATAATTTTCCTCTTCTCAAGGTCATAATAGATTTTGCTTCTTCATGCTAATGACTTGAACTCGATCCAACTTCATGCACTCCTTTAGGATTAGGAACTGGTTGACTTGGTAATTTTTCTTTTTCTCTTTCAACTACAGTAGTTGCTAATTGACCCAATTGATGTTCAAGCTTTAAAATAGCTGGAGTATTAAACTAAAAGGATTGTTGGGTTGACCGAATGAAACTTTGAAGTGTATCCTCTAAAGAAAGTTTTCTTTGTTGAGGTGTAACAAATTGAGACATAGGCTATTGGGCAGGGGAATATACTTGGTTAGGAGGGACGAATTGTTGATTCGGCATGCTAAATTGTTGTCGTCCTTGATTTGGTAAAGGTTGATTTTGTTTCCAGGAAAAATTCGAATGGTTCCTCCAATTAGGATTATATGTGGGTGAATATGGACTATTGAAGGTTTTCTCATATGATTGTAAGGCATGTACTTGTTCAAAATAAGCCTCTTGATAGGATGGTAATGAATGATAATTCTACACTGTATGAGATAAGTTGGAACAAAGAGCACGCACCTCATTAGCTACACTAGGGTGATGATTAATTAATTGGTTCAAAGTTAAGGCATCTACTTTCCTAGAGAGAGTAGCTAGAGTATCTTTCACGTCAAAATCATCATTAACTTCATATAGGCCTTTTCTAGAAACTTGAGTTGATTTTTCCCTTTTATTTGAAAAATCCCATTGTTGAGAATTCTCAGAAAATGAATTAAAGAAATCCCATACAGCCTCTTCGTATAGGTTAAAAAATCTCCCACCGTTCATAGACTATACCATATGATGATTTGACATAGTTAGACCATTATAAAAGCATTGTAGAAGACTCCATTTCTCAAAACCATGGTAGGGACACTTAAAAAGAAAATCATTGAATCTTTCCCAACACTCATAAAATTGTTCACCCTCTCTTTGATAAAAATCACTTATGTCTCTCCTAAGGGCATTTGTTTTAGAAATAGGGAAAAACTTAGTGAGGAACTTATTGCTCAAATCATCCCACGTAGTAATAGATCCAGTAGGAAGTGAATTCAACCAAGCTTTTGCTTTGTTTTTCAATGAAAAAGGGAACATTCAAAGCCTAATTGACTCATCGTTAAAATTTTGAAAACGAAATGTAGAGCATATGTCAAGAAATTCCTTAATGTGCAAATATGGGTCCTTTCTCTCTAACCCATGGAAAGATAGTAAAAGTTGAATGACAGAAGGCTTAAGTTTAAAGTGTGTTGCTGTAGTTTGTGGCAACACAATACATGATGGTTGGTTGACTGCAAGTGGTCAAAAATATTTGTAAGGGTTTTCTCTGCTTGTACTAGTGGTAGTCCTAGTAATACTCTATTTGGGTCATCCATCACTTGAGAAGAACTAGTTTGATTGCTTTCAATTCTAGACTCTTTTCTAACCAAACAATTTGTTGAATCGTGTTCCCAAACACTCATAAACTAATTAAACAAAGAAAGAAAGGTAAACCAACAATAATGAAAATAAAAAAAAAATAAAAGATATGAAACAACCAAACAATGAATTTTAAGTCTAATTCTAAATTAAAAAAATAAAAATAAAAATAAAAGGAAACCTAAATTATAACTAGTGGAAGAATTAAATCAACCTAGATTAAATTGACTTTCTGGCACAATCCCCGGTAAGGGCACTAAAAACTTGTTGTGTAAAATTTAATATACTCTCACAGCGCACGAATCTAGAAATAAAGTGGTGGTAACGAGGTCGAACCCATAGGAATTGCTTTAAAATTGAAAAGTCTAATTTAAATCTAAAATTAATATTAATCCTAACCTAGTTGACCAAATTGACTTTTAGGATAAATTAAACAAACTAAACTAATAAAATAATTAAAGCGAAGGAGAATTCAATAAGACAAAGGTTACCAAGGTTTCAGAATCCACCACTATTCAACTAGTAATTATCTAATTATCAATTAATCTCCAATTTTTGAGTGACAACTCAAAATCAATCTATGTCATCTCACGGATCTAACAATTAAGCCCAATTAAAATTAATCTTGTGTAGGTTCTTTTTCTGCTTGATGATATGATATCTAAGTATCCCATGTAAACATATTGAATAACAAAGAGTCAAAGTTTTACGAAGCACTCTATGTAAACAATTTAATGAAAAACACAAAAACAAAGATAATCATGTGTAAGGATTTAATAACATTCAACTAATCATGTGAAATAAGAACCATAAACATTAAAGAACATATGTAGGGAATTAATTAAATAAAAAGATAGTTATTTCATTGAACAGGGTTTCATCCTTAACCTTAATATAAGAAAATTAGCTAGACATACTTGAATTAGGAGCAACAAAAGATATAAAATCAGCAATGGAAAAATTGGACAGCTGCTGGTCTTGTTCTTCTCTACCAAATGCCTCTCTTCTCTTCCGTCTCCTCCCTTATATATGACCATAAGCTGAATTCTTATTGGATTATAATTACAATACTTGCACGTCAAGTCACCAACTCATAAGGTAAAAGAATCAAACAACTTCTTTTTTTAACTAGTAGCCATGCCACCATTAATTCCATTCCACTTTCAATTGCTCAGCACAGGCCCTCCACTTAAGCTAAAGCCACCAATATGCTTAAATTCTTCTTCAACATGGCTGTCTTATTTTAGTCCATTACTTGCATGATAAACACTTGCCTAAATAATTACATTAAGAAAATCTTTGTGTTTATTTCTTTGGCTCGGATTCGATTAATTTTTTAGTGTATTTTTGTCTTCCAATTTAATCTTCCTTGCCTTCCAAATTAAGCCTCTTCATGCCCTTTTTATCCATAATTTCCAATTAATTCCCTATTCAATAAAATAATTCAATTAATTAAAAATAACAAATAAAAATAACTAGCAATTATATAATTAAGGGTAAAATATGTATATATTATATGCTCATCAATATGCTACAGAAACCCTCAAAGGCTTAGCAATGAATCAAACATATTCGCGATGAAATCTCTCAAGAATCACAATGAAGGTCATTTTCTTCTCTATTTCCGTGAGACTTCTTTTCCACTGAAATTGAAAGAATTCTGATTTGCAATAATGAATTATCAGAATTCAGAAAATTCTTTTTGTAGAAGAGGAATTATTGATTACTACTAGGACTGATTAAAAAATAAATGGCTTCTTAATTTTGTAAAAATTACAAATCCTAGGGACGATAGATTGATTTTACCTCCTTTCTTTTTGATGAAATTGAATGTTGACTAACGACAAAAGAAGTAAAAGTTGTCCGCTCTGCTTAGTTTAGAATAATATATCTTTTTGTGTTGATGAACGCAATTCAAATCACCTTTCCCTTTTACGATTGTCATTGGCATCCGATTCTGGCAACACTATCTTTGCATTCATTCGCTTATTTCTACTGTTTCTCAAGGAAATAGTTGATGTTCATGATCATGAAAATTTTTTATTTTAATAAACGGAAAATTGCACCTATATTCCCTTGATTTGATGAAATGTATATGGATTTCATCTTTCTCTCCTTATTTCTTTCCTCTCTCCTCTTTTCCTCTCTTCTCCTCTCTTTTTATTTCTTCAATCTAAACTTACCATAACTTAAGTTTTTAAAAATGATCATACCAACGTCCTTTTACCCTTTTACTTTATTTACTTAGTAAAATGGACTCTAAATTTTTTAATATATAAAAATATAATATTAAAATACCTTAAGTAGATATATATATATTTTAAATTAATTTAATCTTAATAATTTGAGATAGGTTTTATTATTAATATTTGTAAAAGCAAGAATTATTTTAAATTTTATAATACATAAAAATATAATATCCAAACAAATATAAAAATATTTTGAAGATATTTGAAATACTTTAACACTTATTTTAATATTATAGGTATCTTAGAAAGATTTTGTTATTAATGGTATATTTCCATTTATTAGAAGACATTAAATTCAATTTTCTTGATTACTATATGGAAAGGATATAATGGTTAAAAAGGGGTATACGTGACAGCGTGAGCATTTATCAAACCTTGGAGATCTACTTGTTCATTTAAGCAAACCATGAGCGCACAAATGTCTTTTTCTCTTTAATAAACTATCAAAATTTAGCTATAATATTATGAGCATACCGTAGTACAATATCAGTATATTTATGGAAGATTAGATAAAGAATATTATTGCCACCCTTTTTGGTTAAAACGTTTTCAATGGATGTGAAAAAGCTTTATAACAAAGGCAAACGATTTTTTTGTTTTTTGGGTTTGCAGCCACCAACGAGTGCAAAGGAACATATGATCTGGATTGACTTAGCCATTATGAGTCCTTTTAAATAATATTGTTTTGCTGCGCTTGGGAGGACTTAAACTTACTTTCCAACTTCATTGAATGTTCTTCAAAAGTTAATATATATATATATAAAAATCGATCTTGCATAGATGTTTTTTTTTTTTTTTTTTTTTTTGTGATTACTTGGGAGGATATTTTGGCAATGGTTTTGATGACTTTCTCAGGAGATTAATTCATTATTTAATTTGCTCTTCAGTTTTACTACTTTTATGCTTTTGCAGCTAACTGACGTTCGCTATATAATTAGCAATAAATTAATCTACTTAACAGAGAAGCATATGGTAGTGTAGGCATCTTCCTCAGAAACCAGAATAAATAAATTATGGTTGTGTAAAGCTTCTACACAATTTCCGTCCATCTTTCTCCCAATCAATAATCACAATCGACCATGCAAAGATTGAAAAGAAAGAACTAGCTCCAAGAATCTAGTACAAAAACTTGGGACAAAATAACATAATAGTTACAAATATAGAATTCTACATCCTTATTCATATAAGAAGTTTATAATATTGAATTGCAATCTTTATAACAAAACACTTTATTAAATGAAAGAGGAACAACTTAAAAGCATCAAACGATCGAGATTGCAATAATAAAATAAAGATTAAAGAGGCGTTCATACAAAGATTCATAAAATTGGACATCCATTTTCTTGGGAATGTCGGGATCTTCTGAACATTTTTTCCATCTCGTCTGACTTTGTCTGGAAGTCGCGCGAGCACACAGCCACTGACAGCCTGAGGCTTTCTAGTGTTGATTCATCAGGCTTCTGCTTAGAAGAAGCGTCTTCCTGAGGAGTAGTACAACTCATGGTGTGCTCTTCTTCAGTGTACTAAGTATTTACTTGTGAGAAAGCTAGCTAGTTCAGTGTAAATGAGGCTAGCTATATATGCTACAAAAAGACTCAAAAACTTAACAGAGAAGCAAAGCCCTATTCATGAAAACTCTCATAAACCAGAATCAGAATAAACAAAGGAATTGCCTCCCGTCTTTCTCATAATAAAATAATGCTGATAAAAGTAAATTTGCGAATCGAATAATTCAATAATCAGTCAAGAATAATTCGATGATCAGAATAACTGCGGATTGACGCGAAAATCAGTAACAAAGTGGCAATGGTTTTGTGGCGTAACAACAATATTTGTAAAACTAATGGTTCATTTACTAATCAATAATTGGAATGGGCTAAAATCGGAATCAAGAATGGGAATCAGATTGATATTCATTTCCATCGATATATTTACTTTATCTTAGAATCAGAATGAAATACTATAATTTATTAAAATGCCCTTTGTTAATTATTGTCCTCTGGTAATAATAATAAAAAAATTATATAAAAATAATAGTAATAATTAATAATAATAATGGCATTAATAAATGATAATATTATTATTTATTAAAATATTATTAATTAAAATATTATTATGATTATATTTTATTAATTTATTATTATTATTTATTAATTTCATTATTTTTTAATTTTTAATTATTATTTAAATCAAGGATTAAATCAAGACTAATAAAACAAATCTTACTATAGAATTTCCAAATCTGTCAACAGACATTGCGAACTGAACCGAATTGTTCAGCTTTTAAGAACCTAAATCAAGTTACGGCTTTTCACATGATTATTCTTCAGTAATTTTGTCTGATGATTTCATGTTGACTATTTAGATTTTAAAACACCAAGACGCTATTGTTGAACGTGTAATTCTTTCTTTATCATTTCCTGGACATATTCTACCAAAAGACATTGCTCTAATTTGCAGGCGTCAAGAGGAAGTCCCATATAAACATGCATTACTCTGATGGATTGGACCATACTTATTTTTACCACCGAGGATTAATGCAGAATATAAGTTTTCCGTAGTGGTGAGAGTTCCCTAGAGTCCACAACTATTTTCAAAAAGCCAGCAACTCATCATCTTGACAGTCAAGTTAGTCGCAAATATCACTTGTACATAATTATGTCTAGCTGCAACAATTTGGTATTTAGTACGGTAGATAAGGCTCTATTGTAGAAATGCAGGATTGATGTAGTCAGTTGATTCCCTAATATTTCTTTTCTAGAATGAGAATGTTGTAAATGCATCCTGATACTTCTATCAGAAATATAAGCCATGATAATAACAAACCTTTATGTTTGGCAGTCTTATGAATATTATGATGATTACAATTTTGTGGAAAGTGAAAAATAAACTCTGTTATGTCCTTGTGTATTTCAATCTTAAAAATTACAAGTCCAATGTTGAAGTTCTACACTTTGCATTTCGAATTATAGTCTTTACCTTTTATGTTATGCTAGGTTGTAAAAGTTTCATACTTAGATACCACGACGAAACCTAAATTATTTACCAATTAGCTCTGGCAGGGTTCTGAATTCTAAGTTTAGAATCCCTGACGTCAAAGAAAAGGCACAAATGGAATTGAGTTCCTTGGCTGACACGGATTCCTCTGAAACTTTGGTTTTCTTGCCTCCACAAATTATCCTCTAACTTTGTTCACTTATTTTGATCCAAACTAGTCATTTTGGAACCCTAAAATAGTTTTTGAAACATTTTGGATCACAAAATAACCTTGAAATCGATCAATTTTTCGCCAAAAATCAAAATCAGTGCACGAAATTCAGGGGAAACGGCTAGCCACCTCATTAAAGCGGCTAGCCGCTTAGCAGGCAATGAGTCTGCCAAAACCAAGCAACTTATCACTTGATTCAAGTGGCTAATCCTTGCAAGGTAGTGAGTGTGCTTGAACCAAGCGATTAGGTGGCTAACCGCTTAGAGGGTAGAGAGTCTGCCAAACCAAGTGGCTAACCGCTTCAAAGGTAGAGTGTCTAAACCAAGCAGAAACATGCCCAAAATGTAGCCAGCAGCTGCTATATATTATCGGCTAGCCAATTGCGTGGTTTAACCCAAGTAGAAGAATATTCCTTTAAATATCTTTGCATAAACAAATTAAACGAATTGTGCATGAATTCAAATTTGATCCTATTCGTTTAATTTTGTATGGTAAATGAAATAATCAAAGTAAACGGATATTCCTTTAATAAACGATTCAAATTTGAATACTATGATTACATTCATAAATTGAATGAATTGAATTCGAATCCATTGAATTTTGAGCCAATCCATTTATGATTTGATTCGAATTTAATTCATTTATTCATTTTATATATATATAGTTTTCAGTTTTTTGTCTTTTTTTACTGGATGGAAGTTTACATTATATTTAATTTGTAGTATCATTAAGGCAAAAGATAATTTTTTCTAACCAAAAAAATTATGATTCCTTTCTGTATGAAATTTTATGTTAAATCAAACAATGCAATTTAATTTCATCATTTTCCTCCTCTCTTTTCTTTTCCCTTCCCCTCCATTTCACTCCTCTCCTCTCTTCCCCTCCCCTTTCTTCAAACCAAGCATCACTTCAGTATCATGTAAACATGTAACAACTGAGGTCAAACATGCAAACGCTAAGGTTAAATATGAGAATGACATAAACATACAACAGGTCACAAGAAATATGCAACAACTAAGGTTAAACATGCAACATGGACGTCAAAAATGAAACATGTGAGAAAATTTTTAATTTTTAGCTTTATTCAACACATGCAACAATTCAAGAGAAACATGCAACATAAAATTTACATGTAAAAAAATCACATGAGATATGCAATAAGTGGTGTCAAATATACAACGGCTGAGGTTAAACATGAGAACCATGTAAACATGCAATAGGTCACGTGAAAGATGGCAAAACTAGGATCAAACATGCAACATGGATGTCAAACATGAAATGGGCTAGAAAATTTTTAATTTTTGGCTTTATTCAACACATGCAACAATTCAAGAAAACATGCAACACTTAAGGTCAAACATGCAACATGAAATTTACGTGTAAAAAAGTCATGTGATGCATGCAACAAGTGATGTCAAACATGCAACGGTTGAGTTTAAACATGAGAACAACGTAAACTTGCAATAGATCATGTGAAACATACAACAACTGAGATCCAACATGCAAAATGAACATCAAACATGAAATGGGTGGGAAAAAAATTTTGTTGAGGGTGTTTAAAATAATAAAGTTGAAACAAGGAACAAAATACATGAAAATTGTGATGTTAAGTATGAAACATCACATGTAAAATATGAAACAAATATTTGTCTTTAATTAGGTAAATATTTTTTTCTCTTGATTGTATTAAGATTATTCATTTCTTTCATTTTCTATTTATTTATTATTAATGTTAATTTTTCACAATTTCTTAATTAATATTTTATTTTAATTTATTTTTTTAAATTTGAAGAAAAAATATGCAACCGGTTAAGAAATCGATTGCACCAAATGGCGGCCAAAGACAGCCGGGCTCTCTGTTTAAGAGTCTGGCACCTTGGCATTGTAGCCAAACCCCAAGTAACAACATGAGAGTGAGTCAAAGCACTTAGCATAGCACTCCATTAGCATACACCTTTCAAGAAAGAGATTTTTTTTTTTTGGGAACAAAAGTATATAGTATAGACATATTGGGATCCGTCTAAGATTAATCTTTTTAAATATTAGTCAGGAACTAGGACAACATAATAACATTTTAAGTTCTTTGGAGGGATAAGATTTTACTTTTTATTTCTCTTTTTAAATATCAAAACAACATGTATGGATGTTAACTCTTAACTTCAATTTACAAATATTTTTGGTGTTTCAAGTATTGCAAATTTTTTCCCCTTTTTTCTAACCTCAAAATGAAAATTTCACCAAATTAAAGAGAAAAAAAATCAATAAATTAGTGTCATTTAAAAAAAAAATTCATCTTTGGAAATTTTGATTCTATCACTTTCTCATTCTCATATTATTATTCCCATCTCATATAATTTATATAGATTTTAAACGCTTTGTCGGTTGTTTTGTTCGTTGTTTGTCTATTTGAGCGATTTGTGCTGTATGGAGACTCCAAAAATTCATAATTTTTTAGAATACGCTTTTTTGTAAACAAGGTAATATGAGGAAAAAGGTGAAATTATCTAACTACCCTTCATAGTAACATTGATTTAAAATTTGGTCGGGCTTGGCTGCTCCTGACCAAGCCCGACCCGAAATTCAAATGATTGAGTTCTTTTAGCGCTTGAGCTCTATATTTTTGTCCAATTGGCACCATTGTCATCCTCAATCTTTATTGTGATAGTAAGGACCAATTGGTACCATTTTTTGTTCATAAGAATTTTCATTTATTTTCGATAATTTATTATGCGCTAGTGAAATGCCAAACTATGGAGGTATAGGCACATAGACTACGAATTTTTTCTCCAACTTGATCAAGTACCAAGTCAATTGGTTCACAAGCCATCACTTGCTCGCTGTTGATGCCAAGAAGTAAGATATTTAGGATTGTCAAGTTACCATTTTTCAAAAGGGAAAACTTCACTTCAACCCACCACATAGAATGAGAATTTTCAATTTACTCTCTCAAAAGTGTAAAAACTTCAATTTACCAGTCATTTTTATTTGGAAGACAATTGTAAAAGGGGCACATTAATTTTTTTTTAATCTTCTCAAAAAGTAAGCGGGAGTAATTTGATATTTTTACACTTTTAGTGAATAAATTAAAGATTGTCTCAAAGTAGGGGCTAAATTGAAGTTTTACCCTTTTTTGAATCTTATCTAGAGTTGAATGGTGGTGGTAAATTGGAGAGCTAAGTGCACAACAAGTCAAGAAAGAAATGAAAATATATTAAATTTTGATGTAGAGGATTGGCCACAATTTTTTAAGGAACCAAAAGACTTTGAGACTTAAAATTACACAATACAGATCTAAGCACTTGGTCTTTTTTGAAATATAAATTTAAACGAGAGCTTGGGTAAAATTCTTAGTTAGGGCCAATCAAATAGATATCTAATTCAAAGCTAATTTATTATTAATTAATTAATGCTTCACTGAACTTTTTTTTTTTTTGAATAATGCTTCGTTGAACTTACTTTAACATAAATCAAGGGGCCTAGATTACATCATTGAATACAACAACGGATAACAAAACTCATTTTATATTTTTGTGTTTCTTTCCTTTGGTGAGTTACATCCTTATCTTGCATTATTCTCGATTGTTCTTGCCCAAATCTTCTCGAGGCTCTCCTACCAATCTCATTTGCAGCAAATTTTTAATTATGGCTTCCCCGTCAAAACCACTTCATTGGGCTTTCTGTCGAACAATGACGAACATATATCAAACACCCAGTGTATGACACAATAAGCATGGCAACCACAAATCTAAAATTGAAATTGATAAGTTTCTATCATTAGTGAAACAGAGCCTGTTATTTATTTAAAAATTTGTTTATAACTGCTTCTATATTCAATGGCTTTGCGCTTGTTGATAATAAGAAAGAACTGCAAACAGAGCTTGCAGCAACGATAGGAGAAGTAGGAAAAGAGCAGCAAGAACGGAGATGATTGCCCATGGAGTGTTGAAATAATCGTGCCTCAACTTGGCCATCCACTTATTACGACGCCTACTGCAATGGAAATTCGCATTGTTGAAAACGTCCCGGTAATAAAACTTCTCATCGAGTACAACGCCATCACAAAGCTTGTTCAATAAGGGTGCAATCACTTCATCATCTCCTAACAAATTATCAATTATTCCACTACGGCGTAGTAATTCGGCATCCTTTGAAGAGTTGATGAGGCAGTTCAGGAATTCGACATAATCTACTACATGCTTCAGATTTATGTCTTGAGAACACTGCTCGTATGCAATGAGATTCTGTAAAATAGTTTCTGTAACATCACCAATTTCCAAGGGTGGCATCTTCATTACCCCATTTTCGAACTTTACATCGAACAAGGAATCATCCTTAAGGACCTCAACCTTCCGGAACTGGATTCCAGCCTCTTGAATCTCTGTGGCAGAACCAATGAAGCCCCAGTAACTATTATTTGTGCCATTATTCAAATATGCTTCAATTCCTGCGGATGAAGGAAGCCAATTTTCGTGTATTAAATCGACCAAATGTTTTATTTCATTTATGGGATAAACATCAACGTGATAAACAATATCTCTTCGACAACCTTTCCCTGGTAATATGCCATTGAAAAAACGCAGGATCATGACAAGAAAGCTTTCATTCCTTGGATCATTAGGCATCTCAGACATGACAAACAACTTCCAAATAACAAAAAATGGAAGTTGATTCTCAAGTAAAATCATATCTCGTGCTATGGCAGGTAACATCCAACGCAGTTTGAAAGTTGGGTCATCATCTCCTCTCAAATGTTTCAACCTAAACTTACGAATAACCTCGACAATAAAGCAACCGTCGAGAAGCATCATTTGAACAAACTCATCTCTGTTTAAACTTATGGAACCTCCATAGCAATTTCGAGCTCTTTCCTCCAATGCCCTCATGGCCATGACATAGTCCGACAAAGGTATACTCGTACGCTCTAGAAGCTTTTTAAGATAGCGCGTTTTGTGCTCTTCAAAGGCCAATAATTGTTCTTTACCGTGATGATAAGGACCGATTGCTAGCATATCTGGTTCATAAACCTTTTCATTTAACTTACGCAGTACATCAGGCACCTTGAAAATGTTGGTCTGATCAGATGGTGTAGCAGTTAGACGACGAAGCTTTTCCCCAACAAGATCAAGCACTATCTCACCTAGTTCACTTGCCATGACTTGATCTGCATTAAGTCACAATATCAAGCACTGTAAAATTTCAAGAACGTTGAAATCTGCATTTCCATAAATTATTGACATCCACAGAAAACACAAGTCCTTAAATTTTTCAAAAACGTTACCATGAATGTCAAGAATTATGTCTGAATTTCAAAAATTCCGATGTGTACTACCTAACAACTAGTGATTGATAATAGTTTCAACATCTAAGAATTATAGTTACAGCACTACTCGTACAACAAGAGGGAATGAAACAAAATCAACAAAAATAACCGACTAATCGAATGACAATAAACAACTCAAAAAGTTACAAGTTTTTTTTTTTGCAATTTCAATTCTTTATATCCTTAGTAATAATTCCCACAGCAATGAGCCAGATCATGGATCTCGCCTCTCACACGGCTAAAGAAACTAAGCAAAATTCATACAAAGTCGATTAATGCTTCAGAGTTATACGATACATTATTCTAAACAATTTTGTGATAACTTACTCGCTTGAAGGCTACCGTTCCTATTGCTTGAAGAGATCGCAATCTTACCAGTGCAATGATTCTTGGTTCACGAGATCCTAATCTTACCATAGCAACGAATTCGATCCTTTGCTTTCTTTTGATGAAACAAACTAAAATGTTTACTAATAATACAAAGGAGCCTGCATGTGGATGTGGGCTCCAATCCTATAACTTTATTCGAAATGTTTCATTGTTTCTCACTCTTTTTTTTTTTTTTTAATATTACAAATGGTCTAACAAATTTTGGGTAATGACATTCAGATATATTACAAATGACGCAACAAAATTTTGGGTAATGATATTCAGCTAATTCTTGAGTGGAGCATTGCCTTTTAGATTAGTTTTCTTTTTCTCATCTTATTGCCTGGTTATTGAAGTGGAGTATTAAGAACATGCTAAAAAATAAATCAATTGAAAAAATTATGGGATCCGATGAGAGTCGTTGTCGCCGAGCCCCGTCGGATTAATTAGAGAAAAACGGTGTCAAACTCAGTCTGAATTGTTGAACCTGAAGCTAAACCTGAACCAGTCCAAATGTATAGTACATGTAGTTTTGAGTTCAAGTAGATTCGGCATGTACTTAAAAAACATGCTTAAAGCGCTAAATCAATTTAAAAATTAACCTGCATCATACTGTGGTTATGTTAATTAAAATTCCAGTTATATTTCGAATTGAACATAAGCATCATCCAACCATACCACCCATACTTTGGATGCGTTCGGGGCAGCTGCGCTGTCTCCACCCGTATATTTTCAAGAAAACTGTTACAAATACTAAAATAGAACAACATTTCCGGCAAGACGACAGCAACAACATTTAAAGTCGTATTTGAGCCAACGATCCTTTTTTCTTTAAGCCCAATGACCTCCATGTGATGACTAGATTCCAAACTGGCTCTTTTCTTTATTTTCTATCCAAAAGCATTAACCAATTAACTATTTGTCGCCCACAGTTAATTTTGAGATAATAGTATTTTAAGAGCATAAAACAGAAAAAGCTAGGCCCACTTAACGGTAAATTTAAAATAACGTGAATGAACTACGAGAGAATAGACTACGTGGCTGGAGTGGCTGTCGGTGGCACCGCTACTGTCGGGGCATTAGAACTTAAAATTAGAATAATCAATTCTAAGGAAAATTACCAATTATTTAGTAAATTTTATTTTAAAAATACTGTAAGTTTTAAAATTAGTTATATATATTTGATAAATTTTATATATTTCACAAATTTTAGAGATAACAACATGGTGAGGTTGTGGTGAAGGCCTACCCCATTCCCTACCTCATTAAAAATTTTACCTCCATTCCCCACCCCATGTTTTAATAAATTTAGTGAAGCCGAGATGGAGAATCCCCACATAATTTTTCTATTCCCACCCCATTTCTCATTTATTTATTTATAATAGATATAGATTTATAATTTTAATAAATTAAAAATAACTGGTGACTGAAGCAAAATTATATTTATACTTCATTAATGTCATTTCTTTACTAAATAACTTCATTAATGTCAGTTCTTTTACTAAATAACAAGATATTAAGATTAAGGTTTAACTTCTCAAACTTAATCACTTTTGAGGCTCCCGTCGACAATCCCAATCGGATCTGTCGACACTTTGTATGACTTGGCAAATCTTCTTTATCTTCAAACTTATAAAACTGATCACAACATACAGAAGAAAAAAAGAGAATTTTGTGATAACTTACTGGTTTGAAGGCTACCGTTCCTATTGCTGGACGAGATCGCAATCTTACCAGTGCAATGATTCTTGCTTTACGAGATCCCAATCTTACCATTGTAAGGAACCCGATCTTTTGTTTTCTTTTGATGAAATAAAGTAAAATGTTTACTAATAATACGATGGAGACTGCATGTGAAAAAAGGTTATGACTCACCAAAGAAAATAAATTAAATTTGGACTGTAAGTTTTTCTGGCCATCTCGCACTCATCTTGAAATCCAATGACAAAGTCAACAATTTGCAGCCCACAACACACCAAGCACAACTTGCCATTCACAATTTTTTTTTTTTTGCTGCAGCTACGTTGGAGTAGTTCTAACGTAGAGCAGTCCCTAAAATTGTTGGATACATGTAACTGAATTTGAAATAACTGTAATGATATGCATCTAATCCAACGTAGCTGAACTTTTTTTTTTTTTAATCAAATTGAGATTTGAGTAAAAATGGCATCGAACAAAGAAAAATAAAAAAAGAAAAAAAATACTTTCAAACATAGTTAAGTCACTTGGTGTGCCATCAACTTTAAACCTCTATTTCTTCCAAAATTATCAATTTTTTTTTGCGGCCCAATTCAAACACTAAGATTCTTCAATTGACAATGAACTCTCAACAGTTAAGTCAAATGAATAATGTTAAATCGTGGGCAGTAGTGAGAAATGGGAGAGATTGGGTGTTTTCTTTTTCTTTTGTATTTTGGTTGATTAAGGGTAAGTGTGTCAAAATGACATGAAGTTGGTTATATTTGTAAGAAATATGGGAGAGACTTCTTTGATAAATTAAAAAGTAGAAAGTGATCATTTCTGTAAATCTCTCAAAATTTTTTTAATTTTTTCTAATTAGGAAGTAGAACAAGACTGCCATTTTTTTTGGTTTTAAATCAACGGGACTACGGCTTTGTAAATTCATTTATGTGTTTACTAGGTCGGATTTTCTCTATCTTAGAGCCAACTAAGCACAACCCATGGATCCTTATTTTTCTATCAATGTTGAAGATTGTACGGACAATTAATGGGTGACCGGGTAAATAGGTTATAAATTTAGCAAATAAAAAATAGAACATTTTGGTGCAGAAGATTGATAGCATTCTTTTTATTCAAATCAATATACTAGTAGCATCTATCCCTTATTATTTTTGTAATACCTAATAACTTCTTTGGCACCATAACTTTACAACATTATATTTATTTTTAAATATACTTTTATCTTTTTTAATAAATTGAATAAATCATATAAATTAATTATTAACGCCTTCCAAAAGAAGAATAATGAAAATAATTTTTTTTTGAAAATATGAAAAGTAAAAGTTAATCCCTTGAATTTTATCTTTTTTTTTTTTTTAAGTAAAGGTTGTCGGCTCTGCTTAATTTAAAATAATTGTCTTTTTGTGTTGAGAAACGCAATTCAAATCACCTTTCCCTTTTGCCATTGCCTTTGGCATCCGACTCTATCCACACTGTTTGCATTCAGGAAGTAGTTGTTCATGATCACAAAAGTGTTTTATTTTAAGATAGCAAAAATGGCACCTGTATTCCCTTAGTTTGATAAAATGTGCACTTAGACATCAAATTTCAAAAATGGTCATATAAGTTTCTTTTTGATGATTTTATCCTTTTGGTCTATTAACTTAAAAAATTGACTCTAAATTTTATAATAAATAAAAATATATAAATATTATTAATACACCAATAAATATTATTAATACGCCAATTAGATTTTGTTAATAGTAAAATTTATTTAACCCAAAGATTGTTTTATAACAATATAATAATAGATTAAATATAATATTAAAAGTAAATAATAATTTTTATTTTGAAAATATTTAAAATATAAAAATAGTTATTTTAATATTATAGATATGTTAGAAAGATTTCATTATTAATGGTTTATTTCCATTTGTTAAAAGACTTTAAAGTCAATATTCTTAGTTGCTATATTAAAAAAGTATAATGGTAAAAAAGGGGTATGTGTGATAGCGTGAGGATTTATGAAACTTTAAAGATCCACATGTTTATTTAAGTGAACCATAGGAGTATATGTGTCATTTTTCCTTTAATAAACTATCAAAATTTAGCTATAATATTGTGTGCATATCATTGTATAATATCAATTTATTTATGTGGGTAAATGCTCGTTTAGGCTTTATATTTTGACTTGAGTGTCTATTTTAGTCCTTACATTTTAAAAAATACATTAAGACAACCTTGTAGTTGGACATGCTATACTCCTGCCCTTATTTTTTTTCCTTTTATAATAATACCCATGTAATGATATTCTTGGAGATATTAATAAAAAAAATTTAATTAATCAAATTAACATTAAAAGTAATATAAAAATTTACACAAAATTTCATATTATTATTTTAATTTTAGGATTAATTCTGTCAATTAATTTTTTATAAAATAATTATTCATAAGATTTTTGTAAGTAAATTAAACATTTCTTTATGTTGGTTGATATTAATTTATTTGTAAATAATTATTACTACGATTGTTATGCTCACGCAGGTACAAAAATACCAATTCTTTCACAATAATATTTATTGGTCAATTTGCTAATAAATAATTATTAGTTAATTTGCTAATTAACTTTTTATAGATAAATTAATTAATATTAAGAATATTGTTGGAAGGATCTTATTATAAAAGGGAAGAAAATGTAAGGGTAAGAATATAATATATTTAATTACAAGAGTGTTTTAAAGTTTTGTTTTTAAATATAATAACTAAATAAACACTTAAGTCAAGTTACAAGAACTAAATGAGCATTTACCATATTTATGTGAATGTCCTTGTTTCTCAGTGACAAAGTCAAAGATAAAGTGAAGTTATACAAAGAAGTCACTTTGGTTTAAAATATCTATTTTAAGAATTTAAAGTCTTGCGATATTATTTCTTATTATTTATATTGTTATTGAAGTTTAGAACTTTGAAGTTTAGATATTTGAAACTTTGAATATTTTTAGGAACATAAATTTTTTATTTTGTTTAATTTTTTATGTTTATCAATTATTTATAGGGGAAAAGCCACTCACACCCCAACATTTGCTTAAATGATCATATAAACCTTTTTAGTTTTATAAACAAACTGACCCTTTTTGACTATTATATCCTTGATTACAATAACCCAATAATTAACTTTAAATAAACTTTTATAATAAATATAAATTAAAATAATATAATATAATATATAAATAAGATGAAATTTATAAAATATTTTGAATATTAGAAAATTTATTTTAATAGTATTAATATGTCATATTCTTTTAATAATAATAAAATCTATTTGACATATTAATAACATTAAAATAATTATATCTAAAATTCACAGTAATTTATAAAATTTATAATTACTTGATTTACAATATCTTTTTAATTAGGTCTATATTAGTATGTATCTTAGAGTGAAATTTTTATTAATAGATTTTGATATTAATAAAATCCATCGAGATAGACTAATAATAACTTAATATTAAATATAATTTCCAGTATATATGTTATTTTATTAATTATACTCATTGTAACATTTTATTTGTGTCATATGATATTTATTTATTATTTTTATCTTATCAATATATAAAGAATATAATAGTTATTTTTAAAATCAAGGCCGTCACATGTGTTCATTTATGAAACTAAGGGGGTTTATGTGACAATTTAAACAGACCTTGAGAGTGTGAGTGCACCACAACAAAAATGGGCTTCTGCAACAAAACAATTGTGCTGCCCAAAGTGCCAATTTTGTTGCCATAGATTATTGCCACAAAAATAAGTTTGTCAACCAAGTCGTTAGCCTAGCATTGTCGCTTTCTATGTTGAACAACATATCAAAAGTTTTCTTGCCTCAAACTTCCTTTTGCAACAAAATATATTCATTGTGAAAGAGTGTACAACTTGTTTAAAAAATTATTTGTCAACAAACTCTTTTATTGCACTAAGTAGTTTTACGCACAAAATTATTTTGTTTCCACAGAGTTATTTACAACAAAACTATTTTGTTGCTAAGAATAAAAATATGTTTCATAAAAAATATGCAGCAACAAAAGTGTTTGTTTGATAAGATTATTTTAGCAAGAAAACTACTTTGTTTCTTCATGTTAAACGTTTTATAAATTTATAATAAATATTTATATCTTTTCATAAACAAATCAATTTTGTTGCTAAAAGATATTATTTTTCTTTTTGAAAAAGTATTATGGTATGAAAGGGAACAAACCAAGGTTGTTGGGAAAATACCAATTTTTTTCCTAGCATGATAGTGATAAATTAGAAATATATGTTAAAAAGTCTAATAAAAAAAGTTATCAATGATAACGAACTAATTTTAAAAAAATCATCTGTCTCAAAACTCTAATGGGCAACAATTTTCAAGGATGTGTAATAACTTAGTCCAAACTCCAAATACATAAAATATGACATGCACCAACAATAGCCAAAAGACTAGGTGATGACCAATTCAAAAGACTAACAAGTTCAAGATATTGTAAAGACATCATTGAAATGACTAATCATTAAGTAGCTGAATTTGTAAAGCGAAAAGATGTTCCTTGAGAAGATAAAATTTGTTGCATCATACCCTCACATTGGGACAATCTAGACTACAATTGATTAATAGTATTCTTTTACTCTTGAAGCTCAATATCTTGTGAATCCAATCTACTTTGTTATGAAGATATGATGCCATGCAATCTATCAGCCTCAGAAGTATCCACACCACAAGTTGAAATAGGGCATGGTACGTTGTCAAGTCCTCAAAAATAGCATGATTTCTTTCCAAGTACTTCAATATATATTTCTCCTTGTGTTAATGGTTTTGCTCCTTCAGGATCAGTTTGTTCCTATTGTTGTAAATCTACTATTTGGTCTTATACACAGAGTTTTGTTAGTAAATGAAGGAAAAAAAGAATTTTATTAATTACACTGTTGAAATTTAATCCATTGGCCATGGAATTGAACTCTATTAAGGTATAAACAAGAAAAATAAAATAAACCTTGTTATACTTATAAATCTTATCATTTGATATTTCAACTGATAAACTTAATTAGAGCATGGAAGAAAAATTAAGGAAAGAAGTCAATGAACAAACATTCATCAATATTATGAAGGTGATAAGAAATAATAAAATTAAAAATTATTTGTCTTGCTAAAATGGGTCACTGAAATAACTTTATTTCTCCTCAAAATAATTAACACAAAGTCTTGATCCCTCATAATGGACATATGGGAGATTAGCACGATTAGCTTTGTTTTTGGTGTAAAAAATAAGATACATATACAAGCATATTGACAACAAGTTGAAAAATTTAAGGTTAATAATGTAAATTTCATTGACTTGGAAAGTTGTTGAATTGCAAACATTAAGAGGTGCTAGCCTTCTAACCAAATAGCCACACTCACTTGACAACAAAAGAGAGTACTTACGACCAATAGGCCTATTAGTCTCGAGAGAGATATGCCACTCTATCTTTCCATATAACTACACAATGTCATATGTTTTTTTGAACCATATGAGGTGCCACATGCTCTTTTCTTTATTGGCTGAACATCTATTGAAAACATATTAAGCATGTATTAGTGTAAGAAACAAAATATCGCATATTATATTAAAACATTCCTACCAATTAAACTCTTTACAAACCAAATTCTAGAGTTTTAATAGCACCAATTTTCCCAACCTCTTGGCTAGGCATAATAGGCTGCGATCGGGGAATTGTCAATGTGACAATAGTTTCTGCTATTACACTTTTGGTACCTTTATGTCCAGGACCTAGCTAATATTTATTAAAAATACAATTAGAGTTTATTAACAGCCAATATAAAAAATGAACCATAATAACCATAGATATACTTGCAACGTAATTATAACCTGAAAGATATTTGAATAAAATTTAGATTCAATTAAGAACAACCAGTTGTATTCTTCACAATATCTTACATGCACTTATCAAAATCTTTACCATTAATTCACATTTTAAAACTTAAGAGAATACTAACTAAAACCTAAACAATAGAATATAACATGAATTAAAAAAAAGGGTGAAAATAAGCTAAGAGACAACCATGCATGATAGAGTGAAAGGACAAGTCAAGTTGATTGGTGAGGAATTCCTTAAGAATACTTAACTGCAAGAAAGAAGGATATAAGAGCAAGAATATAAAAGCTAGTAAACCAATAAATTAATTTCATTCAAAATAATAATAACCCTTAAGTATTATTTAATTATTGCAGAATATAAAAATTCTTTAGATGAAGTAACGGCAAACAAATCTCAAAATAATCTATTAACCTTAATTCAACAAATAAAAAAATTGAAACAAAGACCCACTTACTAAAGAGTTAAAGCAAACCCACTAACCAAAGTCAAACTCTCCAGGACAACATCTAAATCAATACTAAAAATTGAAGTTAAAAACAATGTAAAGCTACAAAACAAACAAACTAAAGATATATTTATTTGAAGAAATCAAGTGCGGAAGCAACAATTATTACCACCACAAGCAATGGGTTGCAAGTACCTCCAAATAGGACTTTTCTTTAGTGGAGCCTTCCAAGTACAACTCTTTAGTAGCTTAAAGAAATCCATTGCTGGGTAGAAGAATGAGGTGAGTGTAAAGAAAGAGCCTAGTGTAAAGTAGAAAAATTCTAGAAGTAGTATTTTTAATTAGGGAAAAAATTGGAGATGGAAACTTACATTTAGAAAAGCGAGCGATTCTTTTTTTTTTCTTTTTTTTTTACACTAAGTGTACGGTTCATTAAATAAGGCACGAAGAAATAAAAATCTTCCCTCTAAATTTTATTGGCTTTTATTATTGTCATTATATATTTTTTAATATTTGCCTACATATTACTTTAGTAATTTTTTAATGGGTCATTCTATAATGCCGTAATTAAATTTACGGCATCAATGTCGTAATGGATATGAACCATTAGATTTAAATAAAAAATCTCCACCATTAATTCTAATTAAATATAATAACAAGTTATTATCATTTTTTGTTCAAGTTGCAGATTACAATTACTAGTTTTATGTGTGATTTACAAAATTAATGTATCATTTGACACTTAATGTTAATTTCTAAGTTTTACACAACATTTACAACTTTTTGTTTCGTTTGCAATTCTAAAGAATAATTTACAACTCTAACATTAATTTATTCGTTTTTCCTTCAATTTACTAGTCTTATGTTTGATTTATGAAATTTTCATTTCATTTTATAGTAAATGTCAATTTACGAGTGTTGTATCATTTTTCTAAGTTTTTGTTCTATTTACAATTTCTTATTCTAATTTATAACTCCAACATTAATTTACCATTTTTTTCCATCAATTTACTAGTCTTATGTATAATTTACAAATTTTTTGTTTTATTTCACATTTAATGTCAATTTAAAAGTTTTATGTCATTTTTCTAAGTTTTTGTTTTGTTTCCAGTTTCTTGTCCCAATTTACAACTCCAACATTATTTTACTTCTTTTCCTATCAATTTATTAGTCCTATGTGTGGTCTCTAAATTTTTTGTTTTATTTCACATTTTATGTCAATTTATAAGTTTTATGTTATTTTTCTAAGCTTTTGTTTTATTTAAAGTTTCTTATTCCAATTTACAATTCCAACATTTAATTTACAGTTTTTTTTAATCAATTTACTAGTCTTATGTGTGGTCTCTAATTTTTTTTGTTTCATTTCACATTTAATGTCAATTTATAAGTTTTATGTTATTTTTCTAAGCTTTTGTTTTATTTACAATTTCTTCATCCAATTTACAATTCTAACATTAACTTACCCTTTTTTCAATCAATTTACTAGTTTTATGTATGGCTTGAAAATTTTTTATTTTATGTCACATTTACTGTCAATTTACAAGTTTTATGTCATTTTTCTTAGTATTTGTTTTATTTACAATTTCTTCATCTAATTTACAACTCTAACTTTAATTTAAGGTTTTTTTAATCAATTTACTAGTCTTATATGTTATTTGTAAATTTTTTGTTTTATTTCACATTCAATGTCAATTTACAAGTTTTATATTATTTTTCTTAGTTTTTGTTTTGTTCAGAATTTCTTCATCCAATTTACAACTCAAACATTAATTTTTTCTTTTCTCAATCAATCTACTAGACCTATATGTTGTTTACAAATTTTTTATTTTATTTCACATTTAATGTCAATTTATAAGTTTTATGTCATATTTTTAAGTTTTTGTTTTATTTTGCAATTTCATCATCCAATTTACAACTCCAAAATTAATTTACCATTTTTTCCATCAATTTACTAGTCTTATTTGTGATTTGCAATTTTTTTTGTTTTATTTCACATTTAAGGTCAATTTACAAGTTTTATATTATTTTTCTAAGCTTTTGTTTTATTTACAATTTCTTTGTAACATATGACCCGAAAAAAAAAAACATTTCAGTTTCTATAAAAGGAAAGAGTAGAGAGAGAAGCATTTTTTTCTTTCCTAAAATAGAAAGAGAGAGAGAGAGAGAGAAGCTTACCGTTGACCCAGATCCGTGACCCGACCCGCGTCGTTGACCCGGCTGGATCTTGGGATTCTGGCTACCCCACCGGTCAAACTTGGTACCGATTTGAAGCTTCTGAGCAGCCAGTTGTATCTCTGCCATCCTTATCACCGAAAATCAGCCAGAACATCGGCAATCTAGCTTGAAAGCTGCGGCCAAACCCGTTTCTCCCCGCCGCCAATCTAGTAGGAATTAGGTCGATCCACCACTTGGATCTTGTTCCTCAACTTCCCCTCATTGTTTTCCGACCAAGCTTGAGGATAGTTTGATAATATGTTATTTTGAGGATAATTTGATGAATTTAGATGTCGAGGGCAATTTGGTAATTTTATGAATTCGAGAATATTTTATTTCGGATAAATATCGTTTTGAGCATATTAGTTATAATTCACAATTATGATTAGTAATTATGTTATTTCCTTAAATTAGGAGGATCCGCAAGCGAGAATCAACCTGCGGACGTTGTCGATACTGAGTTCGGACATCGTCACTGTGAGTGGAATATACGAAACCTATTTTCATTGTAGTTTATTATGATTTTAAAATATCGTAAAGCTTGTTTACGAGATTGATTTTAAAGGGTTCGATTTAATGATTTTATAAAAATGGATTTTATCTGTGTTTTGATATCTATTATGAGAAATGTGTTTGATTAATGATTTTGGTTACCGATTTTGAATATGCATGATACTATTTTTAAAGAAAAGAAAAGCGGATTTAAGATATGTTAAACGAAAAAGGAAATGAGATTTCGGATGAGATTTCGAATGAGGTTTCGGATGAGATTTCGAATGAGATTTCGGATGAGATTTCGAATGAGATTTTGAATGAGATTTCAGATGACATTTCTGGATGAGATTATATGTTGACATATGTGTACAAACGTTGTTTGCAAAATCATTAGACAGTACGCTTCCCTTTCAGATATACTGATACAGATGAGATGACATATGCATGCAGTATGATGAATACAGAGATACTTGTATTGAGATACAGATGATATAAATGAGATGATATTTTTTTATCTATCCGTGTAGCTCCGGGGCGTGATGGTACTCAGATAGTACGTCATTGCCCGTCTGTTGAGGTCCGGATATGATGAGATATGTGATGATATTTTTCGATCTATCCGTGTAGCTCCGGGGCGTGATTATACTCAGATAGTACATCATTGCCTGTCCGTTGAGGTCCGGATATGATGTGATATGATATAGCTTTTCCCAATCTTTCCGTGTAGCTTCGTGGTGTGATTGTACCTAGATAGTACGTCATTGCCCGTCCGTTGAGGTCTGGATATGATGAGATTATTTCCCCTGTGTACTTGTTTGGCAATAGTTTTCGGTATTTCAGTATTGATCTTATAAGTATTATGAATTTCCATTGATTTATACAGTATATTTGCAATATCGTTATTTGAGTACATGATTTGGATTTAATAAGTTATTTAAATTGTTGTGATATTTTGATGAGATGGTGTTTTAATCGGATTAATTATTTGAGAGTAAAGTTATGTTCAAAAACTACTATCCACTCACTGAGCTCACTGAGTTTTATACTCATCCCGTTTTATTATATTTCCTACCCCCCCCCCCCAACAAGAGATTCGCAGGTACAACAGTCGACCCAGTAGCAATAGTTATTTTCAAAATTATGGCCACGTTATGATTTTAGGAGTTATTGATTGATTTATTGAGATATTTTGGGATTGTATAATTTGTTACATTTTAGGAATTGTGGATAACATATGTATTTATTGATATTGGATATTGAATAATTTGTTAGTTTGTTGAGGAGATTGGTTGTTCGGAGATAATTATATTTGAAATTCTTTTGGGAGTGCTTGATTTATAATTTTACAGATTTGGTTATATAATAAATATAGGAAAGATTTTTTTGAATTTTTCGGAAGAATCCTGATTAATCAGATTACGTCAAAAAGATTATATAGAAATAGGCTGATTCGCCCTGGAAGTTCGGGACGGGTCGTGTCATTCTTCATCCAATTTACAACTCAAACATTAATTTACTCTTTTTTCAATCAATTTATTAGACTTATGTGTGGTTTGCAAATTTTTGTTTTATTTCACATTTATTTTCAATTTACAAGTTTTATGTCATACTTTTAAGTTTTATGTCATATAACAATAAGTTATTGCTTGAAACATGTCCCAAATTTAATGGAAATTAATTGATATCATAGCTGCACTCACCACTTTTTTTTCCTTGTTCCTGTAATATTTTTGCTTCTTGTTTGCTGTAGTCAAGTAAATATTTTGAAAAAATATATAATCAGTGCATTGTCACATTATTATGTTTGACTTTACTAAATATTTACCAACAATCAAACACATTATATTTACTTAAAGAGGACTTACAAATACTCAATGAAAGACCAATTTTTTCTTAAAATTTCATTTTTCTGGTTCACGTCATCATTCTCCTTGAAATCAATCTCGTTACCCTTATCCACATTTTCATCCATTTTCAAGTTACCCACAAGAGCCTGTACATGAAGCTATTAGAACAACAAGGGGGGAAAAAGAAAAAGGTTTAGTTGAAACTACCAGGCTCAAATTTATTCAAGATAGTTTCTCATTTTTAAGTTTCAACAAGTTTTTGTAGTCATTTAAAAAAGAAAAAACAAAATTTTGAACCAAGCTGAAGATGACTATATATGAAACAAGCTTTTGCAGTCATTTAAAATGTGGAGATTCGTATCTAAACTTGACTCATATATAATATGCTAAGTAAAAAGCTATATTGAAAAATATCGATCCATCAAAACTTTTCACAACTATAAGCACCTTTTTTTTTCAGGCTTAATTTAATAATAATAAAAGATACTTGAAATAACCAAAAAATTCCACAAGAAATGTCCAAAGATCACAAGTATTGGATCTCGTAATGATATTTTACAAATAAACATTTCAATTTAAAATTCAATCCCCCCAAGCAAGAACTAGGAACACCTTTCCAGTAAAATTAAGCTAGCATTTGCTTCTAGAACAGTGACAACCGCTAACCATTTATAGTATTAGTTATAATGAGGCTTTGCCAATTAGCTGACTTCACAATATTATGCATTTATGATTTACTCATAGCAATAACTCAAAAACAGAGACAACTCACAATGTAAGTAATGTGTTCTACCAAAGCTGTATTTTGTACGGAGAATTAATTTTGAGTCAAACAAAAAAATAAAAATCAATATAGAGAAATAATTATAGGCTATAGTTCTGAATGAAAATCGAAACTATAACAGTTGTGCTAAAGTATTGGTCAAAGGTAGGCTTGGCATGAACCAAGAATTGAGCTAGCAAACTTTAAAAACCTCACAACATTTGCTGTCATCGTTATTACTCTGCTAAAATTTTTCTGCAACTTCACCTAATTCTGTGTCATTACAACTAAATTTGAGACAACAATCCACTTCCAGTTTTAGAATTGTGGTCCCTCATACTTAATTTATTTACTTGTGTCTGATTTATATTTTCATTTGTTCATCATCCCCACTATAAAAAAAATAAGATATAACAACAGGAATATAGCCACGTTCACCCGATGATTGTTGTGAAATCCACTTTTTGGCAATACGCTTAATACACATGCTGTTAAAAAGTGTTAAAAAGTTTCGATTTTACAACATGAAAACAAAAAGTAATGGATCTCGAATCAATATCAAGAATGCCATTCAAGCTTTTGATTTTATCATCTTAAAGTACTATGTATTAGTTGTTGCATTGCTTCATTGCAGCTATTTAGCTTATGCCCCCAAGCTGTTGGTTTTACTTTGTAATAGTTTAATAATGGGAAAGCTTTGATTGAGTGAGTAATTTTTCAATTCACTTGGTTTTGTCCATACTTATATAATTACTTTGCGTTGGTTTGAGCTTATGCTTTTGATTGCAAACTTGATGAAATCAAGCGATTTTGACAACCATAATATTGTGATAAAATAGTTGAAAAAGCAATTAAGAAGATTTATGGTAAATGTTTGTGCTGAAGATGTAAGCGAGCAGCTAAAGTTGCTGGTTGTTGTGCAAATTTTATTGAACTCGCAAGCGCATGAATCTATTGTAGAATAGATCAACGGTGACGAGTGTCGATCCCACGAGGAGGTGGATTTTAATTGCTTGTAGAATTAATTTTCTAAGTGGGTGATTGGATTTATAATGACAATGATGTAGGCAATGTATTAATTTAAATTAAAGCTGTGGGAATAAACTATTAAAATGAAGTGCTTGGATCTCCAGATCTGTACTCAACATGCACCATCGGCTTAACATTCATTATTAGTACCAATTAAATCATGAAGGGAGATTTTCCACTCCTCATGAACCATACTCTAGTAGATATGGTGCTAAGTGCTACCCGTGCCAAATAGTAATAACCTTGTCTAGGGAGGCGGTTATACCTGTCGATATCTAGATAAGATTATTACTATCTGTCTACGAAAAGTCAAAACAACCACATAAATTAAAGGGGAAGAAAAAGTAAATTTACCAAATTAAGCCCATTGAGCATGTTGAGACTTCACCTTTAACCCAAGCTTGAAAGGAAATTAGCTACTCATAATTGAACTAAGGGTAAAATGGGAATTTTATTAAAATATGTAGAAAATACAAGATGGAGATGGAATTACAGAAAATTAAGCTCAAAAATGGATTCAGGGGTGTCAAATTAGGTGGGGGAGCCCCCTTTTTATAAATACACTGAGTAAATCATGGCAATCGGATTAAAACAATTTGGACGCTTAGGATTGCGCCACGTGGCAAGCTCTTATTGGATGGAACACATCATCAGGGCTGTCATTCCGTGTATATGCATGTACCGTACACACATTTTTTTCGGTCCACTAACATTCCGCCACAGCGCTGGTCAGTATTTTGGTCGAATAGGATCGTGACACGTCATCAGTCAATGCCACATCATTTGTCCAATCAAATGCCACCACGTCATCGTATAGTGCCACTTCCTCATACAGTGCCACATCAGCATACAGTACCGGTGAACAATGACGTGTACAGTGTCGTGTACAATACCATATATGTGAACAGTACCGTATATATGAACAGTACCGTATATGTGAACAATACCATTTATCTTGTTATGCTCCTCCTAAGATTTTCGACTGTCCTGAGTTCAGAAGTGCTGTCCGTTTTTCTGTCTGATCTCTCGTTCATTGTGAAATGACCATGATATCCCCTAAAATACATAAAATACTTAATTAAAATAAAACATACACAATTAAATTACAAGGGACTTAAAGACATAAAATTAAGGATGTTAGTGAGACTTGGAGTGTAAAATGATGATTTTCTCCATTATAAATACACACTTTCTAGTACTCAACACACCCCCCAACCAGCTTGTTGCTAGTCCCTAGCAAATTAAGCGAAAACAAAACTTAAACAAAAATGAAATAGATAACCCTTTTCCAAAAACATGGTTACTAATACAAACTTTTCCAAAAGAATGAAGACATAGATAACCCTTGTCCATGGAACTGTAACCAAGAAAGACACACCTTCCACTTCTAAAGGCAAGTTTATGATGATTATAGGGTCTTAGAAAAGGATAACATGAACATCCAAAGACTTTCATAGAGCTATAATCTGGTATTTTATGAAATAGCATCTCAAAAGGAGATTTATTATCTAAAATAGTTTAAGGAAGTCTGTTAATCAAATAAGTGGTAGTATGGAATGCATTCCACCAAAATCTTAAGTGCAAGTGTGCTTGAGCTAAGAGAGTTAGACCAGTTTCGACAATGTGTCTGTGTTTCCTTTCTATTCTCCCATTTTGGTGATGAATATATGGACATGGGTGCCTAAACTGGATACCTTGCTCAGAAAGATATGATACAAAGGGTCTAAACTCATCTCCCCAATCAACTTGAAGACAATTGATTTTGGTATTCAAATTGTTCTCGATCATATTTTTGAAGTTAATGAATACTGATAGGGTTTGAGACTTGGTTGTGAGTGGAAAAATCTAAGTAAATCTGGTATAGTCATCTAAAACAGATAGGTAATAATAATACCCTTGTGAAGAAGGAATAGGTACTGGTACCTAGAGGTCAGCATGAAGAAGCTCAAGTGGCTGTGTAGTGGAAGTTTCAACTGAAGGAAAATGTTGCATATGACACTTTTCGACTTGACATGCATTACAGAATTTAGGTTGAATTGTTCTATCGATTTTAAATGCTGAATCTAAGCACTTTATGACTTGTTTTAGTGCATGAATGGTTGGATGTCCCATTCTTTTATGTAGCAAATTGTAATCGACAAGTTTATTGAAAGAAACAAAAGCCATAGAGGCGTTTTTATTGGTTTGTAAATTGTTGACATATACTTGTGGAAAACCAACAATACATGATAAACTGAGGTGAGTAAACATTGACATAGGACCTTTTATTGAACTGTTTATTTGACTAGACAGAGATTTTGACCGATTAGACATAGAAGCTTGAAATTGAAAATCACAACCAACTGCTTTAAAATCTTCAACCTGATACAATCCTTCTCTAGCAGTCCCCTTGAGCAAGATGATTCCTGAATTCTTAGCCTTGACAAAACAAACATTAGTGTGAAACTCAATGAAAACACTATTATCTGCAAGTAGCTTAGAGACGCTAAGAAGGTTTTTAGTAATTGCAGGAACATGCAGCACATTTTGTAGACAAATAGGTGTAGTATATGTAGTTGCAATAGTAGCAGATCCTATACCAACAATAGGTAATCCCATGCCATTTCCTATATGCAACTTTTCTGCTCCATAATAGAGTGAGTAACAAGAAAGAATACCCGCATCCTGAGCAACATGATTGGTGGCACTAGAATCAATATACCAGGCTGGATCAGCAACACTCCCATAGTTAGCTAAGGGTGCAGTGACAGCAGATACATTGTGTGAATGTCCAATATTCCCAGCAAACATGTTATTAGTTGTAGCTCTATGAATGACATCATTACCAACACCATTATTTCCTTGAGCCTCACTGAAAATTTGAGGATATATGATGTTTGGATTCTAATAAGCAACATAGCCATGGAATGGTCCAACTTGTCTAGGTTAGGCCTGTGGAAAACCAGTTGGTACAGTTGTACCATAGTTGAATCCTGAACCTCTTCCAAAATTAATTTGACCATTACTAGCAGTTCCTCTATAATTTGGCCCTCCTCTAGGTCTAAAACCACCAAAAGTTCTGTTTCTAGGTATAAAACTCTTATTGAACCTATTTCTGCACTTGTAAGCTCCATGTCCAAGGATAAGACAAATTTGACAGATAATGCACTTGTTATTATTAAACCCAGTGCCAACAGCAGAATTGTCATTCTTCTGATTGTTATAGTTGTAGCTATTAAAATTCTGTCCTTTTTGAGCAAAATTAGCACTCATATCATGCATAATTTCAGTTTGTAACTTTCCTTTATTCATCTCCAACCTTGTTTCATGACTCAACATCATTGAATATACTTCTTCAACTGTTATTTGTTCTTTCTCTAGTCTAGTAAGTATATTAGTTACAAGTGATTCATAGCTATCATCAAGTCCAGTTAAGAGATGCATGATTAATTCATTAGAAGGAAGTGGATTACCTCCTACAGCTAAGCTATCAGTAAGCTTTTTCATCTTATTATAGTAATCACTCACAGAGAGTGCACCTTTCTTAGTTGTCTGAATCTGCATCTTTAGAGGCATGTATCTTGCCTTTGATTGTGACATAAAGATCTCGGCTAGCATTTCCCAAAGTTCAAGAGAAGTTTCACAATGAATCACCGTTATCAGTACATCATCTGTCATTGAAGAGAGCATCCAGCTTTGTAGTAGTTTGTCAGTTTTCATCCAGGTAATGTATTCTGGATTTTCTTGTCTCTGCATAGCTTGATTTCCAGATCCACTTGATTCGCCCTCTAGTTCAGAGAGATAGCGAGCTGGACACATACTGTTGCCATTAATGAATCCTTCCAATCCATTAGCCATAGTTGAAGCACGAACCTGAGCTTTCCACACCAGATAATTTGATCGATTAAGTTTTATAGGTTGAATGAAGTTTAAAGAAGCTGAGGAATTAGCTATGGCTGTTAGATTTGACATATTTGAAGATGATATTGGCTCTGATACCATATTAGAGTTTAATGTGCTTGTTTGGATTAAAAGAAAATAAACGAGAAAGGATCAGAAAAGAATACAGAGAGAGAGCTCTAGACGAATCTAGAATTATTAACAAATATGAATGAATACCACACACGTTGTTCATTGGTGTGGCTTAATATATATACTTGTTCACATGTTAATAAGCTGGTAACTAACTGACTTTCACAATAACAGAATCGTTAGATAATTTGGGTTTTGCTAACCAAATACAATAAGCCAGCTGGCTGGCTATAACAACTCAACACATCAGCACCCATTTTATTTGTTCATGAAGCCAGCTCATTCAGCTCAGCAAACAGCACCAGACCAGCATGCACCACGACCAGACCAGCATACATCACCAGACCAATATGCACTACCAGACCAGCATGCACCACCACCAGACCAGCATATCATCTAACAAGTATAAAGCATTTGATCTTCAGTTTCATCTTTTGAAAAATTTGCTTCCTTTTTTCTTCTCCTTATACCAGCATTCTCTATCCACATGATTTAATTTATTGCAAGTTCTGTAATTGTAACGACATTTTTCACCTGCATGGCCAAACTTTTTGCAAACATTGCATTAGAAGTTAGATAAGCCATACCTTTGATCATTTTTTCCTTTCTACTATTCGCGATTTTTGAAATTTTTTGCGTCACCGCCATTCTTTGATGAAGCCCCCTCTTTCTCGTTGTTTCTAACCATCTTTTCACCCTTTTGTTCGTTGACTTTCAGCTTTGATTGAAAGGCTTGTTCAGTTGACTGCTCTGCAAACCTGCTCATTCTTGCCTCATGTGCCTCCAAAGAACTCATTAGTTCGCGCAAGAAGAATTGAAATAAAATTTTTGCTTCTTCGATAGCAGCAACAACGTGCTCGAATTTTGAAGGTAGACTTCTTACTATTTTTTGAACAATTCTTTTATCTTCAATAGTATCTCCATAACTTCTTATTTGATTTATTATGCCACATACTTTACAGAAAAATGCTTGGACAGATTCATTATCTTTCATGAAGAGATTATCAAATCACTCTATAAAAGACTGGAGTTTTAATGGAGATTACCATTGCAGATCCTTGAAAATCGTTCTTTAGAATTCTCCATGCATCCATCGACTTTTTTGCTGCTAGGATCCTTGGAAAAATAGTCTTGGTTACTTCTTGCTGCAAGAAGAGTAACGCCTTGGCGTCTTTCTTTTTATTCTCCCTGTATTCTTTCCGCTTCGCCTGTGTGCATTTGGACAGCACTTAGAGTCTCCGGCTCATCAAATCCCTCTTTTACTATTTCCAAAGGTCTCTGAAAATAAAGAGAGTCTTCATTTGAATACGCCAGAATTCGTATTCTCTCCATGAAAGGCGGGAATAAGATCGAATTCCCTCCATGAAAGATGGGAATAAGATTTTGGTTATAATTAAAAGTAGCAGCAGCTGAGGCCATTGGAGGTTGAAGGCTTAAGGCTTAAGGCTTTGATATTTACAATCAAACAATTACTAAGACTAACTGCCTTTAATTTTAAATTCTCTACTATTCGAGAGACGTATACTCCACTCATATTTCGAAAGAGAGAAAATTATTTTCATTCAAATTGAAGTGGTAAATCAAACTCTCACAATACATTGTGTGGACTCGAATCCATGCCGTCACAATTATGAGAACGGAGTTCTAACCACTTGGCTTTGCCCGAGCGATTGATTGAGAATATTTTATTAAAGATGAAGGGAAGTGGAAAGATTTTACAAATGGAAGTTTCTTATTTTTAACTTCATTGCTTCAATTGGAGACATGATCATGCATTTAAAGGCCTTGCATACATAATTGTATGGCTATTTTTAACCACAACTTTTGCCTAGATATTTCTAAATGCATATATATATTTTTTAAAGATATTTTCTAGATGCTTAGATATTCTTAGAATTCATAGATTTTTTTGACACAAACAACATTTTAGAAACTGATAATTGACGATTTTTTCATATTACAAATAAATATTTGAGTAATTATACACCAATCACCTTTTTTTTATGCTTTTTAAAAATGCACATATTTTTTTTAGGAGAAGAATTCTACCTTAAGTTTTATCTTATCTTGCACCCATTTACTTCCATCTGCACACCATTAAGAGAACTAGTGGGATATTGGTTAAATGACTTTTTTTGCCCTCTCAAATGTAAAATTATTGTTTGGCTTTAAATAAATGCCAAAAAAATCAGATTTAATATATCAGGTTTGATAGTCGGGAGCATGCTAGGCCCTTAAGTCTGAGACACACAGTCATTTCTTTATTTTTTTAAAAAATTGGGAAATAATTAAAGAGTAAGGTACCTAGTGTTTGTGAATTTGCTTACGAGAACTGGAGTTCAAAAATAAGTGTTGAAGCCGTCTGAAGCCGTGGGGATAGTAGAAATATTTTGCTACTAAAAGGGATTTTTCAAATCCTTCTTTAGCAAAAATGATGAACAAGCTTAGTTGATTTCTTACTCCCATCTTCGTCTCTTACTCTCTCGTTGTCGTTTTTTAAAACAGAGTCTTGCTGCCTTTCTTATAGTGTCAGTCAGTAAGATCTGTGCCTTACTTATATGCTCAGTTGGAAAAATCAATTAGATATGTGATGCGGTGGGGCAAGCATTAAGAAACAAGAAGCTGCGTGGCTGTTGGAGCGGTGGAGACTTGGCAGTGCATTGGCTGCTGGGGAAGCTGAAGGGTTGGCCCAGTGGCTGGTCAAAGTCGGCGATAAGTTAATCGGCTTGGGAGTTTGGTGAGAAAAAATGAAAGAAAGGTGGTGGTCGGATAGATACAGTGGCGCCAGAGAGAGAGATTGCAACAGTTGTTATATTTATATTTTTATTTTATTTTTTTAATTTTTTCACTGTGCAATTTGATCGGATTTTCTGATTGGATCCAAATTCGATAGCCTTGTGCTAGAACTACCAGTGTGTGAACGACACCGGTTTTATTTGTTTAAGTAAAATGACAATTTTAACCTTATGACTTCACCAAAATTCTCACAAAGTTTTGGTGACAATAGACAACTGAAACACTTTTTAAATTTTAGGTGAGTTTATGTTAAAAAAAATATGTGTATTTTTTTAAAAAATATAAATAAATAGGTAGTCGATGAATAATTATTCTTAATCTTTAAATAAGATGTGATTGTCGCCCAGCCGGTGTGTCCGAAAGATGGCACCCATTCACCTATTTTCTCGATACTCACTGTCGCCCATTTTTCTGGCCATCTCCCATCCATCTTGAAATCCCACGACAAAGTCAACAGTTTACAGCCCACAACAAGCGAAGTACAGCTTGCCATTCACATTTTTTTTTCAATCAAATTGAGTGAAAATGGCTTGGCATCAAATGAAACAAAACATAAAGGGGAAAAAAATCTCAAACACATTTATGTCCCTGGGTGTGCCATGAACTTGAAACCTCTATTTCTTCCAAAATTATCAATATTTTGCGGCCCAACTAACACTCTTTAATTGACAGTAAACCCCCAACAATCAAGTCAAATGAACAATGTCAAGTCGTGGGCAGTGTTGAGAGATGGGAGAGATGAGTGTTTTCTTTTTCTTTTGTATATTGGTTGATTAGGGGTAGATGTGTCATAATGGCATGAAGTTGGTTATATTTGTAAGAAATATGGGAGAGACTTCTTTGATAAATTAAAAAGTGCAAAGAGGTCGTTTCTATAAATTTCCCAAATTTCTTTAATTGTTTTTTTTAATTACGAAGTAGAACAAGATTGCCAATTTTTTTTTTAATCAACGAGCTACCACTTTGAAAATTCATTTATACATTTAAGGAGTTAACGAGCCAGAACCCTTGGATCCCTAATTTTCTCTCATCGTTGAAGATTGTGCTGACAATTAATGGGAAGATTGTGCTCATAATTAATGGTTGACCAGATAAATAGGTTAGAAATTTAACAAATAAAAAATAGCATATTTTGACTTTGGTGTGGTAAAGATCAATAGTTTCTCTTCTATTTGAATCAATATATACCAATAGCACTCATCCTTCATTATTTTCGAAATAACTAATAATCCTTATAACATTATAGTTTTACATTATTATATTTATTTTTAAATACAATTTTATAATTTTTTTATAAATTAAATAAATCATATAAATTAATTATTCACGCCTTTCAAAAGAAGAATAATACAAAGTGAAAGATTTTTCCAAAAGATAAAAGGTAAAAGTTGATCTCTTGAAAAAGACAAGAAAACGTAAAGGTTTGTCGGCTCTACTTAATTTAGAATAAAATGCCATTTTGTGGTGATAAACACAATTCAAATTACCTTTCCCTTTTGCCATTGCCACTGGCATCCGATTCCATCCACACTAGCTCCTTGCATTCATTCGCTTATTTCTACTGTTTCTTCAGTAAATAGTTGTTGTTCATAGTTAAAGTCTGAGAGAGTGTTTGGTAACTACAAAAAGCAAAGAAAATGAAAGAGAATACAAAGAGAAAATTTGAGCTTTAGTTTTTTGTGAATATGAAGCTGAATGACATTGCTTTAGTTGATTACAAATGTATTTATAATTTGTGAATATGAAGCTGAATGACATTGCTTTAGTTGATTACAAATGTATTTATACAATGTTCTTGAATATTCCAGAATCAATATGCACGAGCTGAGCATTCGTGAGCTAAGTTGCTTGCACTAACAAATCACTAACAAACTACAAGTAATGTAACTAACTTTGCCAGCTCAACTGACATGTCAGTAGCTATATCTAACTTGCTTAACAAGCTGAATTAGTAACTAATCATTATCAATTCTAGTTATCTTAACAACCCCCCTCAAGCTCAAGGTCTGGAAATGACATTGAGCTTGGACCTTAAACAGTTGAATTGATCAAGAGCCAGAGGTTTGGTAAGAACATCTGCAACTTGACCACAGCTAGGAGCATGATTGATTTGAATTTCCTTTTGAGCTATGTGTTCATGAACACAGATCAAGTTCAATGTGCTTAGTTTTAGAGTGACATTTAGTTTAGGGTTGTTGACTAGAGCTACTGCATTCTTGTTATCGCAATTAAGGACTGGAATTTGTAGTAAACACACACTTAACTCTTTAAGCAAATAGGTAATCTAAAGGACTTTAGAAACTGCCAATGCCAGTGCCTTGTACTCTAACTTTGCTACGCTTCTAGAAATTATACGTTGCTTTTTAGATGACCAAGAAATCAAATTATCACCCTCTTACTGACTTTCTGTCATCCAAGTTTGAAGCCCAATCAGCATCTGAAAATGTTATGAGAGTAAATGTTCCAGTGGTATGAAATTACTTGCCATAATTTGTTGTGCATTACAAGTATCTCAGCACTCTTTTTCATACTTGCCAATAAAACATTGATAGGACAGCAAGGAATTGACTAAGTTTATTTACTGTAAATGTAATTTTATGCCTAGTTAATGTAACAAATTGTAGAGAACCAACTAAAATTCTGTAAAGTGAAGAATTTTCAAAAGCGGTATCTTTATCTTTAACTAGCTTCTCTGTTAACTTATGGGAGTTTGACAACCGTAGTTGTCTAGCATCTGAGCTTTCTTGAGTAAATCTCCTACATACTTAGTTTAGGAGAGATGTAACCCTTCAACAGATGGAGTGACTTCAAGACAAAGAAAATAATTGAAATCCCCAAGATCTTTTAATGCAAACTCAAACCCCAAACGATTGATAACAACTAAGATATCATCCATATGAATGAGAACTACAGCAATATCATTTGCCACATGTTAGATAACAATGAAGTATTTGACCTGGATGTGTTGAAATCCCAATGTAGCAATGAAGATTTCAGCCTATCATACCAGGCTCTTAGAGCTTGTTTAAGTCCATAGAGAGCTTTAGTGAGTTTGCTTACATATGAAGGATATTGAGGATAGATAAAACTCTTAGGTTGGTACATGAAAACATCTTCAATAAGAATGCGATTGAGGAAGGCATTATTGACATCAAGTTTTGTAATTGAGCAATGATTCATAACTACAAGACTAAGTAAGAATAACTTTGACAGTGTAGGGCTTGACAACTGGGCTAAAAGTTTCAAAGAAGAGCTTCAGAGTTTACCACAAGGCTAAGGATTTCTAAGCTGATGGAGGACATTAACCAGCTTAGTAGTAATTGATCCTTTCTCTCCCAAGTAGTGAATACTGGATTTATTTAAGCTTCAACAATTAAGTTTTCAGTTTTATTGGGAAGGAATTGACCTGGACAGAGTTTTGATCCATCAAGCAGATCTTTAAGTCCACTAGCATGTACTAAGGAGAGGATCTGCGATTTCTAAATTGAATAGTTCGAACTATCAACTTTGATTGGTGAGGTAAATGTGAATGACAAAACAGAGGAGTTTGTGTTTGGATTTGAGCTTGAGGAAGCCATGAGAGTTGATAGATCTAAGCTCTAATGCCAAGTTAAAGTCTGAGAGAGTGTTTGGTAACAAAAAAAAAGCAGAGAAAATGAAGAAGAATACAGAGAGAAAATTTAGGCTGAGTTTTATGAATATGAAGCTGAATCGTATTGCTTTTGCTGATTACAAATGTATTTATACAATGTTCTAGAATATTCCAGAATCAATATGCACGAATTGAGCATTCATGAGCTAAGCTGCTTGCACTAATAAATCACTAACAAACTATAAGTAATGTAACTAACTTTGTCTGCTCAGCTGACATGTCAGCCGCTATAACTAACTTGCATAACAAGCTGAATTAGTAACTATTCATTATCGATTCGAGTTATCTTAACATTCGCGATCATGAAAATGTTCCATTTTAATAAAGGGAACATTTTGCCTATATTCCCTTGATTTGATGAAATGTACACTAGCAAGTAACACCTCAAGTTTTTAGATTAAAAATGGACATATAGACGTCCTCTTGATTACTTTACTCTTTTATTTTGTTAACTTAAAAAATTGACTCTAAATTTTGTAATATATAAAAATATAATAGTAAAATACCTGTTGTAGATACATACATTTTAAATTAATTTTATGTTAATAACATGAGATAGATTTTATTATTAATATTTGTAAAAGCACTATTTATTTTAAATTTTGCAATAACTACAAATATAATTTTCACTAAATTTAAAAAGATTTTTATTTTTTTATTATTTTGTATATTATAGAAAATATCTATATATTATTAATACACCGATTAGTTTTTGTTAATAGTAAAATTTATTTAACTCAAAGATTTTTTTTAAATATATTTATAATAGATACAAGTGTAATGTTAGAAGTAAATATAATAATTTTCATTTTGAACATATTTGAAAATTAAAACAGTTGCTTTAATATTATAGATATGTCAGAAAGATTTTATTATTAATGGTATATTTCCAATTATTAAAATCTTTAAAGTCAATTTTTTTAATTACTATACTGAAACGGTATAATGGTCAAAATAGGGTATGCTTGACAGCATGAGCATTTATAAACCTTAGAGATTTATGTGTACATTTATGCAAACCATCAAGGCATAGATATCCTTTTTCCTTTAATAAACTATCAAATTTTGGGTATAATATTATGTGCATGTCCTTGTTTCTCATGCGACAAAGTCAAAGATGAAGTGAAATTATACTGAGAAGCTACTTTGGTAAAAATATTTGTTTTAAGAATTTAAAGTCCTATGATATTATTTCTTACTGTTTGTATTGTTATTGGATTTGTAATTGAAGTTGTGAACTTTGAAGTTTAGATGTTTGAAACTTCGAATACTGTTATGATCATAAATTTGTGATATATTATTTTGTTTGATTTTTTATGTTTTTCAATTATTTATATAAAATATTATAATCGTACATGAAGAAATTTAAATGAATCCAAATTTGAATTGATTCAATTATTAATATTGTTAAATAAATTAAAATAAATATTCATTTAATAGACAAATCAAATTGAGTTCGAATCTTATGGTTGATATCCTACCCAACACGGAGATTGGATAAAGAATATTATTACAACTCTTTTGGTTAAAGCTTTTTCAAATGGATGTGAAAAAGCTTGATAACAAAGGCAAATAAGCCTTTTGCTTTGCGGCAACCAACGTGCAAGGGAACATATGATCTGGACTGACTTGAGCCTTTGTGAGTCCTTTTGAATAATATTGTTTTGCTGCGCTTTGAAGGGCCTTTTTCTTCTTATTTTTTTTTATGAGGAGAGTAAGCCTTCTATTAATTCACATCAGTTAAAACATTTGATCTTTGCTGGCATAGAGTCCAGCTATACAATCTTTGCTTGTATATAGTCCAGCCATACAATAAGACTATTGTTTCCTAAAGCTAATCTAGCTAAGGAGTGTGCATGGGGATTACAGAATCTGTAGATGTGCCGACATTTTACATACTGAAAATTCTTTTTATAGCTTTGGATTTCTAAAATTGTCCATGAGATTTCTAATTTGCTACCATGTCTGTTGTTTACTAAGCTTGCAACAGCTTGGCAGTCATCAAATTGAAAATCTGTATTTCTGATCCCCATTTTACAGCCTCAACTTCTGCAAATTTAACATCTCCCCCCGATTGAGTTTGCTAAATTATTGCAGCTATGATGTGATTTCGTTATCTGAGTCCCTAACTACAACTCCCAAGCCTGCCATATTCTTGTCACAAGTTCACAACTAATGGTTGCATCGACATGAAACTTGACAACATGAGCAGGGGGGATTCCACTTCTGATACATCTTGGATAGCTTTTTCTCTGTAAAACTTTGTGCAGATTTCTTAACACTTTAAAAGGCTTCCATCACTGCTTCTGCCCTTGCAACACTTTTCACAGGGTAAAAACTTTTCTTATAAAAAATCCACATCATAATACGCAAAACCTAGCAAAATAGAATTAATAACCACAGATTTGTAGACATGAGTAGAAAAACAACATAAAACCACCACAGATTTGAAGATCTGAGTGGAACTAACCACCACAAAAATTTGAAAATTCAAGTGGAAGAACGAACCACCCCGTATCCGAGGATCTGAGTGGAGAAAATAAACAAAGAAAACTAAAAGAAAATGGAAAAATAAACAGGATTTTGACGGAGCGAAAGACGAGTTGAAGATGCCTCTGGATGTTCAAAGAGAAGAAGATAGAGAACAGGACCCCATAGGAACCACGTTCGTTCGCGCTTTGGAGGACTTACTTTCCAACTTCATTGAATTTTCTTCAAGGGGAAATTTTTCTTTTTTAATTACTTGGGAGGACATATTTTTGGTAATGGTTTTGATGGCTTTCTTCAGTAGATTAATTCACTATTTAATTTGCTCTTTAGTTTTAGTACTTTTAAGTCTTTGCAGCTAATTGACGTCCGCTATGTAATTAGCAATAAATTAAACTAGTTAACAGAGAGAAGCATATATTGTTCATATCTTTCTCAGAAACCAGAACAAATAAATTATAGTGGTGTCATACTTCTACGCGAATTTCCACCCATGTTTTTCCTTATCAATAATCACAGTCGACCATGCAAAGATTGAAGAAAAGCAACTTGCTTCAAGAATCTAGTACAAAAACTTTGGACAAAACATAACAATTACAAGTACAAGAATTCTACATCCTTATTTATGTAATTAGTTTATAATATTGAATTAGAATCTTTATAACCAAAAACACTATATTAAATGAGAGTAGAATAACTTAAAAGCACATTTGTCAAACGATCGAGATTGCGTTAATAAAATAAAGATTAAAGAGGCATTCATACAAAGATTCATAAAATAAAACATCTCTCTCTTTTGGACTCTTGGGCGGATATAAACATTTTTTCCATCTCTTCTGACTTTTCTTCGAAGGCCATCATGCAATATGATTTTTCTTCTGCCCATGTGAGGTCATTTTGTGTTGATTTATCATTTAGTGTGTCAGTGGCTTCTTTATGGATTTCATCAGGATTCTGGTTGGGAGAAGGGTCTTTCTGAGGACTAGCTGTACTCTTGATGTGATCTTCTTCGGTATACTAAGTGTTTCTTCCTGAGGAAGCTAGGTAGAGTGTAAATAAGGTTAGCTATATAAGCTACAAAAAGAAACGGAGACTTAACAGAGAAGCAAGACCCTATTCATGAAACCTCTCAGAAATCAGAATCAGAATAAATAAAGATGCCGTAAAACTTTTATGCAATTTCCTCCTGTCTTTCTCATTATCAAATAATGCTGACAAATGTGTATTTGTGAATTGAATAATTCAATAATCGTAAAGAATAAGAAATTGTGTTATTTCTAACAGTACTGTACTAACCACTTGCTTTCTACGTAAGAAGATAAAATTAATTGTGCTCTTCGAAATTAACCTAATTCATTTATTATTAGTATTTTTCTCCAAATCTTTCTTGGCTTGATTTTAAGCTTAAGTCCTATGAACCTTTGACAAAAGGATAAATTTTCATTTAGTCCTTTTATTTTGGGTTAAGTAGGCATTTAGTTCCTATATTATTTTAAAATGCCCCGAGACATCCCTGCTAATAATTATGTTACATTGTTGTCTTGATTTTTTCTTTACTTTTATAATAATCCCTTATAACAAATTCAGAGACATAATGAAAAAAATCAAATATTAATTTAATATTAATAACAAAAAATTAGCATCAATTGTTTTTTTACCTTTTGGATAAATTTGGTATCTATCTATCTATCTATCTATCTATCTATCTATCTATCTATATATATATATATTTTACCCTTATAAAAGGAAAGAAAAAGTAAAAGTAAGACTATAACATAATTATGGGAAATAAACAAAGACTTAACTGAAAATATAAGGAGTAAACCAACATTTGCCCCTTAAGAAAATGAACTCTTCTTTTATTCTTGAAAATTTTATTTGTCTCTTATCTTTGATAAATGATGAACATGAGGAATAGAAAGTGTGTGAAACACATATGAAAGAATATGAAAATTTTAGAAAAATGACGATTAAAAGTTAAATCCTTTTTGGTTAAAAAATTTAAGAAAATGATCTTGCCTAGTTTTCTTCCTTCTATTTTATTTTAATACTTGCAAGAATATATTGGTAATAGTTTTGATGGTTGTCTTCAGTAGATTCATTCATCTTTTCAATTTTTAGTACTTTTAAGAAATAATTCTCTAACAAGGGATTCCTTAAGTGTAACATATGCACCGAAATTATTTAATTGAGTACGATGTTATTTTTATTTTTTCGTCATAATTTGTTTTAAAAGTCCGATTGTTAAAATCGTTACGAGAAATCGGTCGCAATTATTAAAATTGATCGCGCTCGAAATAATTTAAATTTGTCTCAACATACAATCGAGACATTCCAAACGCGATTCAAGGGCCGTGTATTGGATTTTTATTTTGGCACTCGGGTTCGGATTTAGTTTTAAAAAAATATATATTTTTTTTTCTCTTACGATAAATGGAAAGTCATGAGAGAGAGAGAGGGATTTTACTTTCCAAGAATAGAAAGAAGAAGAGAGAGAGAGAGAAAGAAAGAGAGAGGACCCGCTGACCCGCGATCCGTGCCCGACCCGCGACCAAGACCCGGCCAGATCTCGGGTTTCCAGCCACCATTCCGGTCGAGCTTGGAACCGATCTAAAGCTCGTGAGCCACCGGTTGCATCCATGCCGTTTGCATCACCAGAAACCGACCAGAACGCCAGCAAACAAGCCCGAAAAGTCACGACTTAACCCGTTTTGCTTGCCGTTGATTTCGCCGGTTTTGGGCTGATCCACCGCTTGGATCTTGTTCCTCAACTTCCCCTCATCGTTTCCCAACCAACCCCGTGGCCTGAAACGGCCGGATTGCAGTCGATCGACACCGGAAAGCTCACGATTTTTGGGGAGCTAGATTCGCCGTTACTGTAGCGCGTGGGAGGTCACCGCCGACAGCATTGGACTCACCGAGGCCAAATATAGCAGACCTGGGCTTCCCGTCGCCGTTGAAGGAGTTCCGGTCACCGTTGACCGTTAGGGACAAATTGGTAAATTCATAAACTTTTGGGGCATTTCTATAATTTTAAAATCAGTTGACATTTTGGTAATTTTAGGTGAGGACAGTTAGATAATTTAAGATTTCGGTGGTAATTCAATAATTTACGTCGTTAGGGGCATTTTGGTAATTTTACAGTTTTCTAAGGGTAATTTTGTAAATTCAAAACTTGTGGATATTTTTGTAATCGGAATGGAGGATAGTTTGATAATATGTGATTCCGAGGATAATTTGATGAATTTTGATGTCGAGGGTATTTTAGTAATTTTATGAATTCGAGAATATTTTATTACGGATAAATACCGTTTCAAGTATATTAGTTATAATTCGTGATTATAATTAGCAATTATGTTATTTCCTCAAATTAGGAGGATCCGCGAACGAGAATCAACCCGTGGACGTTGCCGATACCGAGTTCGGACACCATCACTGTGAGTGGAATATACAAAACCTATTTTCATTCTAGTTTATTATAATTTTAAAAATATGGTAAAGCATGTTTGCGAGATTGAATTTAAAGGATTCGATTTAATGATTTTATATAAATAGATTTTATCTGTGTTTTGGTATTTATTACGAGAAATGTGTTTGATTAATGATTTTGGTTACTGATTTTATATATGCATGATAATATTTTAAAGAAAAGAAAAGCAGATTTAAAAATTGTGAAATGAAAAAGGAAATTAGCTTTCGGATGAGATTTCGAATGAGATTTTAGATGGGATTTCGAATGAGATTTCGAATGAGATACCGGATGAAATTATATGTTTATGTATATGTGTTCAAAGGTATATGAATATGAGCAGAATGATTGATTGTTTTTAAAATCATTAGATAGTACCCTCCCCCTTCAGATACAGTGATACATATGAGATGAGATATGTATGTGGTATGATGAATACAGAAATACTGATAATGAGATACAGATGAGATACAGGCTTTTGGGGCTCGTCTAAGTACACACAGATGCTTTGGGCTGTGTACTCGGGCGACTTTGTCTTTTGGGGACGAGATTATGCATGCACAGATATGATGAGATATGAGATGATATGTTCCGATCTATCCGTGTAGCTCCGGGGCGTGGCGGTACCCAGATAGTACGTCATTGCCTGTCCGTTGAGGTCCAGATATGATGAGATATGATATGTCTTTTCCCTGTCTATCCGTGTAGCTCCGGGGCGTGATTGTACCCAGATAGTACGTCATTACCCGTCTGTCGAGGTCCGGAAATGATGAGATTATTTCCCCTGGGTACTTGTTTGGTGATAGTTTTTGGTATTTCGATATTGATGTTATAAGTATGATGAATTTTCATTGATTTATGCAGTATATTTGCGATATCATTATTTGAGTACATGGATTTGATTTAATAAGTTATTTAAGTTTTTGCGATATTTTAATGAGTTGGTATTTTGATATGATTTATTAATTTATAGTAAATTTGTGTTGAAAAACTACTATCCACTCACTGAGCTCACTAAGTTTTATACTCATTCCATTTTTATTATATTTTTCCCCCCCTCAACAGGAGATTCGCAGGTACAACAATCGACCCAGCCACAATAGTCATTTTCGAATTTATGGCCACGTTGTGATGTTAGGAGTTATTGATTGATTTATCGAAATATTTTGGGATTGTAATTTGTTACATTTCGGAGATTGTGGTTAGCATATGTATTTTATTTGATATTGAATAATTGAGTGATTTGGTATTTTTGGGTTGAGATAATTGATTGACGAAGTTGGTTGTATTCGGAAATTATTTGGGAGTGCTTGATGTATAATTTTGTAGATTTGGTTATATAATAAATATAGTGGAGATTTTACCGATTTTTCGGTAGAACCCTGATTATTCAGATTATGTTAGAAAGATTATATAGAATTAGGCAGACTTGTCCTGTGGATTTAGGGCGGGTCGTGTCATTAAGTTATTAAAGGATAACACAAAAGGAAAAGAAAAATATACATTCTAATATATTAAAGGACAAATACACTGCATTGGAGTGTGTATTTGATTTATTTTCTAAACTTTATCACTTATTTTTATAATTTAAAGGATCCCCTATTAAATAATGACTCTACTTTTAAGTCTTTGCAGTTAATTGATGTTTGCTATGTAATTAGAATGCAACAAAAATATCGGAATTGTGTTTAAGAAAGAGTGGAAGATTGAGCAGTAGTCGAAGATTTATTTGCTTATCACATTCTTTATTTCTATATTTTCTTCTCATTATTAGATATATGTTTATATTTTCCTTATTTACACCCATAATGTTTTCAAGTTGAAAAAGAAGCATCAACCCAAGGAAACTTCCCACCGGCCCAAACTAAGCTTTAAAAAAACTTGACTAATTTGGTAAATCTCATCCTAGTAATGCATGAAGAAGAGGATGTGGTTGGACGCCAAGATAATTAAGTACTTGAGTTTGATTAACAACGGGGAATTTGAGAACTGGAAAGAGGAAGATTTCAACAAAACATTCAATTTTCTTTAGGTTCAAATGACATAATTTATTTTATTTATGGAATAAATAGCATTGGTGGATGCTATTTTAATAAAACAACGGTTGAATAGAGCAACTACTGATAGTTCAAACAAGAATGGAGGAGTATTAAAAAAAAAAAAGAAAGACAATAATGGAGGATAAAACTGTAATTTCAGTAAAAATTACAAAATGGGGTGTTATTATACCAAACAGGGGGTGCAAACGTGGAATTATCATCACCTAGTCGCCGTCGTACGGTTCTTGGTCCAGCTTGTTGGAAGTTTAGGTGAAAAGGTAACTCTTAGTTCAGAGGACGTTGCTTCATAGCCACCAACCAGTGATTTTGAGCCCTTGGACTATATTATTACATGGCCTCCAAAATACATTACCCACGCATGAATTATGTGATTGTGAGTTAGACTTATCTTTTGTGTATTACACAATACTAATTATTATCTTTTGCTTCTAAGAAAGCCGGCTTGCCCTGTGTAAATGAAGTTAGCTTCATAAGCTACAAAAAGACTCAAAAACTTAATAAAGAAGCACAAACTTATTCATGAAACCTCTCATAAATCAGAATCAGAATGAATAAAGGGTCTACGCAATTTCCTTCTATCTTTCTCATAATCAGTAATGTTGATGAATGTGAATTTAAGAATCCAATAATTCAATAATCAGTAAAGAATAATTCAATAATTAGAATCGCGGCGATTTCGTGAGAAAATCAGTAACAAAGTTTTGGGTACTAATTAATGTCGACGACGCTGTTGTGTGGTCGCCGGTGTCTGATGAATGTGTCGGTGGGTCTTGCTGATGGTGAGGAGGCAGATATGGTGGTGGAGCAGACAGTGGGACTCGCAGGTTTGGTGGTTTCGTGCGGTGGTTTCCGATTGTTCAGGGGTGAAGCCTCGTCAGATTTCGGTCAGTGAAGGCCTAGGAGTCTAGTAGTGGTCACCTCTGGTGATGATGATTGCCGGAATTTTTTTTTCTTCCTTGTGATTGATACAGAACTTCTCTGACCCAATGAGGTGGTGGAAGCGGGTTGATAAAATAAATAAACTGTAGGATCAGACTAAGCTAATGCGATTATATTATACTATAATTGAAGATTATTGTTTTAATCCAAACGACTTACTTTAATTGAAACCTGATCAATATCTAATCCAAATGCCATAATAACGCTTTACTAAGAGAATAGGTGATTTTTAATTTAAATAACTATGTATAAGAGAGATTATGATAAATAATCTTGAAAAAAATTACAAAAGATCTTATTAATCAAAATGTTTAACTAAAACAGTGATAAGACATTCTTATTTATAATAAACTTACTTTCTTAAATTAACATAAATAAGAAAAAGTAAATCACAATTATAATATAAATAAAAGAAGACTAAACACAAATATGAATTAAAGTGGCGACCACAACTCTCAAAATGATGCTAGAGCCAGCAATACGGGTCTTTGGGCCATGTTTATGTCGTGTTAATAGTCAATCTTGGGAGTTTCATTACTCCGCTTTCAAACTTTACATCAAACAAGTTTTCTCCCTCAGCCTGCATGAACTTAATTCCAACTCTTGGTGTATTTTTTTTTTTTTGAAATACTTAATTCCAGCTTCTTCAAGCTCTGTGGCGCAACGTATCACCTCTCTATATTTTCTCTCTGTCACATTTGAGTGGTTGTTCTTCATTCTTGAAGGTGAAGGCTGCCAGTTAAGGCGCATAAATTCGACTAGATGTTTGATTTCGATGGGCTAATATTGAGAGTTATATGCATATATGACGGTCATGGCGAAAAACTCTTGGAGGACAAAGAAGGGAAGTTGATTTTCAATCAATAGCAAGTCACGGTGCTACCCCTTGATGATCCAACGCAGATTGAAAATGGGATCATCACCTCCTCGGAAATTTGACATTCAGGTCTTGTTCCAAACTGACAGATTCTGTATAAAATTTGCGAGCTCTTTCTCCAAGTGTTCTCAGTGCTGTGACATACCTTGTGACATTACTTTCCTCTCTTCGCCAGAGAAGCATTTTGAGATAGCAAATTTTGCGCTCCTCCATTGCATTTAAGCGACTTTTGTCACGGTGGTAAGGACCGATTTCAAGTATATTTGGTTCATAAGCATGTTGAGGATACATGTTACCTAGATATGCTGGTACTTCAATTATACTACGATCAGACCATATTGGAAATTGATCATAAAGCTTTTCGTCAATTCGATTTGATAATTGATCAATAATTTCATTAGCCATCTGGTTATCATTGCAATTACAATATTATCACACTCGTTTGCCATGATCTTTACTAAAGTTAAAAAAATAAAATGAGAGTATGAAAAATTACTATGGTCAATTAAAGAGAAATCAAATGAAAAGTCAGATTCTGATTGCCAAGACATTGAATTTACATGTTTAGAGGCAACCTTTGCTCAAAAAAAGTCAATTTTTGATGGCTTTCTTCTGTAGATTCATTATTTAATATGCTCTACAGTTTCACTACCTTTAGGTCTTACTTTGCACCTGATTGATGTTCGCTATATAATTAGCAACAAATTAAAAACTGCTTAACAGAGAAGAACTTATTCTTCAAATCTTCCTCAGAAATCAGAATAAGTAAAGGTGGCGTATAACTTCTACGCAATTATCAATAATGCTGATAAAAAGTGAATTTGTGAATCGAACAATCCAATAGTCAGTAAAGAATGATGATGATATGCACTGACAAGAAATTGTGCTATTAAACAACAGTAGTTAAAAATTGTTATCTACAAACTCGCTCAAGATGCAAGTTGATAGTTACAATCTTGAAAGTAATTTAGATCTATTATAAATAGATGTAGGCAATTTTAAAACTCTAGAACTAATTAATTAATCAACTTAATTAATTAAATTTTTTAATAGAGAGAAGCCTAAGAAAATCTCCTATATAATTAACCTGATTATATTAAGCAAAAAATTAATAAACTAAATTAATTTTTTGAAAATAATGTTTACAGTTACTGTTCACAGCACTGTTCATAGTATTCTTTATAGTTACTATTTACGACACTATTTATGATACTATTCATCCACATAAAAAAATATTAATTTTTCAAAACGCAATGAATTGCAGAAAATTAAATGACACAGAGATTTTTAATTGGTTTGGATTAATCAATCATACATCCACGAGATCACACTCTGATGAAAAGCAATTTACTAAGTTGAGATGTTGCAACCAATGGATTTACAAAATTTAAGACTCTCACTCACAATTTATCATCATACAGCTTACTCAACCTTATACTGAATTTGCTTATCTTGAATAACTGCTAACCCTTTTGATCCACGATCCTCAAGGCACTTCGCAAAATGATCAATAGCAATTTTTCAATGTCTAGTGATCAAAGATATAGATAGACTCTCTACACAGATGAAAAAAATAGTCTTGTTACAGGACTTTGAATAAAGAAGATAAGAAACTAATCAACACAATATTATGTGCTAAATCTAGATTGTCTAGGGAGGAGGTCGAATTTTGCTTTTCTACTTTATGCTCTGTGTTATACTACTTCAATTGTGAAATGTCTCTCTTTATATAGGCACTAGGATTTCACAAAAATTACAATTCTTAAAAGACTTGGAGTTTTTACAAATAAGAATTTATTTCCTCTTTTAATTCCTATGAATTTGATTAGGAATAAGTCTGATATTCTTGCCTTGCTTGCCTTTTAAGAAATATCTAGAGCATTTAATAAACTTTCTGTTTGAACCAATTTCTTACTCTAAATAAAGTTTACACGCTAATTATAGAAACTTGTCATTAATTGACTTGTTAAATTAGATATCTAATTAAACTAGGAAACAAAGATTCTTTATAAATTGAAATGTCACTAAATTAGAAAATTAATAAATTAACCCATATTACAAAATATTCAATAAATAAAATTTCAATTTAACTAGACTTGCCAAAAGAAGCCAGCTCTATAAATAATGGACTTAACAATCTCCCCCTTTGGCATTCTTGTGCCAAAAGCAATTCAACATAAGTCTTCCATGAAACTTGGTGTTAAAACATGAATATGAAACAAGCATAAAAAATAACGTAACTAACCAAAATAATTTGCAATTAGCATGCTAGTTCATCAAATAAATCAGAGCAAGAATTAAAATAAAATACTTGTTATATTGATCAATAAATTGCAAAGACATGAAGCACAAAATCAAGATCAATAAAAAGATAAACTCCCCCTAAGAATTAGAAATCTGAAGATCTAAAAATTCTTGAACAAAAAAAAAATCTTCCCCTAACTTATTAAAGATTGAAAGACGATGAAAAATTACTCTCCCTCTTTTACAAAAGATTGCAAAAGGGTAAAAACTTGGCATGCAATTCACCAAAACGAGCAATGAGGGTGGCAATATCATGAGCTTGTTTCAACATTTCAACCTCAAGACGGACAAGATCGGGTGCAAAATAATTAAAGGCATATGCAACGGAATTAGGATAAAGAATATGATTAAAGGGAGGAGAAAAGCAAACAAAGGCTACAACATAGGTGGGAAGATCATGAATAGTGTTGTGCAAATTTTGTCATACTCCTAAGCACATGAATCTATTGCAGTGTAGATTAAGGGTCTCGAGTGTCAATCCCACAAAGAGGTAGATTTAATCATGTGTAGGATTAATTTTTCAAGTTTGTATGTGAATTGGTAGGATGAGATTTTTGAATAGCATTTAAATTAAAAAAATAGTGGCAATAACTTAAAGATTTAATAATTCAAATGAAGCACTTGGATCTCTGGATTCACACTCAATATTTCATCATGGACTTAATATTCTTTTTTAGTTCCAATTAAATTATGAGGGGGCGCATTTCCACTCCTTATAAGCCTAAATTTAATGAACATAGTATCAAGCACTCATTGTGTGAGGGGAAATAATCTTCTGTCAAATATGGTATCAAGAACACGTTGTGCCAGGTGATAATGATCGTACTGTCAATAATATGGCAAGACTATCCAGTAAGTAACTTAGAAACATTCTCTGTCAACACTGAGTCAAGATGGACCACAAATACAAGAGAGGAGTTTTTCTCCAATTAATTTAATGTAAAGTGCTTATCATGCCAAACAGTAACAATCTTGCACTAGAGAGTGGTATACTAGTGCAAAATCGAGACAATATTATTACTATCTGTCATTAGTGAGTTACAACAATCCAATTAAATCAGAGAGAGGGTGAATAAACTTATCAAATTAAGCTCATGGATCATGTTGAGGCTTCACCTTCAACTGAAGCTTGAAACTAAATTAAATGCTAATTTTTTAACTAAGGGAAAAATGAAAATTTTATTAAAGTAGAAAGAAAATACAAGATAAAAGAGAATTACAGATAATAAAGCTTAAAAATAAATTCAGGGTTGTCAAATTAGGGGGGAGTAGCCCCCTATTTATAGATACACTAAGTAAATCATAGCCATCAGATGAAAATAATTTGGATGCTCAAGATTATGCCACATGGCAAGCTTTGATTAAATGGAACACACCATCAGGGTTGTCATTCCATTTATATACATGTATCGTACGTGCGTTTTACTGTCCACTAATATGCTACCACATCGGCAGTCAACACAAATGTCAACTTTTTGGTCCAATAATTGAAATACTAACTAGGCTACCTAAGGGGGGGTGAATTGGGTTCTTTAAAAAATAAGTAAATAAAACCACACAACAATTAAAACTATTGTTTTAATAAAATTAAAAACAATAAATTTAACAATGCTCGAAATTAAAAAGATATAGGAAGAGAGATCACACACGAGATTTTTTACGTGGTTCGGCCAACCATGCCTACGTCCACGCCTCCAAGCTCACCGGGCTTGAGGATTCTACTAAGCAAGCCTCCAAGGCTTCAACACCACTTACACTTGACTTCGAGGTGTCAATGAACCTTTACAATCAAGAGATTATCCCCAATCTCTTAACCCAAGTGTATCCTAACACTTACAATCACTCAAAAATAAAAATTCAAACTCAATCAATCTCTCACATAATATATATGATTACGAATGAAATCCCAAGTGTGAATCAATGAAATAAAACAAGTTTAAAGCTCAAGGAAGATTGTTTTTCTCAGTAACAAGCTTAAAGATAATTGTTTTATCTACTTTGATTTGAATTTGAGTGAGCGATTTTATAGTTGGAGCTGAAAACTAGCCGTTGTTGACTTTCTGAGAATAATCGGATCGCCGTTTACTTCTATCAGTTAACTATTTTGACTTGTCCAAATAGCCGTTATGCTTAGATTTTAAATAAATGGTTTACCGTTTAAAGTTATCAGATCACCATTTGTTTCCAGAGACCTGCAAAACAAATTTAGCAAATTAACGGTTTATCGTTTAACGTTATCGGATCGCTGTTTGTTTCCAGAGACCATTTAACGTTATCAGATCGCCGTTTGTTTCCAGAGACCTGCAAAACAAATTTAGCAAATAAACGGTTTATCATTTAATGTTATCGGATCGCCGTTTGTGTCCAGAGACCTGCAAAACAAACTTGGCTTTCTGTTTTTACTAAACGGCTCAAGGTTAAAAGACTTTCTCCTTTCTGTAAATTATCGGTTAGCCGTTTTCAAATAAACGGTTCACCGTTAATTTCCAGAATCTTTTCAGTCCTCTCTATGAATTATCGGTTTACTGTTTTCTAATAAACGGTTCACCATTAATTCCCAGAATCTATATTTTTTGCAACTTTTGTTTAGAAAAAGGTTTTCCAACTCAAGTTAGCAACTATTAAGTTTTTCTTTAAACATGTCTATGGCTTTAAGAAATTCATTTTGATAACTCCAACATTTTAATCAAGAATATATAAGTTTTGTTATCATCAAAATCAATATTATAAGATCAACAATAATGTGTTGCCACGTCATCGCCAATAGGATGCTTCCATGTCAGTGGTCAATGACACGTTATCAGTCAATGCTATATCAGTTAGGCCCCACCAAGATTCTAGAATTATGACATTATTCATGTGTATTGAACTGTTCATGTTCACGTATACGATTTTCCTTTTTATGTCCTTTTCCAAGGTTTTCAGTTATTCTGAAATAAAAAATGCAATCTATTTTATTGTTTGACCTCTCATTAATCATGAAATAACCAAAACACCCTTGAAATTCATAAAATACTCAAATTATAGTGAAACACACACAACCAAAGTTTAAATAACTTAAACACACATAAAAGTAGAAATCTTAGTGAGACTTAGAGCATAAAATGACAATTTTACCCTTTATAAATATGCATTTTCTAGCTCTCAACAAATAGCACTTAGATGGACTCCACTGTTGATAGCATGTGGGGGCATGTGCAGTTGAGGTTGGTGGTCCATGACGGCAGGAGGAACAATGTTGGAGTGGTGGTGATCTCAAGGTTAGAGGTGTAAGGTTCAAAGTTAAGACTATCTTCACTAGGATGACTTTCTATGGAATTATTGTCACTTGAATTCATAGATTGTTAAGGAGGTACTTGTCCAAATTTGGGATCAAAATCCTCATCATTATTAAGAATATGAATCTCATGAGGTTGTCCACAACCAAAACAAAGGTAGGGTGGAAGAATGCAATGATACTTGGAATTAGATTGATCATACGAGCTCTCACCTTACTTAAGCTTAGAGAGACTTAGGGCCATGGAAGAGAAATAATAAAAACAAAAAAAATTAACAGCAAGAAGAAGAGAATCTGGACTAGCCAAAATGATGAGGAGGAAGCCAAGAAAAATGAGCGAAAAACAATGATACCGGAGGCTTCCTTTTATAGAAGAATGAGCCTTGCTCAATGAGGGTTAAAAATCTTACTTTTATAAGGAAAGGACTAAGAAAGAAGATTTTTTATCCAATTTAAGACATCATCAATCCTAAATCACATAGAAAAATAATAACTAAGCATAATCTAACTCAAATAAGTCAGTAATACACTACCACAATAAGCAATAAATATGACTCTTAAAATAAGCATATAATGACGTGACAAAAAAAGTCATCTTTGTAACAGTCATCTAAAATGGGTAATGATAGATGATGTCTTTTATGAGTTATCCCTATTGCTTTATAGATGACTTATACTACAAAATAGCAGTCGTCAAATAATATATTGGTAATCCAAAATTCTTTAAGAGACAACTCTCTTTTTCTCAGTAGCTGTCAACTTTATTTGAACAAATGCCTAGCATTTTGTATTGGGAGTCATCTTTGAATAATAAATATGAGATTTCTAAATTAATTAATGTCATTTTAAATTAGAAAATATATTGAAATACTTGAATCTACTACTTAATTTTTGTATGAAGCTAATATGGATTGGCAAAAACTGCATTATCAAGCTTGGAGAAGTACATAAATTTATTGCACAAAAATAGTATTTAAGATTCAAATTACTAGTATTTCTTGTATTACAATAAAAAGTCTATTAGTTTTATGCATCCTAAATTGGGTATCCATTACATTGTACATAAAAAAACATCATAAGTGATCAAAACACCATCTTGGAGGCAACCAACAACATTCATAATCCTACAACAATACTGTGATACTAAATTGAAATAGTTAAAAATGATGCAACAATTATTTGTGCTCATAACCAATATGAAAGATACAAATAAATCAAAATTACTTATAATTCATATACGTGGCTTAAACTCATGGAGCTATCTGTTCAATTTAGCCTAAACTATTCTTTTATACATACTTTGCTCATTTGGTTGCTATCGGTTATATTAACACTATCTTGAGGTGCAAGCATCTTATCCAACCATCTACCATATGTAAAATAGCCAATATTTCTAACTTTTCTTTTGCCAATTAGTTTTTTTTTCAAAGGAAAGGAGGGTGGACAAACCCAAATCAATTTTTACCCCCCTCCCCACCCCCAAGGCTCGAACCCGAGTCCATACAAGTGAAGAGAGACAAATTGCACTGCCAACCAACCCAGCTACGCCCTTGGGGCTTTCTTTTACCAATTATTTTTTCTATGTCATTTTCACCATTTTGCATGTATATTTTTCATGTCTAGAATAGGTTTGGGGGTAGAATTTTTTTTTTTAATTTTTTTTATCTTTTAACATTGGATGACATGATAACTTTTAAATTTTAGTATTTGTATTATCTTTGATCTTGAGTTATGTTACACCATGTTTGCTACTCTATATGTTGATGTTGGAGACAAATATAAGTTGCTTGAAAGAATGCACATGTTGTAATAAATTCCAAGTGAGTTTTTGAACCTGTCGTTTTTCTTGGAGAGTAACCATTTTTGCTCATTCTTCGTTCAGTTTAGCAGTTTATTGTTTTATACATTATCTCTAGATTTCCTTGGAGTTAATTTTCTTTATATATATATATATATATATATATATAAGAGTGTGTATTGCTACATCTGAAAGTCCATCTAACTAGTAGATATGGAAGATTATTTAGAACCCTAAAAGATGACAGAAAGACCATCTTTGGTCCGTTTCAGCCTTTCCAGTCAACCCTATTAATATGTATCCATAGTTAACCCTTTTGAGCCTTAAAAAAAAAAGACATTTTTCTTTGGTAACCTATCATCTTGTCCCACTCCAATATGGAGTATCACCTTATATTTTATATTTTCCACCACACAATTATGTTTGAAAATAGAGATAATTTTTCATTCATGAAAAAGGTGCTATAAAAAAATAAATAATATAAATAAATAAATAAAATAATAAAAAAAAGAATTCAAGTGAAAAGCACCTAACAATCTCCAAAGTCCTCTATTTTTCAAACATATATTTTATTTTTCTTATTATCCCTTCTTTGTTAGCCACGTCCCTAGCCTACGTTACGTCCTAATAAAAGTCCTTCTTTATTTTAGGGAACTATAGTCTGATGTAGAAACTAGTTATATAGGCTAAAAAGATGTGGTAGTGCATAATAAGAAAAAAAAGAAGAAAAAAATTGAAAAAATGAATGATGAATACATTAGTTTGATTAGCATTTTGTTTGACTTAAGATCATATTATTTCTAAGCTGAGGGCATATTTCTTTCATCTTGGTGAGAGTGTGTGATATTGTTTCTTTATTATTTTCTCTCAATTTACCATTCACTGGAGTGATTATTTTTTAGTTTAATTTTTTTGTGAGCGTATCACTACAACTGGTCAGATTTTGGGGTTTGACATGCCATTCTTGAAAGTGACTTGATTACTGTAGCTGTGACAAAGTTTTTTGGACTGATTCATGTGGATAGTTGATGTAGGGATGATATTTCTTTAGACTAGAGATAATGCTTATACTTTTATTTGATTGTTAGCATTAGTCTAATTGAATAAACATAACTATTTTAAAAAAAAAATCATTTTGGTTTGAATTTATTTTCCTTTAATTTGCTAGGGGCTAGCAAGAAGCTAGTTGGGGGGTGTGTTGAGTGCTAGAAAGTGTATATTTATAAAGGATAAAATCGTCATTTTACACTCCAAGTCTCACTAACATGCATACTTTTATGTTTTTAAGTCCCTTATGATTTAATTATGTATTATTTTAATTAAGTATTTTATGTATTTTAGGGGGCATCGTGGTCATTCCACAATGAACGAGAGATCAGATAGCAAAACAAACAGTAATTTTGAATTTAGGATAGTCAAAAACCTCATAAAGAGCCTAAAAAGATAAATAATACTATTCACATATACTGTACGATGATGTGGCACTTAATGATGATGTGGCAGCATTAGATTGGACGAATGATGTGGCATTAACTGCTTATGTGGCATTGACTGATGATGTGGTATTGACCGATGATGTGTCACGTCCTATTGGACTAAAATACTAATTTGGCATTGACTGATGACATGACAGCCCTGATGATGTGTTCTATTCAACCAGAACTAGCCACGTGGTGCAATCTTGAGCGTCCAAATTGTTTTAATTCGATAGTAATGATTTACTCATGAGGAGTGAAAAATCCTCCTTTATGATTTAATTGGCATTAATAAGGAATATTAAGCCCATAGTGCATGTTCAGTATAGATCTCGAGACCCAAGCACTTTATTTAATAATTTATTCTTGCCGCTCTAATTTAAATCATAAGATAGCCTATGTCACTTTCATTATAAATCCAACCACCCACTTAGAAAATTAATTCTATACGCAATTAAAATTCACCTTCTCGTGGGATCGACACTCGTCACCGTTGATCTATTCTACAATAGATTCGTTCATTTGCGGGTTCAATAAAATTTGCACAACAAGTACCCTGGTTGTCGTACCACATGGCATCATTTTATTGGTGTTTTTCGTTGTCATTTTAGGAATATTCTTATTCCCCACACGTGTGGTGGCTTTGGCGCTTTAACAATATGCTTAGAGAGTAAGTTTAAATGGTATATTTGTGTCTATTGTAGTGGGGTGGTCCAGTATACCTCTACTACAACTGTTAAAAATTTGTGGGCGTGGCAGGAGAATACAGGTGGTCCTCACTGTCCTATTAACAACCTTTTGGCTTATTTACTAGCATAACAGGCTGCTCTCTCCCTTTTTTTAGCACTGCATTTCTGACTGATTTCTTATTTTTTGACCAAAAATCAGTCGATCTTTTCAAAATTTTATGCCCCTTTAATCTTTTGTCATCTTTATGGATACTTTATGATATTTTCTACCCTGACATGGTGTACCTCAAGTACCGTTCAGAACACCTAAGGTACCCCAGGTACTACACAGGGCATTAAGGATAGCCCAGGTACTACGCAAATCACCAAGGATATCCCAGGTACTACGCAAATCACCAAGGATATCCCAGGTACTACACAAATCACCAAGGATATCCCAGGTACTACATGAAGTATCAAGGATACCTCACACAAGCCGACACGTAGCGTTCTATCATTGGACCTCCCATTGTTTTCCAAACATATATTATGACTTTTTTTAGTATCTTAAGATAACATTCCATAAGAATTCAACATTCATCATTCTATACTCAAATAACCTCTCTCTCTTTCTCTCTCTCTGTGTTTGTATATAGTGAGGTAATCACTTTGTTTAGTATCTTAAGATAACATTCTGCAAGAATTCAACATTGATCATTCTATGCTAAGATAGCCTCTATGTGTGTGTGTGTGTGTGTGTGCGTGTTTATATATAGTGAGTTGATCACCTACGTGAAGTGATTATATGTTGATGTTGTCTATTAACCACTTAGAATACTCGAATATGATCTCAAGAGTTGTATGAAAGCCATGGATATTACAATTTTTATATACATGACAAATAAAAGAATCAACTAGAGAATCGTTTAAAATTTTTCAACTATTAAATTGGATGCACAATTAAATACCGTACATCATAATGCCTGAATAACTTAAGTTGATAAAATCAAAATTTGTTGAAAACGCAGCAGCTAGTTTGTAGATCGATTTCTCTTTTTCTTTTTATAGTCATTTGTTTTGTGAATCTGTGCTTGTTCTTAGGCCTAGATCTTATAACATCTAGCTTGGCCTCATGCTCTACATTGATCTCATGACACTTGGCTTGGCCTCATGCTCATCGAATTGGTTCTGGTGACACATATCTAAATAGAATAAAGTAATACAAGTTCCAATCCTAGTTTAACTTAAATCCCTCAAGATAAAAGATTTGTTTTCCTAATTTAATTATACAAGGGATTATTTCCCATATATTAAGAGGTTCAAAGGTATATTAAAGGAGAAAAAGGCATATTGGATGAAGCGGTACAATATTCCCAAGCCTTTCTCTTACTCACTTTTCACTCCCTTACTGTTTATTTGTTATCATGTCACTCTCGATCTCTAACTAAAGCATTGAAGGGTCTACACTATTAACACTGCGGCGACCCCGGATGGTTAACTATTTTGCATAATTCTGACCCTTGAACTTTTCACTCTCAAAATGGTAATCCCAAGGGCATCAAACTCTCTCACAACCTTTCTCCAAGTAAATAAACTCTTCGATATGGTCAAATTTTGGTATCTACAAATAGTGAGGGCCAATTTGGTAATGTTGTTTCTTTTAAATTAATTACTTCTAATTGTGTTGTAGAATAGTTAATTGTAAAGAGAATTAGTTAAATGTTAAGTAAAACTTAAAAAAAAAATGTGCTATGATTTTTAGAAGTAGTCGTATGTGTTTATAAATCTTACTGTTAAATAGCTCTAAGAATGTAAATGAATGAATTGGACATAATGTTAAATAAAATTTATTTACATATTTATAAATATGTATATAAATTTTTTTATTATGCATATATAAGAATTGATAATTAAAACAAATATTTTATATTATTACTTTTATCTTTTTAATTTTGTTATCTCAATATAATTGGTAATATTAAGAATCTCTTTAAAGTTGATGATTTTATTTCCTAATTAACAAGAATAATTTTAGATTTTTATATTATATATGAGGATATATAATATTGTGTTAAATATAAAACTATTTAGATTTTGATAAGCGACTCCTTTCCCGTTTTTTAAAATTTACTGTAAAATGGTGTAATTTTGCCAGAAGTGACTTTGAAAAAAATTTACCAAATACCAAAGTTAGCTTTGAGCTTTTCAAAATTACTTTTGAACGACCTAAAGCAGTTGCAAATGCACCATTATTATTAAAATAAAATGTCCAAAAAAAAAAGAAGAAAAATACCTTATTATTAATCTTTTATTTGCATGAAAACACTATTAATTTCTTAGCCGTTTTTAGGGATAATAGAAGTAAAAAACATTAGCTTTTGAAAAATTTTCATTTTTTTAAATTTAGGACTGAGTCGGATTGTGTTGACTAGGGCCTAAACCCTGACCCAAACTCGAGCCGAGACTCAAAAATTTGGATCAAAGCTCAAAAAATTTGGGTCAGATCGGGTTAAATTCAGATCGGGTTAAATTTCTATCAAGCCAAAATTCAGATCGGGTTAAATTTCTATCCCTAAATTGGATGCTTAATTAGCCACACGTGGAAAACCATGACAAACTTGCAGAAAATGAAAATTCATAAAATGAAAATTTGTAGAAAATACGGCAACTGGTTACCGAATTGATTTCTCTTTATCTTTGTATAGTTATTTATCTTGTGGATCATTATCTTTACCATCAGCTACTTCAATCTATGTAAATAAGATCAAACTAGAAATAAGAACTCACTCAAGCTTAACGATTAACTTTTGAGTTTTGATTAAAGTTCACCCGAAGCTATCAGAGATCTTTTCCCTTTCTCATTTGAATATTATGGAAATCTTACCACATTGCTCAAAAAAAGAAATTATATATCTTCGTTATAATCAAAATCAAGGAATAATCGTTTGTGAATCAATGGCATGTAAGCTAAATGTAATCATAATATAAGAAGATTCCATCATTGCTAATCAAAAGTAAACTCAATATTCAAGTGGGTATGAATTTTGTTGCCATATACCCAACAAATGAAGCCACCATTACCGCCTGCTACAATAGTTAACAAAACTAATTAGATAACATATTTTACTAAATACTACATGCAACCACCAAAGCCATTAGGCTTGGAAGCTGATGGCTGAGTTGCATTCAACTTATCTTTGCCCTATTTTTTGACTTTTTTTAGAACAGGCTTAGTATTAATAACCCTGTTATTGTTGTTGTTACCGGTTCCTCGATCATACCCTTGTTTAGCCCTCTTTTGCCTGACTATCGTATGTGCAGTTAGTTGTTGCTAACCATTTGTACTTTGAGATCTATATACTCCTAAAAAGTATTAATTTAGTTATTATTCATGGACATAAAAATAAAGAATTAATTTAGAGGTTAAATGTTACCTAGTGCTTGTTTAGGTTGTGCTTGTGCAAGTAATTGCAGTGGTGAAGCTACTTGTTTTGGTTGTGCTTGTGCAACCACTTGCTTAATTTGTGCTTGTGAAGCATGCATAGACCTTAATTCCTTTGCCTCATTCTAGTGTATGGAGGTAATTGTTGTTCTCCAATTAATTGGTGCGCTTCATTTGTTCCTGAAAAAAGTATTATTATTACTCATAAACATCAAATATAAGCACTTTTTAAGGTTAATCCACTACCTGCTCCTACTAGTAGAGCATCTGGTTCTACTGGTACTTGGGAATTTGCAGAGCTTGAGTCTACATCTTTCTCCTTTTACAATGTCAAAAGCTATGTCAATTCAATACAATTCTAAAAATTTATTAATATTTAATATTTATACCTTATAAGCTAGGCATTTTTTTTTGTTGTGTCCCATTTCATGACATATGCTTCATTTCACAGTGAATCTTCTTTTATAGAATGGTTTCCTTTTGGCTTCATTCACTTCTTTTCTTCTATTTAGCTTAGGCCTCCCTGGTTGAACTTGTTTCACAAGAGGCTTTAAAATTGGCCTTTCAATTTTAGGCCAATTAGTCCTGTTTGGAAGGGGATTAATTGTTGTTGAATAAGTAAGCAGATATGCCTCCCTTGTTAAGCTTTTATCAATATAATCAGATGGCTCACCATGACTATGTAAAATTCCAGCCATAGCATGCTTGCATGGAAGTCCACTCATCTGCCACCCACCACATTCACAATACTATTTGTTCAAGTCCACAATATAGTGCCTTTCCATGTCAAGCATAATCTCTACAACCTCAAATTGATATTTGCTTGCTTTTATAATAGACACATGTCTTGCAACCTTGGAAATCTTAGCAATTTTTTTTTATACTCTTGGAGGTATATCTGACTCTCAATCTTCACACTTCTCCCTCCTCCTTATCATCCTTTTCATAAGCTTCATTCTAATAAATTCAAGAAGCTCCAGAATCAGTTTCCTTCTATACTTATTTAGATAACCATTCCATGACTCTAACATGTTGTTTGTCACATGATCAGTCTTGTAGAATAGGTCAAAATGATGGCATGACCATGAGCTTGGATCACTGTCAACTAGCCACTTGTAAGCATTTTCATCAATTTTTTTGTTACTGTCATTGCATTATCAAAGTCAGTTTTGTTAGTGGCTCTTTCCTCTTTCCAAAAGTGCTCCCTCAAAATCTCAGCTGAATATTGTTTTCTAAAGTTGGAATACACATGTCTTGCACAATATCTAGTTTCAGAACTTGGAAAAACATCTTGAAGACCATAAATTAAACCCTTCTATTTGTTAGACATAAATGTGACAGCCATATCATTGTGGATAGCTATATGCTCTTTAAATAGTTCTAGAAACCATGTCCAACTCTCCCTTGATTCAACCTCACATATACACACAGCCAAAGGAAAACCCCCATTGTTTGCATCTAAAGCAACAGCAGAAATCAAAATGCCTCCAAAAGATGTCTTCAAGTGGCAACCATCTAAACCAATGAATCTTTTGCATCCCTTCATGAATCCTTGTTGTTGAGCTCTAAAACTAATGAAAATTCTTTGAAATTTATTCTCGTTTCCAACCAATTCTTGACTGATCTTTACTGTTGCATCATTGTTAGTCATAAGCAAAACATTGGCATAATCATTTAGTAGAACATATGAGTTAATATAATCACCCTCACACATTTTTAATACCCTTTTATTGGCCGTGTACAACCTTTTCTTATTTGTAGCAGTACCAAATCTACTTAATAACATAGAAGCTATAGAAGATGAGGAAATCCTAGGATTTGGCTTGATTATACCAAATAATTTCTCAACCACCCATTTGCTGGTTGTCTTAGGATTCTTAATAAGTGGTACGCATGTGTGCGCTCTACCATTGATTGTTTTGATCATGAAACTAATTTTATCTACCATCAATGAAGCATGAATTCTCCACTTACATTTTTTGTTTGCGTATAAAGAAGTGACTCTAGTCTTCTCATTCTTCTCTCTGCGTAGAACACAACCTTGTTGGATTGCAAAATCCTTAAGGACACTCCTAAATTCATCTATAGTAGAAAACACCTAACCAACCTCTAATATGATTTCTTCATCAGCCATTTGTCTGAACCTTTGTGCTCTTAATTCTCTTGCCATCCTCTGAATACTATCTTCATCTAAGTTCAAATGAAAATTATCAAGTGAAGCATCCTCATCAGCACTTTCATAATCAGATAGAAGTACCTTATTATCAAAATCAGAATTATCACTGGAATCTATTTTGTTTTCTACATCCTCATTGTCAATCTTTACAATTTCCCCAATTTCATTATCAGTCCAATTTATAGAATCCATACTGTTGGCATCCTCGTTGTCCAATGTTTCATTATCATCATTGTCTAATGGTTCGTCAGTCCAATTAGTAACTTGCTCATGATGAATTGCATCTGCCATTGTAGGTTTATTGCCTTCCTTATAAGCCTCAAACATACTAAAAGTATTTTCAGAAGAATTTTCAAGGACAACAGATGTTTGACGATTTTCAAGAATGTTTGATTGCATTGTTTCCGATGGCAATGACTTCATTTCCAGGTGCAATAAAGTAATTTTTCTAGATAGCATTAGGTTCACAAAACCCAACAATTCCATGTCAGTCTCTAATAACTGCTTAGCATCTGATGAAGGATTTTGAGCCATTATCATGAATTTCTCATCATCCAACCGATGTCTATTAACTACTTTCTCCATAACATCATTAATTAGAGCCACCAAGCTTAAACATTCTATCTCATATTCACCTAGGTCAATTAGTTTGCCCCCAGAGTGAACCTTGACATGTATTTGATCTATCTGTCAATATAAATATTCAAATCATGATACTTAGAAAAGAAAAATTAACATTTCTTTTTAATTCAAGCACATGATCCAAAATAACTAATGTTTAAGAAAATGATTTTCTTTAACAAATATAAAAAAGAATGCCTTAAAACATAAACAAAACCAAATTTTCTTTTCCCCAATTCAACATCAATCCGTACACTTAAAAAAAATATATAAAATGAGTTATTCCTTAAAATAAAAAATCAAAATACCCATTACCCAACATCCATATTATTTATAGGCCCAAATATGTTTATCACAAATTTTTTCTGAAAATACCCATAACATTATCATTGCAACAGCAGCAAACAACAATTAATAAATAAAGATAAAAATTTCACTTGTATTAAATGTGTGCTTTTAACCATTCACTAACCTGGAATGCCAAAAGTGTCATCTCCACATGCTGTACATAAATGCTTTAGCAAATATAGATAAAAGTTGAAAAAAAAAATTGATTTTGAAACTTTCTCTCTGGCTACCCGAAATAATGAGAAGAAGTAAAGAATATGAAAAGCCACTTTCTCTTTGGGTAAATTTACTTAAAAAACCTTGTATTTTCATCTAACTTGATATTTTATTGTGTTAAAACCTAATGTTTTACATCACGTGTCAGACTATGATTTAAAATTTTAAAAAAAAATAGTTAAATGACCTTATCCTTATTTTATAGTATTGTTATAACGGTATGGGGGTAACTGGCTATTATAAAAATAATAAGTGGGTAAATGGCATATAATAGTTTTAATAAGGGGGAAATTGACAATCTCCCTAAATAAAATGATGAGCATTGTTATTACTTGTCAATATTATGAATGTTAATTTACTTCAACTCAACTACTAAAATCTTTTGAGATATACAAGAAATTATCTTTATTGGTGTCTGTATACTTTGTCTTTCTTAGTGAAAATTACAATCGTGCATCAATGTGTTATTTATCTTACCATCAATAGAGATGATATCATGTGGCATTGTGAAAATCAGATTAATTAATTATGCCCTCTTTCTTTTTCATTAATAATTTTGTGAAATAAACTCCACATATTAGTTAGTTGTTACAGCTTGCAGGAAAATCAAGATCTTTATAATTAATTAAGAATATTTATGATTCTTAAATGGTGTGTATCATATATGGTGATAATTTGTATTATAATTTTCTCTCCACATCCAGAAGCATGTACGTAAGCACAGCTTTCTCTCTTTTGATTACAACTCATCAAAGGATACTATCAGGGTAAAAAAAAAGAAAAATAACAGACCTTCCTAAGATATAATTTTCATCATGATGTATAGGCTATAACCTATATACTCTTAATTGGTGAGTGATGCATGTAAGCGTTAATTATGTTTAATTTATTTGTTTGCGTAAGTAATCATTTCCATTCTATGAAACACAGCCTGACTCGGGCTGCACAATTAAACCTACTGGCTTCAGAATTTCGATTACAATGTAAATCTATCAATTTGTTAGCTGCGAAAAATAGAAAATCATAGGAAATTATTAGATGAAATAAAAAGCTGCAACACTGATAAAACAGGCTTTCAATTTTTTGTGGTAAAAAATGATGGAACGTGCGCTTCTTAGCTATTGGAATGACCCTTTAAGCTCTTTGATTTTAAAATTTTAAATTAACATATTTTAAACATAAAGTATAATGTTATGTCAATTAATGTTAGGTTGTTAGACACGCACTGTGTAAATTAGAAGAAGGATATAAACGTTAAAGCAATCTTCTGCTTCTTTTCAAAAGAAATGTCCTTTAAATTAAAACCATGTTTTAGCTTAGAAGTACGGTTAAAAAGTGATAAGCAAGGTAGTAAAATGAGTCATGACACGATTACACCACATAGATACAATTTCTCTATATTCATGTTGACAAATATTGACACGATTAATAAAAGTGTTGACACAATACAACACCATAAATAACCATGTTGTATCCATGTCGGATAACTTCAACATATATATATATATATATATATATATAATTTTATTGAAAAAAATGACTGATATATATACATCCAACACTAAATTAATTATTCGTATCATGTTTGTATTGTATTATAAACTTATTCATGTCATATTTAAGCTATGTTAACTTTTTTACAGCCTATTTTTAAGAATTATATTTGCATATTTGTTGCTTTTAAATTAATTTTTAATTTTTTTTGTTAAATTTGTTAAATGGGTCAACACGATTAACATGATTAATAAACATTTTGTATCCAGGTTTTGATGTTTGCACACAATTAATAAATAGATCGTATCTATGTTTGCTTATACTTGACATAATATGAATAAGACACGACATGAACACCATGTGATTACATGAATTGACACACATGGTCCGACCTACTCTTTCGATGGCCAAATTCTTCTTTAGTTATTAGAGTTCAGGTTAATTGTCTAGTTAGCGATGATATTTTTAAAGATTACCTTAAATTTCCATAGTTGTCCAATTTAGTTCTTTATTTTTTAGCTATGAATGTATGACTTGTTCTATTTTACGTTATGTAGACCAAGTAGAGGCATATATTTGAAAAGAAACATGTACACAATAAGGACCTTTTGGATCTTTTTTAAAAAGTTAAGGACCAATAGGGTAGTTGATTCGAATCCTAGAGACTGAACGAGCATTTATCCACCCTTTGATACATAAGATTACCCACCCTAAGAATTTTTTTTTTAATAAACTTAAATTTCAAAGAATTAAAAACAAAAAAATACATTCCGTAAATTCACCATAAGTTGAGCTTTGATATCATAAACACTTAATCAAACCGTTCAGTTCTTCCACCAACTAAATTCACCACTTGAACATCAAGAATTCAAGAATATCGAGCGTTTAATAGAAAAATTAAAAGGAAAACATGATTGAGTAGAAAAAGAACATTGTACAGAAATTAAGAATATTGCCTGCACACTTGATAAAAACGTACCTCCTTCCTGAATTGTATTATTCTCAGATCTTGACTAACAAATAACTATACACGGAATATTTTTCTGGCCTATAACCTTAACATTTGCATTAATAATTAATTTTTAAGTTTTCTAATATGAAATTTTATGGTGGGAAAATGTCAGGTTGAAAAAGAAACAAAACCTTAACGGCGGAGCTGGTAAATTAATCTGTAATTAATTGGTCAATACTACGTAAAAATCTCATCCGTCATATTTGCAGTACAAAAAGTCATACAGTCAGTCTGGCGCCGACAATAAAATATTCTATTGCTCGTGGCGTACTCAAAATTAATTATTTGTCTCATTAGCTGCAATTACTGGTCTATCCATGAAAATTGTATCTTCGTTACTGTAATGTAGTTTGCAAGGTAGGCCATACATTAATTATATGATTAATTACATCTATTTATCCAATATATTTATACACCTCTTATGACTTTGTCCAATATCTTGATCTGAGAAGTCATATCTATATATATCTTAGAAAATGTCCCGTTGTATATAATAAGGTACCAAGAATTAATTCTGTTAACGTAAATTATTGCTATCCAAACTGGAACACTACTTTCCATACTGTTCTGTCTATGAAAATTAATTAAGTAATTCGTTGTCCAATATCTTCACTTGATATGATATGGTTTATATGTATAGGTCATATATATTATACACCTCTTATAGTTATATATCATGACTTTGTTTAGTATCTCAAGATAACAGTCAGTAAGAATTCGCCATTGCTCATTCTATGCTCAAATAGCCTCTCTCTAAATATATATACATATTGAGTTAATCACCTACGTGGAGTGATTACATGTGGATGTTGTCTATTATTTATAAACCAGTTAGAATACCTGAATATTATCTCGAGAATTGTAAGAAAGCCATGGATATTACATTTTTTATAACAGAATTGACTAGAGAATCGTTTAAAAGTTTTCCACATTTAAATTGGATGCACAATTAAATACAACACATCAGAAAGCCTGACTAACTTAAGGTGATAAAATTAAAATTTGTAGGAAATGCAGCAGCTAGTTACCAAATCGATTTCTCTTCTTTTTACAGTCATTTATTTTGTGAATCCATTCATGTTCTTAGGCCTCGATCTTGGCATCATATTCTTAGGCATTGATCTCATGACGTACGCCTAGCCTGGCCTCATGCTTTTGGGACTGGTTCTCATGACACGTACCTCTGCCTCATGCTCTTGGACCTCAATATCAAAATACGTACTTCAGCCTCTTACTCATAGGCCAAGATCTCATTACACAAATCTCGGTCTCATACTCTCGTGCCTTGGCCTTATAACGTGACTCTGTCAGAATTTAAACTATAACAATTCACAGTATTCACTCGTAGACACGTGATACTATAAGTTGTGGGACTCCTATTATATCCATATTTTTACCAAACTCGGGCCCAATGACATAAACTAATGGGTCCTCGAGCCCAAGCAACCACAATCATTAACATATCTTAATCTAAATAGGATAAAATAATACAAGTTCTAATTCTCGTTTTACTTAAATCCTTCGAGATAAGAAATTGATTTTCCTAACTTAATTATACATGGGATTATATCTCATATATAAAGAGGCTCAAAGGCATATTAAAGGAGAAAAAGGCTTATTGGATGAAGCGATACAATATTCCTCAAGCCTTTCTTGTACTCTCTTTTCTCTTCTTTATTATTTATTTGTTATTGCGCCAGTCTCAATCCCTGATTTAAGCATCGAAGGGTTTATATTATTAGTAACACCCCTGACAACCCCTGATGGTTTACTGTTTTATAGGATTCTGACCATCAAGCTTTTTGCTCTCAACAATGGTAATCCTAAGGACATCTAGCTCTCTCACAACCCTTTCCCAAGTAAATAAACTCTTCTGCATGGTTAAATTTTGGTATCAACAAATCGTTAGGGCCAATTTCAGTAATGTTGGAGCTTCTAAATTAATTGTTGCTAACTGTGTTGTAGAAATAGTTAATTGTAAAAAGAATTAGTTAAATGTTTAGTTTTTTTTTTAAAAGTGTTGTGATTTTTAAGAGTAGTTGTATGTGTTTTATAAATCTTATTGTTAAATTGTTGTAAGAATATAAATGACTGAATTCGATATAATGTTGAAAAAAATTATTTACATATTTATAAACATGTATTTAAAAAAAATTATTATGTATATATAAAAATTGATAATTAGAACAAATATTTATATTGTTACTTTCATTCTTTTTAGTTTTGTATCTCAATATAATTAGTAATAGTAAGAATCTCTTTAAAATTAATTATTTTATTTCCTAATTAACAAGGATAATTTTAGAATTTTATAATATATATGAGGATATATGAAATTGTTTTAAATATAAAACTAATTCTCAAAATTAGGTTCCGAAAAGCTACTCCTTTCTTGATTTTCAAAATCTATTGTAAAATGGGGTAATTTTGCCAAAAGTGTACTTTAAAAAAATTTACCAAATACCAAAATTAGCTTTTAGCTTTACAAAATTACTTTTGATTTTCCTAAAAGCAGTCCTAAATGGACCCTTATTGTTCAAAAAAATAGAAGAAAAATATCTTATTATTAATCTTTTATTCACACGAAATCTATATTTCTTATTTTTAGTACATAATTTTTATTTTAACTTCAACATTCATGATTTATTTAATTTACAATTGATATGAATAAAAGTGTAATTAAAAATAATGGTAATATTATAAAATTATGGTGTCAGAGACAATATCCCTGTTTGTAGCGTAGAGAGAGTGACTTTGCAAGGTACCACGAGTTACGCATTGTATTAACAAAGCCGACTAGTCTGTCCACGGAAATGATTTTTTCATTATTGTCATATGGTTTCGAGATAGTTCATACATTAATTATACCAGTACTTCACAATCATCCAATATCTTCATACACCTCTTATGACTAGAGAGTCGTGCTCAAGAGTGCGCCGACACATCTTTCGTGAACTCACACCTGATTAGATTCCCATATCTATATATATCTTAATAAATGTCATATTGTAGTAATAAGGTACCAAGAATTACTTCTATTAACGTAAATGATATCCGAACTGAGCCCACTTTACTACAATGGTCTTTCCATGAAAGTTAATTATTACTTAATTCGCTTGTGTCCAATATCTTCAGTTATATTTACGGACTGGTTTATATTTATGGTAATCATTTTTATTATATTTTGTCCAGTATCTTAAAATAACATTCCACAAGAATCACAACATTGATCATTCCATGCTCAAATAGCATTTGTACGTATATAACTTATATAACTTCAACGTACGTGAAGTGATTTCGTGCTGATGTCGTCCATAATTGATAAACCATTGCTCAGGTTTATATAAAAGCTATGTTCAATTGAATATCATTTACTATTCTTATTTCACATATGCATATATGAACAATTGAATATCATTTACTATTCTTATTTCACATATGCATATATGAAAAATTAAGTTTTCCAATTAGAATCCCTAAATATGATACTGAGAGTTGTATGAAAGCCATGCTTAAACATAATCTCTTACTATTTTTATGTACATGACAAATAAGAGGATCCACTAGAGAATCTTGTAAAGTTTCCCTACTAAAAACTGGATGCGCATAATTAATTACCACACAGCAAAAAGTGTGTCTAACTTAGCCCACAAAATTAAAATTTGTACAAAATGCAACAGTTGGTTATCAAAACGATTTCTCTTCTTTCTTTTTACAGTGATTTTTTTTGGTGGATCCATGCAGGCTCCTATGTTTCGTGTTGGAATTTTTAATCCAGCATTGTTGGATCTTTAATCCAACATTGGGCTTATATGTGAATAATTATTTGTTGCAGATTATCATATAATGTTAAGCCCAATTAAAAGTGATATGTTAAGGTTTATGGTATTATGGGCTTTAATGTATTTAATAGGATGTGGGCTTTTAATGTGTAGAGACCCAATAGTATTCTAATTCTATGATGGGTAGAATTAGGAATACTCAGTGATAATAGAAAACCGTTGTCTATATAAGTGGTCATGGTCCCCAGGTCACACGTGATGAGAAATCTTTTCATTCTTTCTGATATCCCATCATCAAAGAGAAAGCGCAGAGAGAACTAAAGGACTCTCAAGGAGAACGTGTAGATCTGGAAGGCCAACCACACAAATCTAGAGAGTAATTAAGCATTATGGATTTAGGTACGCTTCCGCATAATTTATTATTGATTCTTGGTGATATGACATGAATATTCCTGGGTTATAAGTAATAGTTTTCACTCAAGGTTTTATTATCCTAACATTTTGCACAAACAATTTAATCGCAGCCTCAATCTTTGCTATTTATGTACAATAAAACTTCAGCCGTTGATCAATTGTCTTTATCGTTGGCTACTTGAATCTATATATATCGTGCCAAACTAGAAATAAGAACTCGCCAAAGCTCAACTATATTTGAGCCTTAATTACGGTTCACCCAAAGCTAGCAGAGTTCTTTTCCCTTTTTGAATTGGAAATTATGGAAACTCCTTGCGCACGTTTTTAAGCCATGTTCAGTTGAATGCCATTTTGAATTCTGATTTGATTTAATATATGCATTTACTAATAAGTATTCTAATATGAATTTTTCAAGTTCGAATGAATGGTTGGAGGGTATATTTTCTCCATGCAGTACTGCTGACAAGATCATTACGAATGACAATCTTGATCTTATTATTATCCCTCAATATGGGAGTAACCCTGACTACACTGGTTAAATACGAGCAGTACTACTCTTTTGTTTTAAGTTTAATTAAATAAAAGGATGGGTACAGTTATTGCGTGTCAGTACATGCAGTATTAGTCTTTGGTTTTACGTTTAATAAAATAAAAGAATAGGTGCTAATATCTTAATAAATGTCATATTGCACTAATAAGGTACCAAGAATTACTTCTATTAACGTAAATGATATCCGAACTGAATCCATTTTACTATAATGGTCTTTCCATGAAAATTAATTATTACTTAATTGTCTTTGTCCAATAGCTTCAGTTGATATATACGATCTGGTTTATATTGATGTGGTCATTTTTATTATATACCTCTTGCATATCATGGGAAATTTACACAAATAACTACAAAACGTTTACTTTTTTCAAATTTAACCATCCAAGTTTTTTTTCTATCAAAATTAGCCAAATACCAAATTTGAGGACCAAATTACCCCTATCATTCTCACCCTTCTCTCTTGCTCAAATCCTTTCCCTCTCACAAAAAATTCTATCACTAGAATCTGTCATACATCATCAATGGCTTGGAGCAGCATTGGAGTCCATCGTTGGCTGCCAGAATCACCTATATCACCTTCAAAAGCTTCCAAGACCTTCAAAATCAATTGTAAAAATTCAAAACCCTAGGTGAGCTATGGCTTCTTTATTGCTTTCTATTGTATTTTTGGTGTGTTGTTGTGTTTTGTTGTTGTTGTGTTATGGTGGTGGTGGTGGTGATGGATTGAATATGTGTGACTGTTGTTGGTGGCATGAGTTTTGGGTGAGTGTTATGCGATCGGTGGCAGCAGCCATTGCGCTAAACTTGCACAATGGGTAGCACCCCATCGCGCAAGTTTCGAGCATCGCCCCAACGTAGCCCATTGCGCGAGTTTCATGCAATGGCTGCTATGAAATTCTAGCTAAGCAACCCAAGAAGTGTGGTGAATTTGGTTTTTAAAACTTAAACAAATAAAACCACACATCAATTTAAACTAAAACCTTAATAAAATAAAAAAAAATAATTTTAACAATATACAATATTAAACGGATAAGGGAAGAGAGATCAAACACATGAGTTTTTACATGGTTTGGCAAAACCGACCTGCATCCACGCCTCCAAGCAAACCAAGCTTCAGGATTTCATTATTCAAGCCTCCAAGGCTTCAAGTTCTTACAATTGACTTCCAAGGTAATCACTTTACAGCCTAAAAGATAAGATTTGAATTTATTTAGTGCAAACACCACAGCTAGCATTTTTTTCTCTATAGTTGAATATCTTAGTTGTGCATCATTCAACACCATACTAGCATAATAAATATCATAAGGCCAACGATCTAATCTTTGTCCTAAAACTGCTCTATAACATAATCAAGTGCATCACACATAATTTCAAAAGGTAAATCCCAATTAGGTGGCTGAATGATAGGTGAAGAAGTCAATAATTTCTTCAATTTTTCAAAAGCATCAAAGAAAGAATCATAAAAAATAAAAGGTACATCCGTAGCAAGTAAATTGCATAAATATCTAGAAATTTTACTAAAATCTTTAATGAATCTTCTATAAAAACCAGTGTGTCCAAGAAAAGATCTTACTTCTTTTACAGATATCGGTAGTGGAAGATTAGCAATTAAATCCACCTTGGCTTTGTCGACTTCTATACCTCTACTGGAAATTATATGACCAAGAACAACACTTTGTTTTACCGTGAAATAACACTTTTCCCAATTTAGGACCAAGTTCTTTTTTTTTACATCTTTGCAAAACTAACGTTAGATGATGCAAACATTCATCAAAAGAATCTCCATAAATAGAAAAATCATCCATGAACACTTTAAGAAATCTCTCAACGATATCAGAAAAAATACTAAGCATGCATGTTTGAAAGGTAGTAGCTGCATTGCATAAAGCAAATGGCATTCTCCTATATGTAAAAGTTCCAAAAGGACAAGTAAAAGTAGTTTTCTCTGAAATACTAACGAGGCTACCCAAGAGGGGGGTGAATTGGGTTCTTAATCAAAATTTAAAAACTAAAAGCTTAAAGAAAATTATAAACCAATTAAATTCAAAATAAACAATTAATATGCAATGAATAATAAAGAGATAGGGTAAAAGAAAGCAAACATGCAATTTTTACTTGCTTTGGTCAACCGTGCCTACATCCACACCTTTAAGCTCGCCGGGCTTAAGGATTCCACTAAGCAAGCCTCTAAGGCTTCAACAACACTTACAATTGACTTCAAAGGTGTCAATAAACCTTTATAACAAAAGATTATTCTCAATCTCTTAACCCAAGTGTATCTTAACACTTACAATCACTCAAAAGCAAATATTACAATAAAAAAATCTCTCACACAATGTATATAATTACAATTGAAATCTCAAAGTGTGAATCAATGAAACAAAAACAAGTTTAAAGCACAATGATAAATGTTTTCTTAGTAGCAAGCTCAATGATAACTGTTAGATCTCTCTTGATTTGAATTTGATTGAGCCATTTTATAGTTAGAGCTGAAAACTAGTCATTGTTGACTTACTGGGAATAATCAGATTGCCGTTTGCTGCTACCGGTTTCCCATTTTGACTTGTCTAAATAGTTGTTGTGCTTAGATTTTAAATAAACAGTTTACCGTTTTCCATTATCGGATTGCCATTTATTTCCAGAATACTGCAAAACAGACTTAGGTCTCCGTTTTTGCTAAACGGTTCAAGATTAGAAAACTCTCTCTTTTGTGTAAATTATCAGTTCTCCATTTTGTAATAAACGGTTCATCGTTAATTTCCAGAATCTTATCGAAACAAGTCTAGCTGAGATTAGAAAACTCTATCTTTTCTGTAAATTATCGGTTTATTATTTTGTAATAAACAGTTCACCATTAATTTCTAGAATCTTATCAAATACAAGCTAGCTAACTATTTTTTATTATCGGTTCACGATTAAGAAGACAATTTCCTGTTTGTACATTATCCGTTTACTGTTTATATAATAAATGGTCTACGTTTAAAATTCAGAATTTAAATTTTTGACCGCTTTTGTTTAGAGAAAGATTTTCTGACTCATGTTACTAGTCATTCAGCTTCTTTAAACATATATACGGCTTTAAGAATTTTATTTTAATAGCTCCAACATTTCTAATCAAGAACATATAAATTTTGTTATTATCAAAATCAATATTGTAAGATTATTTGTGTCAACCATATCCCCCTTTTTGATGATGAAAACCTTTATATGTAAAGATAATAAAATTTCTTTAACTCCCCCTAAATATAAGCTCCCCCTGAAAAATATAACTTGTTCTCCCCTTTCAGCATAAAAAAGAAAAGAACAAAAAACAAATCCGTTTTCGGCAAGAAAAAAAAATTTCAGTAAAATCTCCCATATACATTAAGCATCTCCTAGAAATTATTAGCAGCAATTTACACCCAAGAAGCCAAAAGGAAGATAAAAACAACTACAACCAAGCAATAAAATCAATGCCAAAATAAGAAAACACATCTATATATAACGTAATCATTCATGAACAAACACATGATTTCATCCTACAAAAATGCATCAAAAATGTCTTTAAAGGCCAATATGATGCATGATTACACAACTTAAAACTTCCAAATCAAATGAATATCATATTATAGAAAAACAAAGAAGATATTGTATAATGTAATACTATTTTGCAACATTTATCATTCCAAGCTCATGCCTAATTTTAGCAAATTGTTCTTTGCCAAGAGGTTTAGTAGAAATATCAACAAGTTGTTTTTCCATTGAAATAAAATTCAATGAAATATCCCCTTTTTGAACATGATCTCTCAAGAAATGATGTCATATCTCAATATGCTTGGTTTTAGAGTGTTGAATAGGATTTTTGGATAGATTTATGGCACTAGTATTGTCACACATAATAGGTATATGATCAAGATTGACACCATAGTCTTTACGGGTTTGTTTCATTCAAAGTGCTTGTGTACAACAACTACCAACTGCTATATACTCAGCCTCGGTGGTTGAAAGTACAACCGTGTTTTGCTTCTTACTAAACCAAGAGACAAGTGAGTGACCTAGAAAGTGACAAATTCCACTAGTACTCTTCCTATCAACCTTATAACCAGCAAAATCGGCATCCAAATAATAAGTTAAATCTATATGAGTTCCTCTAGGATACCAAAGGCCAAGATCTATGGTTCCTTTCAAATAACAAAAATTCCTCTTGACAGCAACCAAATAAGATTTCTTAGGACATGATTTCAATCTTGCACACAAACATACGCTAAACATAATATCGGGTCTACTAACAGTTAAGTAAAGTAAAGATTTGATCATACCTCGATATATTTTGACATCAACATCTTTACCTTTTTCATCTTTGTTAAGTTTAATTGTCGAACTCATTGGAGTACTTTTGACCTTTCCATCTTCAAGTCTGAATCTTTTGAGTAAATCTCTCAAATATTTGGCTTGATTGATAAAGATTCCTTCTTCGTTTTGTTTTCTTTGTAATCCAAGGAAGTACTTCAATTCTCTCATCATGCTCATCTCAAATTCTTTGCTCATACAAGATGAAAAATCCTTACATAAAGACTCATTAGTAGAACCAAAAATAATATCATCAATATAAATTTGAACAACAAGTATATCTTGATTCTTATGTTTAATAAAAAGCGTAGTGTCTGCTCTTCCCATTGAAAAACTATTTCCAAAAGAAATTTACTAAGCCTATCATACCAAGCTCTAGGTGCTTGTTTTAATCCATATAACGCTTTTGACAACTTATAAACATGATTTGGAAATTTTCATTTTCAAAACTAGGGGGTTGTTTCACATACACTTCTTCCATGATGTACTCATTTACAAATGCACTTTTGACATCTATTTGATACAAAATAAAATTCTTATAACATGAAAATGCTAAGAGCATCCTATTAGATTATAATATAGCTACAGGTGCAAAAGTTTCATGAAAATCAATTCTTTTTTCTTGGTTGTAACCTTAAGCTACTAATCTAGCTTTATTCCTTACAACCACACAGGATTCATCCATCTTATTCTTAAATACCCGTTTAGTGCCTATGACGGATTGATGTTCTGGTTTAGGAACTATTTTCCACATATTATTTCTCTCAAATTGATTTAACTCCTCTTGCCTTGCCATAATCCAAGACTCATCGTTTTCTGTATCCACAAAGGATTTTGTCTCAATTTGAGATATAATTGCAGTATGTACACATGTATTTCTAAGTGATGAGCTAGTAGTTACACCCAGTGAGGGGTCAATTAAAATTAAATATTTAGGGTGAGAAGAAACGTACCTCTACTCCTTAGGGAGTGTTTGAGAATTACCTTTATTATGCTCCATATCAACTTGTTCTTCTTGTTGCTTCTTTTAATTCTCATAAGGTGCAGCATCTTGTTTGACGTTCAAAAGTTTTTCATGTTATACTTCTTCATCTACATCATTATCAACAACAACTTTCTCCATAGGAGGGGTTAAATTCATCAAACGTAACACGCATAGATTCTTCAGTAACCAAGGTTCTTTTATTATATACTCTATAAGCTTTGCTAGTATTTGAATATCTAAGAAAAATACAAACATCTGATTTTGGATCAAATTTACCAAGATTATCTTTAGTATTCAATATAAAACATTTGTATCCAAAAACTTTCAAATAACAAATGTTTGGTTTTCTATCTTTCCAAAGCTCATAAGGAGTTTTATTAAAAGATGATCTAATCAAAACACGATTTAACACATAGCATGTGGTATTAACTACTTCAGACCAAAAGTATTTTGGTAATGTATTCTCATTCAACATAGTCCTAGCTATCTCTTGAATAGACCTATTCTTTCTCTCAACAACTCTATTTTATTGTGGAGTCCTAGTTGATGAAAATTGATGTTTGATACCAAAATCATTAAAAAAATTCTCAAATGCATAATTTTTAAATTCTCCACTATGATCACTTCTAATGCATGTAATAGAATAACATTTTTTATTTTGAACCTTTTTATAAAAAACTTTAAATGCATCAAAGACATTATCCTTATTAGCTAAGAATAATATCTATGCATATCTAGAATAATCATCCATAATTACAAATGCATAATATTTACCACTTATACTAGCATATCTAGAAGGTCTAAACAAATCCAAGTGAAGAAGCTAAAGTGGTTTTAAAGTAGAAACATGATTTTTATTTTTGAACAAAGTTTTGATTTGTTTTCTAAATTGACATGCTTCACAAATTTTATCCTTTTCAAAACCAATTTTCAAAAGACCTTTAACTAAATCATTTTTGGAAATCTTTGAAATCAAATCCATGCTTGCATGTCCTAGTCTTTTATCCCATAACCAACCATCATCATGTAATGCAGAAAAACATTTATCATGAGTAGACGCACAATTTATATCAATGGTATAAACATTAACACACCTTTTTCCAACAAAGAAGATTTTACCATCAAATGCATTTTCAATAATACATTTTTTTTATAAAAAATAACTCTATATCCTTTATCACACAATTGACTAATACTAAGTAAGTTGTGTTTAAGATTTTCAACTAAGCACACATTTTCAATGAGAGTTAAGAAAGCTTTACCGACATTACCAATAATAATGAATTTTCCTTTCGAATTATCTCCAAAGGATATATCCCCACCATTTTCGATTTTGGTAAAACTTGAGAGCCATGAATAATCACTAGTCATATGTCTTAAACATCCGCTATCTAAATACCATTTATTTCTTTTTCCCTTCTTTTTTGATTCCTGGAGAAAAGATCTTAAGTTTTACGTACTCAAACTTTTTGGGTTCTTAAATGTTAGTAATGGTTCCTTTCCGAACCCAAACACATTTAATTCTATAATATGCATTTTTGTTAACAGGACATTTATAATTCATGTGACCATTTCCATTGCAATAATAACCACAATTTTATGATTACTATTAGAGGTATCCTTAACAAAGTAGCTTTTGTAATATTTTTGTTTCAAGTTAGGCTTATACCATATTCCTCCTTTATCAAAAACATATTTTTTAGAGCTGGGTAATTTTTATAAATTCTTTTGACCATTTTTGAATTTTAACACAATTTCATTGAACTCATTTCTCTTCTTTTTAAGCTCTTCATTTTCTTTGATCAAGTCATCAACATGTAATTTTTCATACTCATAAAGTAATTTGCTTACCTTTTAAAGATGCAATTCTATCATGCAATATTTCATTATCTAATTCTAGTCCTTTAATCTTTTCATTTAACAAATCATTACAATTTTGCAAGGCATTCTTTTTATTTAAAAGTTCAAGCATTTCCTTCTTGTTAAGACATGCATTTTTCTTGCCAATTTTCATCATATCACTATGCAATTCTTTAAAAGCATCATACTATTCATTATAAGTTGGAAGATCATGTATCTCATCAAGTTCATCTTCTCCTATTACCATAAGTGCCAAGTTTAATACTTTTTGTGATTGTCCTTCATCACTTGATTCTTCATCACTATGATCCTATTTTGCCACCATGGCTTTCTTCTTGAGTTTGTTGAGAAGAGGGTATTCTGATTTTATATGGCCAGGCTTCTTACATTCATAGCATATGATTGTTTTCTTATTCTCCTTTTAATTCTTGAAGTTTCTAAACTTTCTTCACTCACCGATTTTCTTGAAAAACTTCTTAAATTTTCTGGCTATCATGGCCATCTCTTCATCTTTAAGTTCGCTTTCCTCATCACTTTCAGATTTTGATGTTTTCAAGGTAATGTTTTTCTTCTTTTTATCTTCATCTTCTCTTTTGACTGCTAAATCTTCTTCATAAGAAATAAGTGAGCCAATTAAATCGTCAATAGATAAAGTATTTAAATATTTGGCTTCGTCAATTGCTGTTCTCTTAGGTATCCATTCTTTTGGTAATGACCTAATGATTTTCTTTACCTTCTCACTACTTGAAAATGTCTTACCAAGTGCTCATAAAGTGTTTACAATGTCTGTAAATCTAGTATACATACAGTAGACATTTTCATTTTGTTCCATTTAAAACAATTTCTATTGTCTAGTGTATCTACTAATTTTGGACTTTTTAACCTGATTTGTTTCTTCATAAAATACTTCAAGTTTCTTCCAAATTTCATAAGCATTAGAATAACCTAAAACTTTATAAAACTCTTTCTTATCTAAGGCACAAAATAAGACATTCATAGCTTTGGAGTTTAAAAAAGCTTTTCTCTTTTCCAGCTCATTCCATTCACGTGAAGGTTTCGGAATATCATCCCTTTCTTTATTTTTAATGGTACGCACAAATGGACCATCACAAACAACCTCCAAAATTTCATAATCTAATGCTTACAAATAAATTCTCATCCCAGTTTTCCAATAGGGATAATCATTTCCATCAAAAAATGGTGTCCTAGTAGTGGATTGTCCTTCTCTAAAGCTAAAATCATTTTGGATTGCCGTGGATCTTTTACTCTTAGACAGTTAAATCTTAACAAGAGAACTAGGCTCTGATACCAAATGAAATACTAACTAGGCTACCCAAAAAGGGGTGAATTGGGTTTTTAATCAAAATTTAAAGACTAAAAGCTTAAAGAAAATTATAAACCAATTAAATTCAAAATAAACAATTAATATGCAATGAATAATAAAGAGATAGAGTAAGAGAACGCAAACACATGATTTTTACGTTGCTCGGCTAACTGTGCCTATTTCCACACCTCCAAGCTTACCAGGCTTAAGGATTTCACTAAGCAAGCCTCCAAGGCTTCAACAACACTTACAATTAACTTCAAAGGTGTCAATAAACCTTTACAACAAGAGATTATTCCCAATCTCTTAACCCAAGTGTATCCCAACACTTACAATCACTCAAAAGCAAAGATTATAATCAAACAATCTCTCACACAATGTATATAATTACAATTGAAATCTCAAAGTGTGAATCAATGAAACAAAAACAAGTTTAAAGCCCAACGATGAATGTTTTCTCAGTAGCAAGCTCAATGATAACTGTTAGATCTCTCTTGATTTGAATTTGATTGAATAATTTTATAGTTGGAGCTAAAAACTAGTCGTTGTTGACTTTCTAGGAATAATCGGATTGCCATTTGCTGCTATCAGTTTACCGTTTTCCATTATTGGATTGCAGTTTATTTCTAGAATCCTATAAAACACACTTAGGTCTCTGTTTTTGCTAAACGGTTCAAGATTAGAAAACTCTTTTTTCTGTAAATTATCGGTTCTCCGTTTTGTAATAAACGGTTCATCGTTAATTTCCATAATCTTATCAAAAAAATTCTAGGTGAGATTAGAAAACTCTTTCTTTTCTGTAAATTATCGGTTTACCGTTTTGTAATAAATGGGCCACCACTAATTTCCAGAATCTTATCAAACAGAGTCTAGCTAACCGTTTTTTATTATCGGTTCATGATTAAGAAGACAATTTCCTTTCTGTAAATTATCGGTTTATCGTTTATATAATAAGCGGTCAAAAATTAAAATTCAGAATTTTAATTTTTGACAGCTTTTATTTAGAGAAAGATTTTCTAACTTATGTTACTAGTCATTCAACTTTTTAAACATGTATATGGCTTTAAGAATTTTATTTTAATAGCTCTAATATTTCTAATCAAGAACATATAAATTTTGTTATCATCAAAATTAATATTCTAAGATTATTTATGTCAACATTCTCTTAGTCCTCTGGAGCTATAGGGATATAATTAGAACTTGAATATCCATCTAGAAAACAATAAAAGTCATGACCTACAAGTCTATCAAGCATTTTATCAATAAATTGAAGAGGAAAATTATCTTTTATTGTGACTGAATTTAATTTTCTATAATCATTGCAAACGCGCCAACCTATAGTTATTCTAGTAGGAATTCATGCATTATTAGCATTAGTAACTGCTGTAACACCAGATTTCTTAAGAACAACTTACATAGGGCTAACCTAAGAGCTTTCTGAAATAGGATAAATAATTCTTGCATCTAATAATTTTATTACCTCAACTCTTATCACTTCTTTCATGTTAGGATTTAGCCTACGTTGTATCTCCTTAATAAACTTAGCATTTTCTTCAAGATGAATGCGATGCATACAATCTACTGGGTTAATACCTTTAATATCAACAATAGTCTATCCTATCACCTCTTTATGCTCTTTTAGGATACCCAACAACTTACCTTTTTTTCTCAAGATTAAGGGAAGAAGAAATAATAATACGTAGGGTGTCAGATTCTCCTAAGAATGCATATTCCAAGGTGTCAGGCAGTGTTTTAAGTTCCAATTTCAATGGTGTCTCTGCAAATAGGGTAAACTTCCCTTAAGACTAAGGCAATGGTTCTGACTTTGTCTTATATTTGTTTGTGTCCATAATTGGAGTTGCATCAAGTAAGGCATTGACTTCTGCAATTACACTGTCATAATAAAAAAATAAACCAGAATGAGTTAAAAATGCCTCCAATGGATCATCATTGTGGTTAAAAATGTATGAATCTTTTATTAATTCTTTTATCATATTTGCTTCAACAAATTCATCTTCTTCCCATGGCTGCTTGGTAACAGTAAAAATATTTAATTCCATGGTCATATTACCAAAGGACAGCTACATGTTTCCATTCCTACAATTAATAAGAGCATCAGCTGTAACTAAGAAAGGACGACCTAAAATAACTGTGGTGTGTTTCTTAGAATCCTGCACATGCTGAGTATCAATAACAATAAAATCAACAGAATAATAAGATTTATCAATTTGTATCAACACATCCTCTATAATACCATGAGGTATTTTCATTGACCTATCTGTAAGTTGCAAAATAATAGAAGTTGACTTTAATTCACTTAGACCAAATTGTGTGTAAATAGAATAAGGCAAGAGATTAACACTAACTCCTAAATCCAATAATGCTTTAACAAACAATTGGTTCCTTATAACACATGAAATAGTAGGAGAACCTAAATCCTTAAATTTGAGTGGCATTTTATATTGAAGTAAATTACCAATTTGTTCAGTTAAAATTGCCTTTTTGGTAACATGCAAGTGTCTCTTTTTAGTACATAAATCCATAAAAAAACTTGGCATAGAAGGGAACTTTCTTAATTGCATAAAGTAAAGGGATGTTTATACTTACCTATTTGAAGATTTCTATAATCTTACCTATTGAAGTCCTTTTCTTTACCTTTGCTAACCTTTGAGGAAAAGGAGCCTTAGGAATGTAAGCTGGTGGGCCATTTTCTTTTTAATCATTTAGTGATGAGTTTTGTGATAGCACTGGATCTAAAGAAGTAGGTTCAGATGTCTTTCTTGTTAGAACCTTTACCTTGTTGTCAAATAATTTTCCTCTTCTCAAGGTCATAATAGATTTTTCTTCTTCATGCTAATGACTTGAACTCGATCCAACTTCATGCACTCCTTTAGGATTAGGAACTGGTTGACTTGGTAATTTTTCTTTTTCTCTTTCAACTACAGTAGTTGCTAATTGACCCAATTGATGTTCAAGCTTTAAAATAGCTTGAGTATTAGACTAAAAGGATTGTTGGGTTGACCGAATGAAACTTTGAAATGTATCCTCTAAAGAAAGTTTTCTTTGTTGAGGTGTAACAAATTGAGACATAGGTTGTTGGGCAGGGGAATATACTTGGTTAGGAGGGACGAATTGTTGATTGGGCATGCTAAATTGTTGTCCTCCTTGATTTGGTAAAGGTTGATTTTGTTTCCGGGAAAAATTCGAATGGTTCCTCCAATTAGGATTATATGTGGGTGAATATGGACTATTGGAGGTTTTCTCATATGATTGTAAGGCATGTACCTGTTCAAAATAAGCCTCTTGATAAGATGGTAATGAATGACAATTCTACACTGTTTGAGATAAGTTGGAACAAAGAGCACGTACCTCATTAGCTACACTAGGGTGATGATTAATTAATTGGTTCAAAGTTAAGGCATCTACTTTCCTAGAGAGAGTAGCTAGAGTGGCTTTCACGTTAAAATCATCATTAACTTCATATAGGCCCTTTCTATAAACTTGATTTGATTTTTCCCTTTTATTTGAAAAATCCCATTGTTGAGAATTCTCAGAAAATGAATTAAAGAAATCCCATACAGCCTCTTCATATAGGTTCAAAAATCTCCCACCGTTCATAGACTATACCATATGATGATTTGACATAGTTAGACCATTATAAAAGCATTGTAGAAGACTCCATTTCTCAAAACCATGGTAGGGACACTTAAGAAGAAAATCATTGAATCTTTCCCAACACTCATAAAATTGTTCACCCTCTCTTTGATAAAAATCACTTATCTCTCTCCTAAGGGCATTTGTTTTAGAAATAGAGAAAAACTTAGTGAGGAACTTATTGCTCAAATCATCCCACGTAGTAATAGATCCAGTAGGAAGTGAATTCAACCAAGCTTTTGCTTTGTCTTTCAATGAAAAAGGGAACATACAAAGCCTAATTGACTCATCATTAAAATTTTGAAAACGAAATGTAGAGCATATGTCAAGAAATTCCTTAATGTGAAAATATAAGCACTGTTAATTATATTGTTTTAAAACATTAGTTTTAATTGTTTTATAATTTTATTTGCCTAATTTTTTTAAAGAACCCAATTACCCCCCCTCTTGGGTAGCGTAGTTAGTATTTCAATTGGTATCAGAGCAAGATTCTCTTGTTAGGACTTAATCATCTATAGTAAAAGATCCATGGCAACCCAAAATGATTCTAGCTTTAGGGAAGGACAATCCACCACTAAGCCACCATTCTTTGATGGTAATGATTATCCTTATTAGAAAATAAGGATGAGAATTTATTTGTAAGCTTTAGATTATGAAATATAAGAGGTTGTATGTGATGGTCCATTCATGCCCATAACTAAAAACGAGGAAGGAGAAGATATTCCAAAACCTTGACGTGAATGGAATGAACTGGAAAAGAGAAAAGCTTCTCTAAATTCCAAAGCTATGAATGCTCTACTTTTGTGCTTTAGATAAGAAAGAATTTCATAGAGTTTCAAGTTATTCTAATGCCTATGAAATTTGGAAGAAACTTGAAGTTGTTTATGAAGGTACAAATCAAGTCAAAGAATCTAAAATAAGTAGATATACTAGGCAATACGAATTATTTCAAATGGAACAAAATGAGAATGTTTACTCTATGTATACTAGATTTACGGACATTGTAAACACTCTATGAGCACTTGGTAAGACCTTTTTAAATAGCGAGAAGGTAAAGAAAATCATTAGGTTATTACCAAAAGAGTGGAGACCTAAGAGAATTGCCATTGAGGAAGCTAAGGATTTAAACATTTTGTCTATTGATGATTTAGTTGGCTCACTTATCTCTTATGAAGAAGATTTGGCAACTGAGAGAGGAGATGAAGATAAGAAGAAGAAAAGTATTGCTTTGAAAGCTTCAAAATCTGAAAGTGATGTGGAAAGAGAACTTGAAGATGAAGAGATGGCCATGATAGCCAGAAAATTTAGAAAGTTCTTTAAGAAAACCGGTAAGCGAAGAAAGTTCAGAAATTTTAAGAATCAAAAGGAGAAGAAGGAAGCAATCATATGCTATGAATGTAAGAAGCCTAGTCATATAAAATCAGAATGCCCTTTTCTCAACAAATTCAAGAAAAAAGCCATGTTGGCAATATGGGATGATAGTGATGAAGAATTAAGTGAAGATGAACAATCACAAAAAATGTCAAACTTGGCACTCATGGCAATAGGAGAAGATGAGCTTGATAGGTAAGTAATCTTCCATCTTATAATGAATTATATGATGCTTTTAATGAGTTTCATAGTGATATGATGAAAATTAAAAAGAAAAATGCATGTCTTAAGAAGAAAATGTTAGAACTTTCAAATGAAAAGGATGCCATGCAAAAATGCAATGATTTGTTAAATGAAAAGATTAAAGGACTAGAATTAGATAACGAAAAAATGCATGATAGGATTGTATCCTTAAAGGGTAAACAAAGTACTTCATATGAGCATAAAAAATTACATGTTGATAACTTGATCAAAGAAAATGCAGAACTTAAAAAGAAGAGCAATGAGCTTAATGAGATTGTGTCAAAATTGACAAATGGTCAAAAGAACTTAAAAAAATTACTTAGTGCTAAAAAATGTGTGTTTGATAAAAGAGGAATTGGTTATAAGCCTAACTTGAAACAAAAATACTGCAAAAGCTACTTTATTAAGGCTACCTCCATTAATAATCATAAAATTGTCTGTCATTATTGCAATGGAAATGGTCACATGAGTTATAGATATCATATTAAGAAAAATGCATATTATGGAGTTAAATGTGTTTAGGTTCTAAAAAGAACCATTACTAATGCTCAAGGACCCAAAAAGTTTTGGGTACCTAAAACTTGAGATCTTCTCTGTAGGAATCAAAGAAGAAGGGAAAGAGAAATAATTGGTATTTGGACAGCGGATGTTCAAGACATATGACCGGCAATTATTCATGGTTCTCAAGTTTTACCAAGATTGAAAATGGTGGGGATGTATCTTTTGGAGATAATTCAAAAGGAAAAATCATTGGTATTGACAATGTCGGTAAAGTTTCCTCAACTCTTATTGAGAATGTATGTTTAGTTGAAAATCTAAAACATAACTTGCTTAGTATTAGTCAATTATGTGACAAAGGATATAGAATTATTTTTAATAAAACAAATTGTGTTATTGAAAATGCATGTGATGGTAAGATTTTCTTTGTTGGAAAAAGGTGTGTTAATGTTTATACCATTGATATAGATTGTGCATCTACTCTTGATAAATGTTTTTCCGCATTACATGATGATAGTTGGTTATGGTATAGAAGACTAGGACATGCAAGCATAGATTTAATTTCAAAGATTTCCAAAAACGATTTAGTTAAAGGTCTTCCAAAAATCAATTTTGAAAAAGATAAAATTTGTGAAGCACGTCAATTTGGAAAACAAATCAAAACTTCTTTAAAAAAAAAAAATCACATTTCTACTTCGAACCACTTCAACTTCTTCACTTGGACTTGTTTGGACCTTCTAGATATGCTAGTTTAATTAGTAAATATTATGCATTTGTAATTGTAGATGATTATTCTAGATATACATGGGTATTATTCTTAGCTAATAAGGATGATGCATTTGATGCATTTAAAGTCTTTTGTAAAAAGGTTCAAAATGAAAAAGGCTATTTCATTACTTGCATTAGAAATGATCATAGTGGAGAATTTGAAAATTATGCATTTGAGAGTTTTTGTAATGATTTCGGCATTATACATCAATTTTCATCACCTAGGACTCCACAACAAAATGGAGTTGTTGAGAGAAAGAATAGGTCTATTCAAGAAATGGCTAGGACCATGTTAAATGAGAATGCATTATCAAAATATTTTTAGGCCGAAGCCGTAAATACCGCATGTTCTGTGTTAAATCGTGTTAAATCGTGTTTTGATTAGACCACTTCTTAATAAAACTCCCTATGAGCTTTGGAAAGATAAAAAACCCAATATTGGTTATTTCAAAGTTTTTGGTTACAAATATTTTATATTGAATACTAAAGACAATCTTGGTAAATTTGAACCAAAATTAGATGTTGGTATTTTTCTTGGATATTCAACTACTAGCAAAGCTTATAGAGTATACAATAAAAGAACCTTAGTTGTTGAAGAATCCATGCACGTTACGTTTGATGAGTTTAATCCCTCCTCTATGGAGAAAGTTATTGTGAATGATGCAGATGAAGAAGTGCAACAAGAAGAACCTTCAAACGTCAAACAAGATGTTTCATCGTCCAAGAATCAAGAGAAGTAACAAGAACAATAAAATAATATGGAGCAAAATGAAGGTAATTCTCAAACACTCCCCAAGGAGTGGAGGTATGTCTCTTCTCACCCTAAAGACTTAATTTTAAGAGAACCTTCACAAGGTGTAACCACTAGATCATCACTTAAGAACACATGTGCACATACCGCATTCATATCTCAAATTGAACCAAAATCATTTACAGGTGCGGAAAATGATGCATCTTGGATTATGGCAATGCAAGAGGAGTTAAATCAATTTGAGAGAAACAATGTGTGGAAATTAGTCCCTAAACCAGCACATCAATCGATCATAGGCACTAAATGAGTATTTAGGAATAAGATGGATGAATCTGTTGTGGTTGTAAAGAATAAAGTTAGATTAGTAGCTCAAGGTTAAAACCAAGAAGAAGGAATTGATTTTTATGAAACTTTTGCACCCGTAGCAAGATTATAATCTATTAGGATGCTTTTAGCATTTACATGTCATAAGAATTTTGTCTTGTATCAAATGGATGTGAAAAGTGCATTTTTAAATGGATACATCATGGAAGAAGTGTATGTGAAACAACCCCCTGGTTTTGAAAATGAAAAATTTTCAAATCACGTTTACAAATTGTCAAAAGCTTTGTATGGATTAAAATAAGCACCTAGAGCTTGGTATGATAGGCTTGGTAAATTTCTTTTGGAAAATGATTTTTTAATGGGTAGAGCGGATACTACACTATTTATAAAGCATAAGAATCAAGATATACTTGTTGTTCAAATTTATGTTGATGATATTATTTTTGGTTCTATTAATGAGTTTTTGTGTAAGGATTTTTCATGTTGTATGAGCAAAGAATTTGAGATGAGTATGATGAGAGAATTGAAGTACTTCTTCAGATTACAAATGAGACAAAACGAAGAAGGAATCTTCATCAATCAAGCCAAATATTTGAGAGATTTACTCAAAAGATTCAGACTTGAAGATGGAAAGGTCAAAAGTACTCCAATGAGCTCAACAATCAAGCTTGACAAAGATGAAAAAGGTAAAGATGTTAATGTCAAAACATATCGAGATATGATCAGATCTTTACTTTATTTAACTGCTCGTAGACCGGATATTATGTTTAGTGTATGTTTGTGTGCAAGATTTCAATCATGTCCTAAAGAATCTCATTTACTTGCTATTAAGAGAATTTTCCGCTATTTGAAAGGAACCATAGATCTTGGCCTTTGATATCCTAGGGGAACTCATTTAGAGTTAACTTGTTATTCAGAAGCTGATTTTATTGGTTATAAAATTGATAGGAAGAGTACTAGTGGAACTTGTTACCTTCTAGGTCACTTACTTGTCTCTTGGTTTAGTAAGAAACAAAACTCGGTTGCACTTTCAACCACTGAGGCTGAATATATTGCAGCCGGTAGTTGTTGTGCACAAGCACTTTGGATGAAAAAAATTCTTAGAGACTATGGTATCAATCTTGCTCATATACCTATCATATGTGATAATACAAGTGCCATAAACCTTTCAAAGAATCCCATTCAACATTCTTGGACCAAGTATATAGAGATAAGACATCATTTCTTAAAAGATCATGTTCAAAAAGAGGATATTTCATTAAATTTTATTTCAACTAAGAAATAGCTTGTTGATATCTTTACAAAACCTCTTGGCAAAGAACAATTTTCTAAGATTAGGCATGAGCTTGGAATGATAAATGTTGCATAATAAGGATATATACAATATCTTCTTTGTTTTTGTATAATATGATATTTGTTTGCTTTGGATGTGTTTAAATTTTGTAATCATGCATTATATTGGCATACAAGACATTCTTGATCAATAAAATGATTTAGAAATGTATTGAGTGTTGGTCGTAGATTAAAACATATGTGCGAAATCATAGTCAAGAAAACGGATTATTGTTTACTCTTAAAACGGCTTATCGTTTATTCCAGAAAGGCTAGAAATTTTTTTTTGGACATTAGTGGCTAACTGTTTATTACTAATGGTTAACCGATGAAGTTTTCTAGCTCTCTGGACACTATCGGTGAAACTGATTGATTTAAACGGCATACCGTTTAAGTACAAAAGCACTAGAATTTTTTTTTAACATTAGCGGCTAACCGTTTAATTAATAACAGTTAACCGAGTACTCTTTCTAGCTCTCTGCACTCTATTGGTGAACCGATTTATTTAAACGGCTCGCCGTTTTCGTACGATATAAACTTTTTCAGTTCTTCTTCCTCGTCTCCACTTACCCCCTCACCGTTTTCTCTCAAACTAGCGAACCCTAAGCTTTCTCTCTCTTAAATCTTTCATTTTTCTTGTTATTTCTTGCCAAATAAAGGTCATAGAAACATTTCCCATCATCTTTAAACCAGTTTTAATCATTCAAAACATCAAATTACAGCCCAAATCCACAAATCCTAATTTAAAACCCTAACGGCAGCAGAAAGGTTTTCTCCATTTTCAGTTCAAATTTTAACGTTTTTCTACTAAATTAAACCTTCAAATACCTTTCTCTACTCTTCCTTGTTCTTCTAAGAGGTTTCAATTTATTCATTTTGATCATTTTGTGAAAATCCCAAACTCTCAAACTTCAACAATGGTCGAATCATCAAGAACCAGTCGTAAGAGGAAGTCAGTCCCAAGCAGAAACCCTATACCACCTAGGGAGCCCTTAGAGTTCCAGAGGATTCACTTTCCAACAGCTCCACTAGCAAAACGATTAGAAACCCGATTCATGGGTCACAAGGTAATCGACTCTTACTTTGTGGACTTAGATAATTTTGCGGAGTTGGTTGTTTATGGTAAGAGTGTTAAGAAAATGTTATTGCGGTGGGAGTCTGCATTGGACTTAGAAGAAATGATATATCCTAATCTAATCCGTGTTTTTTATTCGAACATGAAATTATCCGCAGAAACAGTAGATAGAATAGTTACCAATGTCGGGGGTGTCCCTATTGATTTTGATGTTGATGATTTGAACCATATTTTAGGACTCCCGCATTATGGACATCATATTTACACTTCTAGGAAGGAATTATCTTTTGTCGATTTTGTCCATCACCAAGGGGTTGGAAACATCTGTAGGTCGGGATCTCATTGATGAGACATGTGCTCTCCCTTTTAGGTAACAACTTTTACCGCTACCGGTTAGAATTCTACATACCATTTTACAGCATATTGTAACCCCTAGGAAAGGACACTCGGATGAGATAACTAGGCTGGATGTCGGGATTCTTGATAGTCTTCTCTGTGGTCACCCTATTAACCTCGGATACATTATTTTGCGACATATGTTGAATACTCCTGTGGTTAACCATAGGTTGCTTCCATACGGTAGCATTATCTCTAAGTTGTTGCGACATTTTCGAGTACCTCTTCGCGACTCGGTCTATGTTGAGACAAAGAAGATTGGGGAAAAGGCTATTTCGGCGATTGTTTTTTCTCGGAGGCATCGGGATTGGATCAAAACACCCAATGCAAAAAACTAAGACACCCTCGTAGCTCCAAAGGATAATCAGTTTCTAAATGACATTTTCATTACTGATCAGCTACCGAATTTTAGGCTCGGCGCTAGGCCTCCACCTCCTCATCGCGAATCTGTCTCACAGCCATCAGCAAAGTCTGATGCTGAGGAGCATGAGATGGAGACCGATTGGCCACCGACTTCATATGCTCCACCTGCTCATGATAGTCTTCTTCAGCAGCTTGTTAGCGATGTTCAAGCACTTTCCGAGCAGCAACAACAACTTCAGGATCAGTTTGCGTCCTTTCAGCTTCAGCAGCAGTAAATACTTGACGAACAGCAACGTATCTTTTCTGCACTCGACATTCCATCCTCCTTTTCTTCTTCTCCTCCTCCTCCTTCGCAGTAGTTTCTTAGTGTTTTGGATACTTTGATCTCACAGAAACATTTTCATGTTTTCTAAACTATTTATGTATGATGATCATGGATGATTACGTTATATTTATGAGTGTTTTCTTATTTTAGCATTGTTCTTATTACTTGGTTGAAGTTGTTTGTATTTTGCTTTTTGATTTCTTGGGTGTAAATTGTTGTTATTATTATTTTTGGGGATGCTTAATATACAGGGGAGATTCTGCCGAAATTTTCACTTGTCGCAAGCGGCTAAATGTTTGTTCTTTTCTTTTTGATGCTGAAGGGGGAGAATAGGTTAGGTTATATTTCTATGGGGGAGTTAACAATTTTTTTTTATATATTTTTCAAGGGAGCTTATATTCAGGAGGAGTTAACAAAATTTTCTTACGATTACATACAAAGTTTGTCATCATCAAAAAGGGAGAGATTGTTGATCTTATAATATTGATTTTGATGATAACAAAACTTATATATTCTTGATTAAAATTTTGGGGCTATTAAAATGAATTTTTTAAAGCCATAGACATGTTTAAAGAAAGCTTAATGGTTGTTAACTTGAGTTGGAAAACCTTTTTCTAAACAGAAGTTGCCAAATATATAGATTCTGAAAATTAACGGTGAACCGTTTATTGGAAAACAGTAAATCGATAATTCACAAAGAGGGAACTATTTGTAATCCTGCACTGTTTATGTGAAAACGGCTAACCGATAGTTTATAGAAAGGAAAAAGTTTTTAACCCTGAGCCGTTTAGCAAAAACGGAAAGCTAAGTTTATTTCGCAGGTCTCTGGAAGCAAACGACGATCCAATAACTTTAAACGGTAAATTGTTTATTTAAAGTCTAAGCACAACGGCTATTTAGACAAGTCAAAACGGTTAACCGTTATCAGAAAACAGCAATCCGATTATTCTCAGAAAGTCAACAACGGTTAGTTTTCAGCTCCAACTATAAAATAGCTCAGTCAAATTCAAATATAAAGTGATCCAAGAATTATCTTTGAGCTTTCCACTGAGAAAAACAATCTTCCTTGAACTTTAAACTTATTTTATTTCATTGATTCACAATTGGGATTTCATTTGTAATCATATATATAGTGTGAGAGATTGATTGATTTTGAATATTTATTTTTGAGTGATTGTAAGTGTTGGGATATACTTGGGTTAAGAGATTGGGGATAATCTCTTGATTGTAAAGGTCCATTGACACCTTGAAGTCAAGTGTAAGTCGAGTTGAAGCCTTGGAGGCTTGCTTAGTGGAATCCTCAAGCTCGGTGAGCTTGGAGCCGAGCTTGGAGGCGTGGACGTAGGCATGGTTGGCCGAACCACGTAAAAATCTCGTATTTGATTTCTCTTCCCTTATCTTTTTAATTTCAAGCATTGTTAATTATATTGTTTTAAAACATTAGTTTTAATTGTTGTGTAATTTTATTTGCTTAATTTTTTTAAAGAACCCAATTCACCCCCCTCCTCTTGGGTAGCCTAGTTAGTATTTCAATTGGATGATGTTCTTTTGTCTCTTGAAACACATTCCAGTGGATACGTACAAAGAGCAATTCTCTAATTATGGCCATTATTTCAAAAAAAGTGTGTCCGATATAGTCTCAGGAATCTGACTATAAACAACCTTGTTTGCCAGTTTATAAGAAAACTAGATGGGAAGCCTATCCTTGACCCATAGAAGGCGTTCAAGCCATTTTTAGACGTAAAACCAGAGGAAGATATGAGCCACAATCACAACTACCTGTAAATATCCTTTTATTATTTTTTTATTTTACTGTTGTTTTATCAATTACATTATTGTCTTTAATAATTGAGTGCTTTTTCTTTTACTATTTCCTTTTTGACTCTCAAGCCATGTGCTTTACGCGTTAATTGACATAGACACGCTACCTCCTAAACAACTGTAAATCATTGTCACTAAGATCCTTGATATATGGTCCTTTTCTTTTAGACTCACAAATTATTTTTGAGAAGCATCCCAATGGCAGCTACTCCCAATAAATAATTCAAGAACATTTGTATGCTCTCTAGATTTAACTATGGCAAACATAAAGAGTTCGTTGAGGCAGCCATAGATCTTGGCCAACGCATAGCAGAAAGAAATTTACATTTGATATATAGAGGAGGTGACCGAGGGTTGTCAAAATTGGTCTCAGAAGCTGCTTATCTCAGAGGGAGCTAAGTGTTAGGCATCATCCCAAGAAGCCTAAAACCATTGGGCTGTGTGTCTGACTCACCAACTGGAGAAGAGTTAGTTGTCTCAGGTATGTAAAAAAGAATAACTGAAATGCTAAATCATACTGATGCTTTTATTTTCCTACCAGAAGATCTTGCAACTCTAGAAGCACTAATCACATTAGCATCTTGGGCCCATCTGAACATTCATCAGAAACCCATCGGTTTGTTAAATATCAACAACTTTTATGATGGCTTTATCGCATTTCTTAACCATGCAATAAAAAACCATTTCATCCCTTTCACAGCGAAAAAAATCTTTATTTGTGCTCATACTACTAATGAGTTACTTGATCTGTTACAAGCTTATAGACCAGAGCCAAATCCCAAGACCCTTGTGTTGAAATGGCCAACTAATGATGGCAACAGTAGCCGTAGTAAGAAGTGCAAATTAAATTTAACTCTCTGCTTGTAAATATTTTCTTCTGTATCTAGGTGATGTCTCCTAAACCCTATTTTCTTTCAACATTGAGGACAATGTTTCGTTCTGGTTGGGGGGAGGGAATAGTTGACAATTGTGGAATATCTAAATCTTGGTGTAGTTTTTACTGATTTTTATTGTAGAAACTAACTATGGATAAATTTTTGAGTCGAAGATGGCTGAATATGAAGTGTAGTGACTCTAGAAACGCATCTTCTTATTAAAAAAAATCAGACATTTCTTGCTTTGACAGTCATTTTAAGTGTGATTTTTCTAACTTCTTTTACCAATTAGTTTTTCTATGTCATTTTCACTATTCTGCATGCATAATTTTCATGACTAAGAATAGGTTTGGGGGTAGAATTTAAAAAGGAAAAAGCATTTTGTGTGATCTTTTCATAATTAGATGACATGATAACTTTCAAATTTTAGTATTTGTATTATCTTTGGTCTTTAGTTATACTACACCATGTTTGTTACTCTACATGTTGATGTTGGAGACAAATAAAAGTTGCTTGAAAGAATGCACATGTTATAATAATTTCCAAGTGAGTTTTTGAGCCTCTCATTTTTCTTAAAGAGTAACCTTTTTTTTTCCATTTTTCATTCAGTTTAGCAGTTTATTGCTTTATACATTACATTTAGATTTCCTTAGTTAAAAAAATAAATAAATAAATAAAGTGTGTGTTGCCACATCTAAAGGTCTAACCCTATTAATATGTATCCATAATTAACCCCTTTGAGCCTTAATAATAATAATAATAATAATAATAATAATAAAATAAAAATAAAGACTTTTTCTTCTTTGGTAACCTATTATCTTGTCCCACTCCAATGTGGAGTATCACCTTGTATTTTTTATTTTCCACCACCTATTTATGTTTGAAAATAGAGATAATTTTGCATTCACAAAAAAAGTGCTATAAAAAAAAAAGAAACAAAACAAAAAAAAATATGTATATAAATAAATAAATAAATAAAAATAAAATAAAAAAATTCAAGTGAAAAGAACCAAAAAAAAAATCTCCAAAGTTCTCTATTTTTCAAACATATATTTTATTTTTTCTATTATCCTTTCTTTGTTAGCCATGTCCCTAGCGTATGTTACATCTTAATAAAACTCCTTCTTGATTTTAAGGAAATATAATTTGAAATAGAAACTAGTTATATGGGTTGAAAAGATGTGGTAGTGCATATTTAAAAAAAAAAAAAGGGAATGATGAATATATTGGTTTGATTAGCATTTTTGAATTAAAATCGTACTATTTCTAAGCTGAGGGTATATTTCTATCACCTTGGTGAGAGTGTGTGATATTACTTCTTTATTATTTTCATTCAATTTACCATTCACTAGAGTGATTATTTTTTTGTTTAATTTTTTGTGAGAGTATCACTACTATCGGTGAGATTTTGGGGTTTGATATGTCATTCTTAAAAGTGACTCGATTACTGAAGTTGTGACAAAGTTTTCTAAACTATTCATGTGGAGAGTTGATGTGGGGATGATATTTCTTTAAACTGTAGATAATGCTTATACTTTTGTTTGATTGTTATCATTAGTCTTATTGAATAAATAAAACTGTTTAAAAAAAATTATTTTTGTTTGAGTTTTGTTTTCGCTTAATTTGCTAGGGAATAGCAACAAGCTAGTTGGGGGGTGTGTTAAGTACTAGAAAGTATGTATTTATAATGGAGAAAATCATCATTTTACACTCCAAGTCTCAATAACATTCCTATTTTTATGTCTTTAAGTCTCTTGTAATTTAATTATGTATGCTTTGTTATTAAGTATTTTATGTATTTTAGGGGATATCATGGTCATTTCACAATGAACGAGCGATTAGATGGAAAAACGGACAGCAATTTTGAACTCAGGACAGTCGAAAACCTTAGGAGGAGCATAAAAAGATAAACAGTACTGTTCACATATACGATATTGTTCACATATACGGTACTGTTCACATATACAGTACTGTATGCGATACTGTTCACGGCATTGTTCACCTGTACTGTATACTGACGTGCCACTGTATGATGATGTGGTACTATACGATGACGTGGTGGCATTTGATTGGACGAATGATGTGGCATTGACCGCTTATGTGGCATTAATTGATGATGTGTCGTTGACTAATGACGTGTCATGATCCTATTGGACCAAAATACTGACCGGCGACGTGGTAGAATGTTAGTGGACCAAAAAAACGTGTGTATGGTACATGCATATACATGGAATGACAGCCCTGATGATGTGTTCCATCCAATAAGAGCTTGCCACGTGGCGCAGTCCTGAGCGTCCAAATTGTTTTAATCTAATGGCCATGATTTACTCAGTGTATCTATAAAAAGTAGGCTCCCCCACCTAATTTGACACCCCTGAATCCATTTTTGAGCTCAATTTTTTATAATTCCATCTCCATTTTGTATTTTCTACATATTTTAATAAAATTCCCATTTTACCCCTAGTTCAATTATGAATAGCTAATTTCCTTTCAAGCTTGGGTTGAAGGTGAAGTCTCAACATTATCCATGGGCTTAATTTGATAAATTTACTTTTCCTTTCCCTTTAATTTATGTGGATGTTTTGACTTTTCGTAGACAGATAGTAATAATCTTGTCTGGATATCGGCTGGTATAACTGCCTCCCTAGGCAAGGTTATTACTATTTGGCACGGGAAACACTTAGCACCATATCTATTAGAGTGAGGTTTATGAGGAGTGGAAAATCCCCCTTCATGATTTTATTGGTATTAATAATGAATGTTGAGCCGATTGTGCATGTTGAGTACAGATCCGGAGATCCAAGAACTTCATTTTCATAGTTTATTCCCACCACTTTAATATAAATTAATAGATAGCCTACATCATTGTCATTATAAATCCAACCACTAACTCAAAAAATTCATTTTACAAGCAATTAAAATCCACCTCCTCGTGGGATCAACACTCATCACTGTTGATCTGTTCTATAATAGATTCGTGCACATGCGAGTTCAATAAAATTTGCACAACAGTAGTAACCTTGGAACTCAAAGTCTTTTTTACATCTGCCATTGTAAAGGTTTGTCTCCTATTCATAAGTGTATCAACTAGATGCTCATAGGAACTTGGCAGTGAACACAACAATATCATGGCCTTATCTTCTTCATCAATTTTCACATTAATGTCTTTAAGATCCAATATGATCTTGTTGAAGGCATCAATATGGTCAGTGATATAATTCTTCTTCCATCTGCAGTTGTTATGGTCTGTGTTCAATCTCTTTTAATATAGGTGTCTGTGTGCAAGTGTACATAACAGGTAAAATAATGATAAGTATTCGAATATCGTCTCCACAGGAATTGATGATCTTAGCGTTCTATAGCAATTAATACAGTGTAAATTCAATTAAATTAAATTATTTTGTTAGTTAATTAAACTAAGTAATCTAAATAATAGGAAATGAAATGAAATAAAAATAAATTGACACATCTCGCACAAGAATATAACCACTAGTAATAATATGGTTAAGTTAATTAACTTGCTCAATGGCATTGATTTTTTTCTATTACAGCATTGTTGCTACTGCAATTGCTACAGTCCTGCGTAGAACTCTAATGCATTCTTAGCTGTTGCCTGTTGAACTTTTTATATCTATATGTAACTTAACAATGACCAGTTGCTATGCCAACACAAGATATAACATTATGCGATCAAGGTTCATAATACCCTACAAGGTGAATCCCTATATCTAGTTCATTACTAGTTTTAGACTAAGCATGACCCTATTCAAATTGAGTTAATCCAACTTGGGAAACCCAATCTAAAACTATTATTCTGATATGTTCCACTAAAACATACCTTTTTTAGGCTCTCTCTTAGCTAGTATCACTAAATGGATGGCCAGCCGAAATAGTGAATTAAAATAAGTATTATCAAAATAAAATGCTATAGCAATTGTGCGGCAATACATAAAATCAGTCAATTAGCCATTAAGCATGTTTATCACTCAACCACAAATGAGTTTAGTTCATAATTTGTGACAAAATAGAAACAAAAACAATTTTAGCCATCATATACATCATCGCAAATCAAAGAAAACAAGTAGAATAGAGATAAAAGCGAACGGCCCTTCTAGATTCTTGATTTCTTCTTCCTATCGCCTGCAACCTTCTGCTTAGCGCTGGAATTTTCCTTTTTTTTTTCTGTTCTTGGTTTTTTCTTGTGGCTGATCGCTCTCTCTTTTTCTTTATTTGGGTGCTTCTTTTATAATTAAAAACTAGGCAACTGAATGTCTAGGGCACGTATCTTCCAAATTTAGAAACCGCAGACCGCATATGTTTTTTAAGATTCGAGCAAAATTTTCTCTATTGTTGCTCCAGGATTGCTATAGCAATGAGTACAACATTTGCACTTTTAGTTGTTTTTAATTAAATACATGATCTAAGCACACAATTAAATCTAAAACAACATAATTTATTGAAAATAAACTAAAATAGATGAGAATGCAAAACTTAATTGAAATGCCATAAAAACATGTCAATTACTCTCTAAGTAATAATGATTTAAGTCCAAAAGTTGTATTGATAACTCTTATTTCATAGAGTTATCACACCCACAAACTTAAACCATTACTTGTCCTCAAGTAATGACAACAACACTAACACTTAATCACACAATCATGCAACACATAACTTAGCTCTGTCCTCAAATTTAGAAGGATTTTCCAATCCTCATATCATACTCGTAATCATGCAAGATTGCCACCGCAGTTCAAGTTTAGACTTAGGCCTCATTCAATCCAAAGTATATGTCTGCCACTTTGACCAAAACCAAAGATATTGCAACATTGCATAGATATTACACCATACTCAAGAGTAGAATATATACATTAATGTACTCGGGTAGAAGTCACAACAATTTCCAATAAATGTTCTTTTTCTTTTCTTCAAAATTCTTTTCAATGTATCATTGATTTTCATGTGAATGTCTATCACTTGTGGTGATGACACCCAATTACTCAACTAATTCATAAATCAGAGTTGCTACAGCAATCCTCACAACATAGTCCTATTTAGAGACACCTTTGACTCAAGGCTAAATATAAGGCTCATGAATAGACCCGATTACTCAATATCCTAGACAGAGGACCTCTTCTCTCTAAATTTTTTTTTTTCAATTCTACAACAATACTCATAGCCTTTGTTGCCTTTGGACTCAAGACTGTATATGGGGTGCATACTCAGCCTTGGTTACTGAATAACTTAAACCATTGGAGCATAATTTATTTCATGACAAACACAGTTTCATAAAATTTTCCCTTGAACTCGAGATGTTTTCTACCCTTTTAACAAATACAGTCTCTGCTACAGTAATCTCACAGAACTTAATCAAAGCCTAAGTGTCTAGACAAAAGTTCAACCCTCATTTTTAAACTATCCCCACTTGGCAATCACAAAACTTAACACTCAATTTATCCTCATTAGGTATTTCAATCCATACACAAATTTCAGATAATAGAGATTGACACATATATTTACACACAGAGAGAGAGAAGTAGAGAGTTGAGTGAGAGAATTAAAAGTGACTAGTAAGTGAAAGATTAATAGTGTGATTATTAATTAATAATTGAAATGTATTGAAATCGAAATTGGTTCTTATTAATTAGAATAGGGAATGAATTGTTTACTTTAAGGAAAAAATTATTTACTTTATATGTAGAAATTAAAAATAAAATGAGTTGTATTCTCCTTCATATATTTATTTTATCTTGAAATCAAAATTAATTGTTATAGATTGCTAAAAGACCATTAATTTATTATTACCATTATTTTAATTATTTATTATATGATTTTGGATAGTGAGTTAGAATATTTTAATACTTGTAATCTCCATTTCACTAATATAGTTTTATTCTTCTATTTTTGTCCTTTAACGTAGATTACTTTAATTGTGCATCTGTTTCACTAATCAATTGCTTCACATTTGAAGGATCAAGATTCTCACACAATCTAATCATTTACTACGTAAAGACTCTATGTGGTAGAGCTTTTTAAGTAGAGCTTATTTAAGTAGAGTTTTTGTTAATAAAGCTTTTATAAGTAGAGTTTTTATTCAAAAATGTTTGAGTTGTTTGATTGTCAATAAGAGCTTTTACTAAAAGTTTATGAAATTACTTTAATAGGTAAATTTTTTAAAGTTATGTTATGAAAAGAATAAAATAAAATTGTCAAATAAGTAAAGGGTATTTTAGTTATTTTAATATTTAAAAAAACTTTTCAACATTTACTCCTAAAAGCTAAAAAATTTAAGCTTTTACAAGTAGAGACAAAATAGCTTATTTAGCCTTTAAAAGCTCAACTAGGAAAACAAACAAATAACAAAAAAATTATGACAAGAGCTTATAGGATTAAATAATTCAATTTCTTAAGATTTAAAGGATCAAGATTCTCACCTAATTGAATAATTTACCGAGTAAATAACTCAATTGCTAATTGCAGTTAATAATTTAAAAAATTAAGAATTTAAATCTTTTTTTTTAAAGGAAAGAAGGGTGGGCAAGCCCAAATCAATTTTTATCCCCCTCCCCACCCCCAAGGCTCGAACCCGAGTCCACAGAAGTGAGGGGCGACAGATTGCACTGCTAACCAACTCGGCTACACCCTTAGGGGCAAGAATTTAAATCTTATCTATATACTATCATTAAAAAATATATGACATAAATCTTTAAAAATTTAATAAAATTCAGATGAAGAGAGAATCATATCCCACCATATTGCACCGATAATAATTGTATAACTAAATGTTAAGCACGTTTTCAAAAACGTTATATAATTTAAGTGAAATGGCATATCAAATACAACAGAAAAAATACTTTCTTTTTAATGCCATAAAACATATGTCTCATAATAACATTGTGAGAGTCAATCAGAGCATTGAACATCGGACCCCATTTGATGAGTCACACCTTTGAAGTTTCAAGAAAGAGATTTATTTTTTTAGGACAAAAGTATAGTAAAATCATATTTGGATCGGCTTTAAAATAATTTTTGTTAATATTGGTAAGAAATCGGGGCACATAACATTTAAGTTTTTTTAGGGGATGAGATTTGATTTATTTTTTATTTATCATTTTAAATATCAAAATAAATGTTTTTTTTTTACTAAGATGTTCACTCTTAACTTCAATTTACGACTATTTTTGGTGTTTCAGGTGTTGAAATTATTTTTTCCTTTTTACAAACCTAAAAACAAAGACTTCAAATTAAAAGGAAAAAAAATCACTAGATTAGTTTTTTTTTTTCATCTTTGGAAATTTTGAATTTCTCGTTTCACGTTACTAGATTTCGAGTTACGAGCACAATACACGCTTTAAAAAAATACGTTCTTTTGAAAATTAAAAGAAGAAAAGAAGAGAAATTTATAAAATCGAAACTATAACTTCAATATATAAACTTTTATTTACATGGAACTAATATCTATTACTTTTGAATTTAATCTACTAATTGAGATAATTATTCAAAAAAATAAGAATATGTTTTTATTAAAAAAAAAGGTACGACCAGGAAAAAGGAGTATCGGGTGATGGATTTTAGAGTTTACGTCTGCTAGTATTAGATTTTTAGCTGGCAATAAAAACGTCAGTTTTGGTATTTATAAAAGAAATAAAAAAATAAATCAAATCTTAGCTCTTGAAATATTTAAACATAATGTCTCATAATCTCTTACAAACATTAAAAAAAAACTAGAATAGGAAAAATTCGAATCCAATATAGAGATAATAACAGACCGTATAGGAAAAAAAAATTTGATTAGGAAAGATCCAAATCCAATACTGAGACAATGACTGATTATATAGCATAATAGCAATGACTAGAAATTAACAAAAACTTCGAATCACACAGAAAAAACCAGAAAAAGGAGACGTGAACTTGAGTAGCAGCAGCGACTGCGTCAGTCGCTTCAGTTAGCACTGGTTTGAGAATAATATAAAATTGCTCGAATAAATAACACAACTAGTAAACTACTAGAATAAACAACTCAGAAACTTTTCTCCTGCGGGAGATTACATGATAAATATTCATTACCTCTCTTTTGGTTAGACTTTTTCAATAGATGTGAAAAAGCTTAATTACTAAAGCCAAAAGCTCTCTTGACTCGTCGCCACCATGTATGGGGACGCTCCAATAGCTGCTTGTTTTGCTGATTTTGTTGTGATTGAGGGGATTTATACACTTCTTCCCTCCTCGCTGACACTCGTGCTATATAACAGGAGCTCTTCCCATCTATTTCTGGAGAATATGGAAGCCGCTCTTTTGCTGTATGAGTGACTTGGATGCGTGTGGTTTCTGTTTGGGTTTCATCAGGACTAGTACTGCTCATGTTTTGTTCTCGGCAAAATATTTGCTCAGTGTAAATGCCTAGCTAGCTAATTGACGTTTGCTATATAAAGCTACAAAAACCCTCAAAAACTTGATAGAGAAGCATACATATTCTTGATGAAACCTCTCAGGAATGACAATGAAGGTGGGGTGGAACTTCTTTTCTATTTCCATGAAACTTCTTTTCCACCGAAATTGAAAGGATTCTGATTTACAATAATGAATGATTAGAATTCATCACAAAATACTTTTTGCAGAATCTGCATGTATTTGACGAAAGTGCGCCGAAAGTTGCCATTAATTTCAATAATAATAAAATATGATTAAAAAAAAAGGTTAGGAATAAAGGCTTCATTTCCCCTCTTAATATCCTATTCTAAAATTAATTTTGAGAGAGAAGCCAAGAGTTGAGTGAGAATTAAGAGTTTTTAATAAACTCGAGTGATTAGTGAGTGAGAAATAGAGTGTATTAGATCTCTTGATAGTGAATTAAAATAATTTAATATTTGTAATTTCTATTTTATATGTAAAGTTTCATTATTCTATCTCTGTCTGTTAGGGATGGCAAAATCCGGATTCGGATTTGGATCCGGATTGAATTTTCTACATCCGGATCCGCATCTAGATCCAGAAAAATATATGCGGATCCGGATGCGGGTAAGATCCGCACGGGTTGCGGGTGGATTTTCCGGATATCGGGATCCACATATTTTTAAATTTAAATATAATTTTAACTTTAATAATTTATTTAATAATATTAAATAAAATTTAATTATAATTTAATAATTAACAATTTAACATCAATTCAATATAAATAACATACAATATCACTATAAATTCACAATTGATAATTTCACAACATAAATAAAAAATAAAAAAAATAAAAAAATAAGGCAAACCAATTTATTATAATATTCTCTAATTATTATTATTATAATTTTTAATTTTTTAACATACTTTTCATAGTCAATGAAGATTATAGAATTAATTATGCTTATAAATATTTTAATTTATATATTTTTCAATTAAAATTTAATTTAATTAATTAATTAATTATATAATAATGCGGATCCAGATATCCGGTTTTCCGGATGCACTTACATCTGGATCCGGATTCGGATCCGCCAGGATTTTAATTTTTAAGATCCGGATCCGCATTTTTTAACATGCGGATCCGGATTTTTCCAGATCCGGATCTTCCAGATCTTTGCGGATTCGGGCCGGATCCAAATTTTATTGCCAAGTCTACTGTCTGTAGATGTAGGCTAAAAGTCAAATCACTTAAATTTTTATATTCCCTGTGTGATACTTATGTACGAATGTCAAAAATACAAGGTTGGGAATGAGTTTGCGCCAGTTCCGAACATCACCTGATAAGCTCGAGATTTGGCTCGAAAACCAATTTTTATAAAAAAAAAGATTATTATATCATATGTATTATTTTAATAATTATATTTATTTGACTTATCTATTACATATATTTAAAATTTAAACATTTAAAAATCACATTTTCATGTCTAATTTCAATAAAATAAATACAAAAATTATAAAATTATATAGCTTATATATATATATATATATAAGCTACATTAAGGTGGAGTGTGTGAACTTTGAAGGATTATAAATCTCAAACTTTAAAAAGTTATTGGTTTTAAGGAAGTGATTACAGCTGATGAAATTAAATCTTTATTATTGCAAATTTTAGTAGATTGATTTTAGGTACGTGGCGTTGTTAAACCAGATCGATGCAGAATAGAGTCTGCCTATTGGACCCAGATCTGACTTAGAACAGATCAATAGTCCGCACGTTCGGGTGTCCAGCCTATATACCAAAATTTACCGTCTTTAAGTTTTATCAATATTATTAGCAAACCTAACCATAGGGCTTTGCAAAATTAAACATACATTAAGGTTGGTTGCTATTCATATATATATATATATATATATATATATATATATATATATATATATATATAAGCTATGATTAAAAAACTCAATCCAAGTGTCCAAAAAATATGTCCGAGCCAGGTTCAAGCATTGCTATACCCGAGCCTATGTTTTGCCATCCCTATACTTCTGTCTCAATTTTCTTAATTTTTTCTCAATTTCACTTTAATTATATGTTTGCTTCACTCACCAATTTCTTAATATTTAAATGATCAAGATTCTCACATAATCTAATCATGTTCCTAATAAATAACTTAATTGTTGATTACTAGTTAATAATTAAAAATAAAGAAATTAAATCTTATCTATACACTTTCATTAAGAGACATACAACAAGAAATTTAAAAAACTCAATAGAATTCAAATCAACAAACCATCGTATTCCATATTTGTAACAACAATATTTGTAAAACTAATGGTGCATTTACTAATTAGTAATTGGAATGGACTAAAATCAGAATCAAGAATGGGAATCAGATTGAGATTCATTTCTATCGATGTATTTACTTTATCTTAGAATCAGAATGAAATACTATAATTTACTAAAATGCCCTTTGTTAATTATTGTCCTTTGGTAATAATAATAAAAAATTATATAAAAATAATAGTAATAATTAATAATAATAATGGCATTAATAAATGATAATATTATTATTTATTAAAATATTATTACTAGTACTAATATAATTTATTAAATATATTATAAATTAAAATATTATTATAATTATATTTTATTAATTTATTATTATTATTTATTAATTTCATTATTTTTTAATTTTTAATTATTATTTAAATCAAGGATTAAATCAGGACTAATAAACAAATCTTACTATAAAATTTCCAAATCTGTCAACAGACATTGCGAACTGAACCGAATTGTTCAGCTTTTAAGAACCTAAATCAAGTTACGGCTTTTCACATGATTATTCTTCAGTAATTTTGTCTGATGATTTCATGTTGACTATTTAGATTTTAAAACACCAAGACGCTATAATTCTACTGTCTGTTGTTGAACGTGTAATTCTTTCTTTATCATTTCCTGGACATATTCTACCAAAAGACATTGCTCTCATTTGCAGGCGTCAAGAGGAAGTCCCATATAAACATGCATTACTCTGATGGATTGGACCATACTTATTTTTACCACCGAGGATTAATGCAGAATATAAGTTTGCCGTAGTGGTCAGAGTTCCCTAAAGTCCACAACTATTTTCAAAAAGCCAGCAACTCATCATCTTGACAGTCAAGTTAGTCGCAAATATCACTTGTACATAATTATGACTAGCTGCAACAATTTGGTATTTAGTACGGTAGATAAGGCTCTATTGTAGAAATGCAGGGTTGATGTAGTCAATTGATTCCCTAATATTTCTTTTCTAGAATGAGAATGTTGTAAATGCATCCTGATATTTCTATCAGAAATATAAGCCATGTTAATAACAAACCTTTATGTTTGGCAGTCTTATGAATATTATGATGATTACAATTTTGTGAAAAGTGAAAAATAAACTCTGTTATGTCCTTGTGTATTTCAATCTTAAAAATTACAAGTCCAATGTTGAAGTTCTACACTTTGCATTTCGAATTATAGTCTTTACGTTTTATGTTATGCTAGGTTGTAAAAGTTTCATACTCAGATACCACGACGAAACCTAAATTATTTACAAATTAGCTCTGGCAGGGTTCTGAATTCTAAGTTTAGAATCCCTGACGTCAAAGAAAAGGCACAAATGGAATTGAGTTTCTTGGCTGACACGGATTCCTCTGAAACTTTGGTTTTCTTGCCTCCAAAAATTATCCTCTAACTTTGATCACTTATTTTGATCCAAACTAGCCATTTTTGAACCCTAAAATAGTTTTTGAAACATTTTGGATCACAAAATAACCTTGAAATCGATCAATTTTTCGGCAAAAATCAAAATCAGTGCATGAAATTCAGGGGAAACGGCTAGCCACCTCATTAAAGCGGCTAGCCGCTTAGAAGGCAATGAGTCTGCCAAAACCAAGTAACTTATCACTTGATTCAAGTGGCTAATCCTTGCAAGGTAGTGAGTCTGCTTGAACCAAGCGATTAGGTGGCTAACCGCTTAGAAGGTAGAGAGTCTGCCAAACCAAGTGGCTAACCGCTTCAAAGGTAGAGTGTCTGCCAAAACCAAGCAGAAACATGCCCAAAATGTAGCGGGCAGCTGCTATATATTATCGGCTAGCCAATTGCGTGGTTTAACCCAAGTAGAAGAATATTCCTTTAAATATCTTTGCATAAACAAATTAAATGAATTGTGCATGAATTGAAATTTGATCCTATTCGTTTAAGTTTGCATGGTGAATGAAATAATCAAAGTAAACGGATATTCCTTTAATAAACGATTCAAATTTGAATACTATGATTACATTCATAAATTGAATGAATTGAATTCGTATCCATTGAATTTTGAGCCAATCCATTTATGATTTGATTAGAATTTGATTCATTTATTCATTTTATATATATATAGTTTTCAGTTTTTTGTCTTTTTTTACTGGATGGAAGTTTACATTATATTTAATTTGTAGTATCATTAAGACAAAAGATAATTTTTTCTAACAAAAAAAATTATGATTCCTTTCTGTATGAAATTTTATGTTAAATCAAACAATGCAATTTAATTTCATCATTTTCCTCCTCTCTTTTCTCCTCCCTTCCCCTCCATTTCACTCATCTCCTCTCTTCCCCTCCCCTTTCTTCAAACCAAGCATCATTTCAGTATCATGTAAACATGCAACAACTGAGGTCAAGCATGCAAACGCTAAGGTTAAATATGAGAATGACGTAAACATACAACAGGTCACATGAAATATGCAACAACTAAGGTTAAACATGCAATATGGACGTCAAAAATGAAACATGTGAGAAATTTTTAATTTTTAGCTTTATTCAACACATGCAACAATTCAAGCGAAACATGCAACATGAAATTTACATGTAAAAAAATCACATGAGATATGCAACAAGTGGTGTCAAATATACAACGGCTGAGGTTAAACATGAGAACCATGTAAACATGCAATAGGTCATGTGAAAGATGGCAAAACTAGGATCAAACATGCAACATGGATGTCAAACATGAAACGGGCTGGAAAATTTTTAATTTTTGGCTTTATTCAACACATGCAACAATTCAAGAAAACATGCAACACTTGAGGTCAAACATGCAACATGAAATTTACGTGTAAAAAAGTCATGTGATGCATGCAACAAGTGATGTCAAACATGCAACAGCTGAGTTTAAACATGAGAACAACATAAACTTGCAACAGATCATGTGAAACATACAACAACTGAGGTCCAACATGGAAAATGAACATCAAACATGAAATGGGTGGGAAAAAATTTTTTTTGAGGGTGTTTAAAATAATAAAGTTGAAACAAGGAACAAAATACATGAAAATTGTGATGTTAAGTATGAAACATCACATGTAAAATATGAAACAAATATTTATCTTTTATTAGGTGAATATTTTTTTCTCTTGATTGTAATAAGATTATTCATTTCTTTCATTTTCTATTTATTTGTTATTAATGTTAATTTTTCACAATTTCTTAATTAATATTTTATTTTAATTTACTTTTTAAAATTTGAAGAAAAAAGATGCAACTGGTTAAGAAATCGATTGCACCAAATGGCGGCCAAAGACAACCGGGCTCTCTGTTTAAGAGTCTGGCACCATGGCATTGTAGCCAAACCCCAAGTAACAACATGAGAATGAGTCAAAGCACTTAGCATAGCACTCCATTTGATGAGTTACACCTTTCAAGAAAGAGATTTTTTTTTTGGGAACAAAAGTATGTAGTATAGACATATTGGGATCCGTCTAAGATTAATCTTTTTAAATATTAGTAAGGAACTAGGACAACATAATAACATTTTAAGTTCCTTGGAGGGATAAGATTTTACTTTTTATTTCTCTTTTTAAATATCAAAACAACATGTATGGATGTTAACTCTTAACTTCAATTTACAAATATTTTTGCTGTTTTAAGTATTGCAAAATTTTTCCCCTTTTTTCTAACCTGAAAATGAAAATTTCACCAAATTAAAGAGAAAAAAAATCAATAAATTAGTGTCATTTAAAAAAAAAAAATCATCTTTGGAAATTTTGATTCTCTCACTTTCTCATTCTCATATTATTATTCCCATCTCATATAATTTATATAGATTTTAGGTCATTAACTCGACGCAGACTAAAAAATACGTTATTTTGACAACTAAAAGAAAAAAAAGAGAGAGTAAGTTTTTATTTACATCAACGTAAGGATTAGAATTTTAGTTGGTACCAAAAACAATATTAAAAAAATGAAACGAAAAATAAATCAAATGCTTGAGAAATTTTAGAATATTTTTGAGGTATCATGTCCTACATGACAAGAAGCAAATGAAGTTATGACATATATACATTCATTTTAAATAACCAATATACAATTTGTGGTTATATAAAATTTAACTATTCATATCATAGATGTACTAATTAATTATATTACCTATCCTACAACTCTTGCAAATGTTAACCCCAACACTTAAATGCCATGCGTCTTATTCTCTTGTGCATATTAGAAAAATTTAAAAGAAAAATTAGATTAAAAGAGATCCAAATTTGGTATAGAGACAATAACTGATTATGGGCTAGTTTGATATTGCGGTTGAAATTTAATAACCTGCTTATTTTATAATTTTTGATAAAAATAGTGTTTTGTAAACTTTGTTCAAATATCTTATTTTATAATTTTCTCCATTTTGTCCATGACTTTTAAAAGCGGTGGAGATTACTTTTCATAAGCAGCTTATTTAATAGCCTACCACACCATTTTAAAATTTCTATTATAACCCTAAATTTTAATAAAAAAAATAATTATATCTAACTTATTCATAAACCCTAACATATAAATTATATCTCTTGTTCATAAGCTTTTTCATCTAACTTGTGCAGTACATTAGGAACTCTGAAAATGATGAACTTAGATGGCGTAATGGTTAAACGACGAAGATTTTCTTGAACAAGATCAAGTACTATGTCAGCTGCTTCACTGGCCATGACTTGGTCTGCATTTAAATGGACATAATGAAAGACACAAATGAAACCTGCATTTCACTAAATTAATTATTGACAACCATAGAAGTCACAAGTGCTTGAATTTTACATAAAAGTTATCATTACTGACAAGAACTAATGAGTCCGCATTTTGTAAATTCCAACGCGTGTACTGGGGAAAAACTAGTGATCGATAATATATAGTTATATAGTTGCAACATATCTAAGAAATATTGTTACAGTGCTTGTACAACAGGGGGAGTGAAACTTAACAAAATTCATAGCGTAATAATTCGTGTAGGACTGATCCAGATCTCGAATATTGCCTCTCACACGGCTACAGAAACCATTCAAAATTCATAGGGTACAATAAGATGCAAGATAAATCAACTCCCAAGGATATAGGATACATTAGTTTAATTTGCTCTCAGAAGAGCTAAGTGAAATTTTCCATTATTAATATACAAAAAAAGCCATGTCCCCCTCTTCAATACTTATTTGTCTTAGAGGAATTATTAGGTGGGTAACAAGGATTGTGACTCTTTAGAATATAACTATTTAATTTAACCCACACGTAAATATATTCAAAATTAATTGCACCATTTTATTAATGGTTGCTTCCTTACCAATTTTAAAAGTCATGGTTTTTTTTCTAATGCACCCTTAATTATTTAATAAGGTTATAATATCGAGTTACTATCTTTATGAGAGTAGAATAGTGCAAAAGCACCTTATTAAATGAAAGTGGAATAACTTAAAAGCACATTTATCAAACGAGATTGTATTAATAAATAAAGATTAGGCTCATGATAGAATGGAATGGGTTTTTCTGGATTAAGTAACGGTGCGGCGGGGCTTTTCTATAAGATGGATTCGGCTTACAATGAGTTGTGTGTGTACGTCGACGTTATCCTTCCTGATTAATGGTAAGGTTCGGGGGCGGGTCTCTCCAAGTCGGGGCATTAGGCAGGGCTGTTCACTCTCTCTCTATTTATTTATTCTCTGTGCTGACTGCTACCCAAATATGTAATTTTATCTGAGGGGTCAGATTTGTATCAGATTTATTTGTGTCTCATTTACTTTTTGCGGATGACAACCTGATAGTTTGTAAGACTGTGCTGGTGGATTGTCATCATTTGAGGGATATTTTTTATTCGTACTCTAAGGCCTCAGGTTAGACTTTTAACTTTGAAAAATCCAATATTTTGTTTAGCCAATGCACGCAAGAGCATTACGGAGGTCTTTGGATTTTCCGGAGATTCTGCATATGAAAAATATTTAGGATTGCCAAGATGATTGGAAGGAAGAAGAGGGAGCTATTTTACGAGCTGAAATTTAGGGAGTTGAAAAAAATTGAGTCAATGGCGGGTGAAAGTTTTCTCTTGTGGTGGAAAGGAGATTCTGATTAAGGCAGTGGCATAGGCAGTCCCTTCAAATGCTATGAGTGTTCCGATTACTAGTGAGTATGTGTGAAGATCTCCAGTAGAGGTTTATGGCTTTCTGGTGGGGGTCTACGGAGATCAGCGGAAGATACACTGGATAGGATGGAATAGTATGAGTCTGGCAGAAAAGGAGGGTGGTAAGGGTATTCGAGACCTAAGTTATTTTAATCAGGAAATGTTGGCAACGCAGGGATGGCTTTTTCTTGTTTATGATGGGACACTTGTTTCGCAAGTATTAAGGGCAAGATATTCTCGACAAAGTTCTTTTCTTGACGCGACTATTGGTAGTAATCCTTCATTTATATGGCGAGTATTCTTTGGGGGCATGAGTTGTTACAGCAGGGGATTCGATGGTGTGTGGGATGAAGGCAACATATTTGTATCTATTGTGATAAATGGGTGCCTAAACCAGTGACGTTCCAACCTATCTCGCTAGTGACTTTGGGGCAAGATGCAAGGGTTGCTGTTTTGTTAGAGAATGGGAATTCTTGGAATATGGCTTTGTGGCAGAAGCATTTCTTGCCTCAGGATATCCATTCTATTGTGAAAATTAAGTTTCCTTTACAAAGTTATCATGATCAGGTACTGTGGCGCTATGATTGTTGTGAAGATTACACTGTGAAGTTCGGGTATCAAATTGCAAGGAAGTGGAAGAATTTGACTTGTCTGCTTGATCTAATGGTTTAACTAGGCAGTAGGAGACTATTTGGAAGCTAATTGTTCCTTCCAAGGTTAAAATATTTCTATGGTATGCAATTTCAGGTTTGCTTCTATCGATAGAAAACTTGGAGTTGAAAAGGGTAGTAGCTGATTCCCGGTGTTGGCTCTGTGGTGAGTGTGGTGAGTCTATTATTCATGCTTTATTTATTCGTCAGCATGCGCTAGATGTGTGGGAACTTACTTCATTTGCTCATTTTGTTTTTTTTTGGCCTTGTTGCATGTTTGTGGGATGTGTAGGATAGTGTAAATTCTAAATTACTTTTACTGAGATCCAACTCTTTGTTTTGATAATATGGGGGATATGGCAGGAGAGAAATCAGATTTTGCATGATGGAGCAGTGGCATCTCGTAATTAGTGGTGGCTTCTGCTTTAGGGATTTGAGATGCTTGGGAAAGGAAAAATCACATGGATACAGTTGACATGTGTACTGATTTGAATCCTATGATTTGAGAGCCGCCACAGATGCTGTTTTAAATTAAATATCGATGTTGCAGTGGATGTTCATAGGGGTAAAGTTAGTTATAGGGCTGTTACTAGAAATCATGAGGGTTTGGTTATGCTGGCCGGAGTAGATTTTAGAGTTTATTCTAATGATGTGGCTATTGCTAAGGCAAAGGCCTTGCGCTTTGGTATTCCACTTGCTAAGGAGACCGGGTGGGGTTGTCTCCTTTAATGGTTGAGTTGGACTCGTTATATGTTATTGAATTGATCAAGAGAAAGTAATACACTCCTATAGAGATTTTATGGAAATTTATGATGTGCAAAAACTAATGTTACCAAAGTATGACTTTAGGATTGGACATATCTTAAGGAGTTGTAATGAAGCCGCGGATGCTCTGGCTAAGTTCGCTCTTCGTAAACGTTTGTCTTTTGTTTGGCTAGAAGATTTTCCACAATCATTAAGTTGTTGACTTTGAGTATTTTTTCCTGATTTAATGAGTTTTATTTTATTAAAAAAAAGGAATCATTCATTCAAAGATTCATAAAATTAAACATTTTGTGATTGTGACTCTTGGGAGGATTCGTACATTTTTTCCATCCTCTCTGAATTTTGTTGAAAGGACCAAGCTGAATATTGGTTACCTGTTGCCTTAGGCCATTCAATGTGCTGGCTCTGTTGGTTCCGTTCTATTGGTTGATCATCCCTTGATTTTGGTGTACAAGTGGCTTGGATATTTGTGGCTTCTGTTTGGATTTCATCAGGCTTCTGTTTAGGAGGACCTTTCTCAGTTTCTCATGACTCGTACTATTCTTGATTTGCTCTTCTTCAGTGTACTAAGTTTTTCCTTAAATAAATGAGTACTACGAGCATGTTTTGAGATTGTATTAGATAATTATCAGTCTGGCAATAAAAATATGTTTGATAAACTCACTAAAAACATGATTGTCATACGATCGAATTTTGAATTGAGTTTTCAAACTTATCGATCGTAACTTTATAAAATGTGATTATTTTAGAATCAGGTTTTACAAGATAAATACCAATAGAGTGGGACTATTGGCACCCCTCCAAATACCTCTTAACACCCCTTTTGGTTATTTTACAATTTTAACCTTTATTAAAATTACATAATAGGATAATTTCTAATTAAACCCCCACTCAAAAGAATTTTTTTCCCTTAAAAATTCTTTATACAACATATTTTCGTTTAAGAGTTTTAAATTCTTTATACAACATCTAATATAAATTCCCTTTTCTTTCTTAAACCCTAATTTAAGAGTTTCAAATTTATAAAAAAATAATCATGTAAACAGATGAAGATGATAATAAAAAAAGTAAGTTTACTATTATTTTATTGTTATTTTCGAATTATAATAATAGGGAGAATTTGAATCATGCTGAAAATATATCCCCTTAACAAACATCAATTGTTCGATTGATCATTGTTGAATAAATTGCTATTGTTTGAGTTTTGTGTTTCAAGTTTAGTTGTATTAATTTATGTAATGTCTATACAATGATTGTGAATGAGGAAAAGCTGAAATTGTTTGTTTTATTATTACTCAAGATGATAATTGACTCTAATTTTTTATTGTTTTTATTTATTTTTTAATATTTCCAAGTTTACTCCAATTGCAAACTAATTTATGGATTATGATCTAGATATTACAAATTTAAGTAATGCTACAAGTGATTGTAAATATTAAAATGTCAGCAGAAAAATAAAAAAATAACTTGATTAAGAGACAAAATGAATAGCACCTGAAAATTGAAATTAAACATTTTGGAAATTAAAGAATATTGATGCAGGCAAAAATAAATAAAAATTAAATAATGGGGTTTATACTAATAGATTTTAATTAAAGGTATTTTTGTCATTGAAAGGGGTGTTAAAAGAATTTTATAATATTTTTAAATATTTTAATGGTGTTAATAAAGAAAAGAAGTGTTAAGAGATATTTAGAGGGGTGCCAATAGTCCCACTCATACCAATAAGTGTCCATAAAGAAGAAATATATCTCCAAAAAGCTGGCTTTTTCGATGAACATATTACCAAATTTGCCCAGGTCACAGGGACGGTGATGACACAAGTGACGGTGGTGAAATAGTCACGCCGGTGGCTTATATCAATTATGTCCATTTTAGTTACTAATATACAAATAACATTAATTATCATACTAAATATTAATTAATATTGTATAAGATATAAATTGAAATAACACAAGTGACGGTGGTGAAATAGTCACGCCGGTGGCTTATGTCAGTTATGTCCATTTTAGTTACTAATATACAAATAACATTAATTATCATACTAAGTATTAATTAATATTGTATAAGATATAAATAGAAAATAAAAAGCCAATAAACTTTTTATAAAGTAATTTTTGAAATAAAATTTAATTGTTATTTATTTAAGGAAGAAATATAAAATTTGTATTTTGACTATTTCCATATACGTATCACATTAGATGAGTTATTTTCAAAGCTAATTATTTAAAAATCAATATTGGAATGGATCATTTTGTGCATCCAGAACAATCCCAAACACACCTTATTCTAATAAACTAATGTGATCCTAATAATTTTTTATTGTTATTTATTCTTTTGGCGTTTCACACACTTTAACTCACTAAACTTAAAAACAAGTAAAATAGAAAACACAAATTGCAAATACAGTGTGTTTTATTTTATAATATATTGGAGTTCATATTTTCTATCTTTTAACATGCTTATGTCGAGGGACTCATATTATGGTTCACTAGAGTAATTAAGAGCAATATGTTGGGACAATAAAACATTTAGTGAAAACTATCACTTATAATTAAGAATATTTATGTTATATCACCAAAAATTAATAATAAATTTTGCAGAAGTGTACCTAAATTTATAATGCTTAATTCCTCTCTAGAGTTGTATGATTGGTCTTCCAGTCTACACGTTTTTTCTAAATAATCCTTTAATTCTCTCTCTGCGCTCTCTTTTGAAGATGGGATGTCAGAAAGTATGGAAAAGAATACGTGTAACCTGGGGACCATAACCACTTATATAGAAAATTATTTCCTATTGTCACTAAATATTCCTAATTCTGTCTATCATAGAATTAGAATACTATTGGATCTCTACACATTAGAGGCTCACACCTTATTAGATACATTAAAGCCCATAATATCGAAAACCTTAACAAATGACTTTTAATTGAGCTTAACTTTATATGACAATCTGTAACACATAATTATTCACATATAAGTCCAACGTTGGATTAAGGATCCAACAATATTGGATTAAAAAATCCAACAATGTTCCACTTGAGCTATATTTGTAAACTCATAATTATATTTTGCAAAAATAACCGTATAAGCTCAACCTTACTATCATTACCAAAATGTATCAATAACCAATCCGGTCCATCAATCATACAAACATACGATCAAAGCGGCCTTTGTTACATCTATCATAACGCAACCCTCAATGGTCATTATGCCAATACAACTAAATGACATGAATCATGATGTGGATGTGTGTAGCATGGAAATTTCATGCAATGTGATTTTAACATGCCTATTTCCAACTAGTCCACCTTAAATCTTATTAAGATCAAACTATACTGAAATCAAAGTGTGAATAAATTAAAAACTTTATTTCTGCAGAAAATAATCTTAAATATCCAAAAACTGAAATGACTGAGAATGTCTATATTATAAGAACATCTAAAATCACAAACTCTCACTAAAACTAAATATCCTTAAATAACTTGACAACCATAAGGGCATTGTGCTCGTGGAACATCTTGGGTGGTAGTCCCTTAGTAAGCGGATCTGCAATCATGGAGTCTGTGTCAATGTGCTCTATAAACAACTGTCTACTCTAAAATTTTTGTTTAACAACTAGGAACTTGATGTCTATATACTTCGACTTTGTCGAGCTCTTGCTATTATTAGAATACAGCACTGCTGACTTATTGTCACAAAATAACTTGAGTGGTCTATCAACACCATCTACTATACGCAGCCATGTGACAAAATTCTGTAGCCATATCCTATGATTGGATGCCTTATAAAATGCTATGAACTCTGTTGCCATTATGGAAGAGGTTATAAGACACTTTGTTTAGCACTCTTCCAAGAGACACCACCTCCAAATAGTAGATAAATGTAACCCAAAGTGGATTTTATACTATCTTGGCATCCAAAGAAATTGAGTCGATACATAACAATCTCAAGCTTAACCGACCTCCAATATGTGAGCATGTAGTCTTTTGTTCTCTACAACTATCGTAAAATCCGTTTGGCTGCTTTCTAATGGTCTACTCTTGGATTACTTAGATATCTGCCCAACATCTCAGTAACGTACACTATATATGGTTACGTACAAATCTGAGCATACATCAGACTTCTTACTGCTAACGCATGAGGAATCTTCTGCATTTCTTTCTCTTCAAAATCATTCTTAGGGCACTAATTGAGACTAAACTTGTCTCTTTTAGCCACAGGTTATCACCTGGTTTACAATCTTATATGCCATATCTCTTGAGAACTGTTTCAATATAGCTCTTTTATGATAATCCAAGAATACCTTGAGAGTGATCTCGGTGCATTTGTATGCCTAATACAAAAGAGGCATCATCAAGATCTTTCATATCAAAATTCTTAGTTAGAAATCTTTTAGTGTTGTGCAATAAGCCTATATCGCTACTAGCAAGCAAAATGCCATCGACGTATAAAACTAGAAAAATATGTTTACTCCCACAGAACTTATGGTATATACAATTATTGACCAAATTCATATCAAAACCAAATGAGAAGATCACTTGATGAAACTTGAAATACCATTGTTGAGATGCTTGCTTAAGCCTACAGACAGATTTCTTAAGTTTGCAAATCATATTCTTTGGGTCTCTGGACACAAAGTTTTCTAGCTGCACCATATAGATCGTCTCATCAATGTCATGATTAAGAAAATATGTCTTCACATCCATCTGATGTAACTCAAGATCAAAATGCACCATTAACGCCATTATAATTCTGAAAGAGTCTTTAGAAGAAACTAAAGAGAAAGTCACTTTATAATCGATGCTTTTTTTCTGCGTAAAACCCTTTGCAACAAGACGTGCCTTGTACCTCTCCACATTGCCTTTCGAATCCTTTTTTATCTTAAATATCCATTTGCAACCAATAGGTTTCACTTCTTGTGACAATGGGACAAGATCCCATACATCATTGTCTTTCATGGACTTCATTTCCTCATTCATGGCATCAATCCATTTTTTAGAGTTAGAACTTTCTATAGCTTGACAGCAATTGATTGAATTATCTTCCATCACGCCAATGTCTACCTCATATTCGTGGAGAAATACAATGTAATCATCTAGCATTGCACTTCTCCTTTCTTTAATGGATCTCCTTAATGGCATAGGTTCTTGAGGTGATAGAGTTTGTTCTTCTGGAACAACTTCTTTTATAGGGGGCTCCCCAACATTGTCTTGATTTGTTATGTCTTGAACAAAGTTAGGAATGAGATCCTGATCAATGCCAATGACACCTATAGGAATATCCACATATTCTTTTTCAAAGATAAAGTTCCTAACTATATCTCCCCCTACAAACTCGACATCCTTAAAGAACCAAGCATTTCCTAACTCAAAAATCGACTTAGTCATGGGATCATAAAACTTGTACCACTTAGATTGTTTTGAGTATCCAAGAAAATAATAACTCATCGTTCTTGAGTCCAGTTTCTTCTCATTAAGCCTATAAAGTCTTGTCTCAACTGGACATCCCCAAATATGTAAGTGCTTTAGATTAGTCTTTTTACTTCTGCAAAACTTATAAGGGGTTTTGGCAGTCACTTTAGTGGGAACCCTAATAAAGATATACGTTGTAATCTTAAGTGCTTTTCCCTAGAGTGATTCTAGTAAAGTAGAATAAAAATTCATACTCCTCACTATGTCCTTAAACGTCCTATTTCATCTTTTAGCAACACCATTCATAGTGGGCGAACCTGGCATAGTGTACTATAGAATGATTCCGCAATCCTCTAAGAATTTAGTAAATGGCCCTAGACGTTGTTCACCTGAACTGTCATATCTACTATAGTATTCACCACCATGATCAAATCTGACGTTTTGATTCTTTTGCTAAGTTGGTTCTCAACTTCAGCCTTAAAGTTTTGTAACATATCCAAGGACTGTGCTTTTTCATGGAGAAGATATATGTAGCCATATCTAGAAAAATCATTTATAAACGTCATAAAATATTGTTGACCATTCCAAGCAGGTGAAGGGAATGACCCATGAATGTCTGTATGTATGAGTTCTAAGACATCCAAACTCCTATTGGCTTCAAATCTCCTTTTATTGGTTCGTTTCCCCTAAATACAATTAACACAGATGTTCAAAATCTGTGAAATCTAAAGGATTGAGAATTTCCTCTTACATAAGTCTCTTTATTCTTCGTTTGGAAATATGACCCAATCTTCTATGCCATAACGTAGCCGAATTCTCATTGTCTAATTTTCTCTTTAAACCTCATGTACTTAATTGTAGGGATTCATTAAATGAAGCAATTGTGTCAAGCATATAGAGATTATCATCACCTGACAAAGAACCGAAACCAACTAGTTTTGAATCATGAAACAAACTAAATTTTTCATTTCTGAATAAACAAGAATAACCATATTCGTCCGAAGCAGAAATGGAAATCAAATTCCGCCTAAAAGACGGAACAACAAATGTTTTATCAATATCTAAATAAATCCAGTCATTAATAATAATCTAAATTTTCCAATTGCTTCAACTTCAACTGTCTTGCCATCACCCATATAGATGTATCTTTCACCATCACTGGGTTTTCGACAACCTTGTATAAACACACTAACATGAGTGGTTGCACCAGAATCTATCCACCATGTGTCTCTAAGTAACAAAGTTAAATTAACCTCAGAATAAACCATGCAATGCCTTTCAACTCTGTAAAAAAAAACAACTAGTGTCGATTAGATCATCTGATTTCTTTTGTTGTTTCTTTTAAGGTAGTGATTTTGCAACTCCCTTTTGTTAAGCCGATCAATATTCACAGAAATTACATGTACAAAACCGATTGTATTATAAAATAAATTAATTTCCACAAAAGATGTCACTTTGATGACATATTGTTTCAATTAATTCATCTCAAAATACATATAAACATACCAATATTTGAATTTAAAATTATACAAAAAAATTACCCAAAAATAATTTGGGTCAAAGTTCAATCAACTATCAAAGTCAACGGTCAACATTGACCGGTTTAGGGCTAGACTAGTTCAGGTCATCCTGAACCAACCCACAAAATAGACTAAACCTTTTTTTTTTGTTTAATAGGCTAAACTTCACTTTTAGTTTTAATGGGCTAAACTTATATTTAACCTTTTATTTTAATTTATCAAGCCCAATATATTGGGCCCAAAACTTAACTTTTATCAAGTCCAACCAAAATCAAGACTTAACTGAAAAAGCCTTCTAATTATTATCTTGAAAAAGAATTTCGTGATACTATAGGGACCTCAATGATATAAGCCATGAAACCCTAACATCTTTTTCTTTTTCTTTTTCTTCTTCTCTTCACGCGGCAGCTAGCCACTACTTTTTCTTCTTTATGCAATGTCCTTGGCTGCTGGTTTTAACCAATGTTCAGCGGCCTTATGGCCATGGCATGGCTATCGGCGAGGCCAATGGCCATGCCTTGGCCATCTCCTCTCTTTTTTTTATTCTTTATTCCTTTATTCCTTTTTTTTATTTCTTTATGTTTCTAGATTTACACGTTTTTCTAGAGATTCTTTTAGTTAAGATTTTAGATTATTCTTAAGTTATATGCTTGAGGACAAGCATTATTTTAGTGTTGGGGAATTTGTTGTAATGCATTTCATGCACTAGTTTTGCATTGTTTACTCCTTTTAATATCGATGTTTTGCACTTAATAATAGTGATTTACTTGTGCTTTATTTTTGTAGTGCAATTCTATTGATAGGTGCTAAATTGAGCTACAAAATGCTATTTGAGGATGAATTGTCTTCCAGGAGAAATCTTGAGATTGAGAAAAAGTTTGCTGATAAGGCGTGGGCACGTACTATCAACAAAGGATTTAAAGCTTTTATTTTAGTATGTCTAATCTTTTTGTTAATTTTGTAATTTTGAATTTAAATTTTAGATAATATTTTAAATATTAGTATTTTATTCTTTTGAAGGAAACTATAAAAAGGGGAGGAAAGGAAGAAAAAAGTGAGGTGGAATATATTTTTTTAGGGTTTTCTCTCTTCTCCATGAGGAAGTAAACTCATTTTTCTGGTTAAAGGTTAATGAATCTTTGATTCACCATTGCTGTGAGATCCTTCTTATGTTTTAATTTTTTTATTGCTTTTTGGGTATTTGTTTATTCTTTAAATTATTGTCATGATTATGTTTGTTAATTAGATACTTGGCCACTATTTAATTATCAACTCAATCTACTGCTAATTGAAAGATTCATCGTATGAAAATTTTGATGTTTGTGCTAAATAACACAACAGTGCATTATGTTATGAGAATAAACAATCTAATTTAAATAAACCATTGTATGCATTTGTTAATTAGGATTTGGGTTTCTCTATTTTTTAGGCTATTAATTGATTAAATCCTATGATTGCATCTAGGATTGTCTATTAATTAGGGAAATAACCAATGATCATACCTTGGTTATCGACTAGTTAAGGAGAGATTGGCTATTAGAGTGTCTCAGTAGCTATAACCGGTCTATTAATAAGTAGTAGTGATTTACAATTATATCAATGATTAGTAGTCGAATCAAAGCTGAGTTAATTCCTTCAACCAAAGTTTTCTCATTTTTAACTGCACTTTTAATTTGTATTCTAAATATTTTAATTTGATTTTCATTATTGTCAACAATCCCTCAATTTTATATTTTGATTTTAAAAGGATTTAAATAATTATCAATCTATGTTGACACAACCTCGCTTGCTCAACCACTATACACAATCTTGTTTACGATGTTTTTATATTTACTGGCTTCAACACCCATCATTCTGACTCTAACATGATCTGCCCCAAACTCCTAGGGCGAATCGACCTAATTCTATATAATCTTTCTAACCTAATCTTATTAATCAGGATTCTGCCGAAAAATTCAGCAAAATCTTTCCTATATTTATTATATAACAAAATCTGCAAAATTATAAATCAAGCACTCCCAAAAGAATTTCAAATATAATTATCTCCGAACAACCAATCTCCTCAACAAAATACCAAATTATTCAATATCCAATATCAATAAATACATATGTTATCTGCAATCTCCGAAAAGTAACAAATTATACAATTCCAAAATATCTCAATAAATCAATCAATAACTCCTAACATCATAATGTGGCCATAATTTCAAAAATAACTATTGTTGTTGGGTCGACTGTTGTACCTGCGAATCTCCTGTTTGGGAGGGGGAGGGGGTTGGAAATATAATAAAACGTGATGAGTATAAAACTCAGTGAGCTCAGTGAGTGGATAGTAGTTTTTGAACATAATTTTACTCTAGCATAATTAATCAAATTAAAACACCATCTCATTAAAATATCACAACAATTTAAATAACTTATTAAATCCAAATCATGTACTAAAATACCGATATTGTAAATATACGGTATCAATTAATGGAAATTCATAATACTTATAACATCAATACTGAAATACCAAAAACTATCACCAAACAAGTACCCAGAGGTAATAATCTCATCATATCCAGACCTCGATGGACAGGCAATGAGGTACTATCTGGGTACAATCATGCCCCGGAGCTACATGGATAGATCGGGAAAAGTCATATCATTTCACATCATATCCAGACCTCAACGAACAGGCAATGATGTACTGTTTGAGTACAATCATCCCCCGGAGCTACACAGATAGATCGAAAAATATCATCACATATCTCATCATATCTGTGCATGCATAATCTGGTCCCCAAAAGACAAAGTCGCTTGAGTACACGGCCCAAAGCCTCTATGTGTACTCAGGCGGGCCCCAAAATCCTATATCTCATTTGTATCTCAATATCAGTATCTCTGTATTCATCATACCACATACATACGTCATCCCATCTGTTTCACTATACCTGGAGGGGAAGGGTACTGTCTAATGATTTTAAAACGATCATTATGCTCATATTCATATACTTTTGTACACATATACATAAACATATAATCCCATCCGAAAATCTCATCTGAAATCTCATTCGAAATCTCATTTTCTTTTTCATTTAACATATCTTAAATCCACTTTTCTTTTCTTTAAAAATAGTATCATGCATATTCAAAATCGGTAACCAAAATAATTAATCAAACACATTTCTCGTAATAAATACCAAAACACAAATAAAATCTATTTATATAAAATCATTAAATCGAAGCCTTTAAAATCAATCTCACAAACATGCTTTACCATATTTTAAAATCATAATAAACTGCAATGAAAATAAGTTTTGTATATTCCACTCGTAGTGACGGTGTTCGAACTCATAATCGACAACGTCCGTGGGTTGATTGTCGTTCGCAGATCCTCCTAATTTAAGGAAATAAAATAATTACTAACTATAATTGTGAATTATAACTAATATGCTCAAAACGATATTTATCCGCAATAAAATATTCTTGAATTCATAAAATTACCAAAATGCCCTCGACATCAAAATTCATCAAATTATCCTCAGAATCACATATTATCAAACTATCCTCAATTCCAATTACAAAGATATCCACAAGTTTTGAATTTATAAAATTAACCCCAAAAAAATGCAAAATTGCCCTAATGACATAAATTATTGAATTACCCCGAAATCTCAAATTACCTAACTGTCCTGATCTGAAATTACTAAAATGCCCACTAATTTTAAAATTACAGAATTACCCCTAAAGTTTATGAAATTACTGAGTTGCCCCTAACGGCCAACGGTGACCAGAACTCAGTCAACGACGATGAGAAGCTCAGGTCTGCTAGTTCCGACCTTTGTGAGTCCAATGGTACTGGCGGTGACCTCCCACGCGCGGCGGCGACAGTGGATCAAGCTCCCCAAAATTGTGATTTTCCGGCGGTCGATCGATGACAATCTAGCCGTTTCAGGTGATGAGGTTGGTCGGGAAACGATGAGGGGAAGTTAAGGAACAAGATCCAAGTGGTGGCACGGCCTAATTCCAGCTAGATCGACGATAGGGAGAAACGGGTTTGGCCGCGGCTTTTTGAGCTCCATTGCTAGCGTTCAAGTTAGTTTTCGATGACGAGGACGGCAGGAATACAATCGGCAGCTCACAAGCTTCAGATCGATACCAAGATCGTCCAGTGGAGTGGCCGAAAATGCTAGATCCGACCAGGTTGGGCACGCGAATCCAGGTCGCGAATCTAGGTCAACGGTCAGCTTCTCTCTCTCTCTCTCTCTCTCTCTCTCTCTCTTTCTATTTTAGGAAAAAAATGCTTCTCTCTCTACTATTGCCTTAAACATAAACTTTTTTTTTTTGGGTCCATATGTTATAGACTCGGATGGTGGTGGTTACAGGTTGATCCGCGAAGGAAATTCAATGCTAGCAGCCTTGGACCATGGCCAATGGGGCTAAAGTTTTTGCTTCTATTTCTTTTTTTTTTTTGGGTTTTCTAACCTTTTTTTTTTGTTTTTTTTTAAACTACTGGGTTTAAAGGAAAAAAAAAAAAGATAGGTATTGAGGATAGTTTAGAGCCAGGCTTCTAGCTCTGATACCAACTGATGAAGTGAGGCGTAGCGGAAACTGAAATTGATAGGGAAAAGAAACTAGATATCGTTCTAGTACTGAATCAAACCAACATGATTAGGTTACGCTCTAATCAAAGCGTGATTAGATTCATTCTAATCAGAATGACTCAATAAGATTTTTAATAACGCGTAATGCGAGATTAGATGACACTCTAATCCAAACGACTCTACAAGAGAGATTTTGATAAATAATCCCAAAGGGAATTACAAAAGAAGAGTTTTATTGAATAATTGAATATTAAGTTATGAAAATAATTACAAGACCTCTCTATTTATAATAGAACTAAGTTAACTTAAAAATGGGAAACTAAATCACAATTATAATAGAAATAAAGGATACTTTCCTAAGTTAACTAATCTCATACCTTAATTGATTTTAATGAAAATAAAAAGTACTAAAATAATAAAATACCATAATTGACTTTAATTAAAATAGAAAGTATTAAAATAATAAAATTCTAGAATTTTAAAATACCTAAAATAATGTCCTACATCATCATTACTCTTAGATAAGTCCAAAAACTGGATCCAAGTATATCACTCGCCACCAAGTTTGAAATGGAGTCACGATCGAGAAGCATTTCGAAGAAATTTAAATTTCGAGGAAGCAAACATTCACTTTGCTGGAAAGACCAATAAAAGCTGCAAATTGATTTCTTTATCATGGAGCCGTTTCCACATTTTCTTTTTAATTAAAAATTCGTTGCTTAAACAATAAAAACGAGTTGGTGAAAATTCCACTTTCAATACAATCTTTTTGTATTAGCCATGTGCAGAATATGAAGTCTGGTCAACACATACTTTCCGTGAAATCTATTGGTCAACTCACATTTTCTTTTATTATATATATTTCAAAGACTTTTGAAGATGATGGGGTAGGTTTTCTTGTATCATTAGTTAACGTTTTAATTCATCAAAAAAGAAAGAGGAGGGAATGAAAGTTGCCGTATGAATTGGAGCTAGCCCATACGCACCTGCAACTAAACATTTTACCTTCATCAAAAGAAAAAAACCAAGGGAATTGAAGAAGGTATAGCAATTGGAACTGCAGCATTCAAACAAGTAAGTTATGATCACAAATTGTTTAATATAATTAGTATATCTTATAACTTTGAAGCAGTCATCGACTTATTAATTAATTTCTCTTGCATTGTATTGTACCCTTAAGAGTTTTGCTTATTTTCTTTAGGATCCGTCATCTGGTTCAGTGCCGTATGAATTTACTGCTAAAGGATTAAAAAAAATTGAAATGAAAATGAAAATATAATTATCAAGTTTCTATATGTGGTCATTCAATTTGTCGCTTCTTTAAATTTCTAACTACAGGATAATTGTTTCACTCCCCATAGTTAAACAATTATTAATTATATATATATAATAAGCCTGGATGTTGAAACTATTAATAATCACTAATTTTTCCCGGAATTTATAAACTAAAATTCAAGCAGTTGTGGCATTTTTGGTTGTCCATAATTTAATAAGATTCAGATTTTAACATTTCTGCCTTTGTGTCCACTTAAATGCAGATCAAGTCATGGCAAGTGAACCACCAAACTAAGTAATTGATCTTGCTGGGGAAAAGCTTCATCGTCTAACCCCTACACCTTCTCAATTCAGCATTTTCGGAGTCCTTGATGTACTGCGCAAGTTAAATGAAAAGGCTTACGACCCAGTATTGCTAGCAATTGGTCCTTATCATCACGGTGAAGATAACTTATCGGCCTTTGAAGATCACAAAATCATCTGTCTTCAAACTCTCATAGAGCGTACAGGCATTCCTTACCCAGACTATGTCAGCGCCATGTGGGCACTGGAAGAAAGAGATCGAAATTGTTATGGAGGATCCATAAGTTTAGGGAAGGAAGAGTTTGTGCAAATGATGCTTTTCGATGGTTGTTTCCTTGTTGAGGTTATTCATAAGTTTGGATTGCCACATCTGAGAGGAGACGATGACCCCATTTTTAAACAGGGTTGGATGTTACCTCGCATAGCTCGAGATATGATTTTGCTCGAGAATCGACTTTCATTTTTTGTTGTTTGGAAGTTGTTTATAATGTCTGAGATGCCTAATATTCCAAGGAACGAAAGCTTTCTTGTCACAATTTTGCTTTTTTTCAACGAAATATTACCGGGGAAAGGATTTCGAACAGATGATGTTGATCGGGTAAATAATTATCTGATAAATGAAATCAAACATCTGGTCAATTTGATATACGATAACTGGCTTCCTTCACCTTCAGGAATTGAAGCATATAGGAATAATGGTAAAACCAATAGTGACTGGAGCTTCATTTATTCTGCCACAGAGATTCAAGAGGCTGGAATAAAGTTCCAGAAGGTTGATGTCCTTAAGGATGCTTCATTGTTTAATATAAAGTTCAAAAATGGGGTAATGAAGATCCCAACCTTGGAAATTGGTGATTTTACAGGAACTATTTTTCAGAATCTCATTGTGTACGGGCAGTGTTAAATTCTCAATATGCACTATTTGTCGGGGGTTAGGTTGGGTTTAAAATTTTTAACTCAATCCAACTCAATCTGTCAAACCTTATGTTGACGTTGTAATCTGGTCAAGTCGGTTAGCAACTTGATACCAGACCTCTGCGCCAACATTAGATTTATTAGTTGGGGAAGTAGCTTGTTAATCATCAAGGATGCCCTGTGATCGCCAATGAATAATCTACGAACACTTGAAATCACAGAGGACGATATGAGGTGCCTAAAGTTTTTCCGATATGAACCGTTAGACGCTCAAATCAGTAATTGGGACTTTTTGGAAAAAAAATAAATAATTTTTTTAATGAAGAAATAATCTCAAATAAATATAACAAAAGAATCAAAACAGAGAAGGAGATTTAAACCTCCCCTTTTTATTTATTCCCCTGGATTTTTTTATAAAGGCTTAAGTTTTCCCCCCTTAGTGTGTTTGCTATCCCTCTATTGAATTCGGGAAAGGGTTTCTTTACTCCCCTTAGTTTGTTGCCCACTTTTCCTATTTCTTCTCCCCACTTCCAGAAGTTAAGAATATGAGATTACAAACTAAAAGTAACCCCCCCACTTTACTTCATTTTCTTCTTTTTTTTCCTCACCAAACAATTAATATTATTTTTTTTATCAAGATGATCATGTGGAAACCATCATATTCCATTGGATATGAAAATGAAAATAATCACCAACTTAGCCCCATATGTCTTGATTTTCAGGACAGCCAAATCTTCAACCCACTATAAAAAGTTTTGTGAATTGTGACTATTGTTTATAAATGGGCACAATAATTAAATTAGTACAAAATGGACACCTATACGACTTTGGTATTAATTAATCTTTTTTTATGCTTAGCCGCTCGCTTTCAAATCATTCGTTTTCACATGTACTACAAGTATTTGCTCCTATCTCGCTTGCTGGCTGCTTTTGCTTTTGCTATTGGGGCTAAGGGATATAACAAGCCATGGTCCTTTATCATGTGATATAGTTCTTCCACAAGGACCTTTAAAGGGGTATGTTGCTTATAAGCTGGACTTTGGTCGATTATCTGCATAACTCTACCCCTAGTAAGCGTATCTTTAGTAATTGTGTATAAAGTTCTTTCATGTGTTAACAAAAAAGAAATTCTTCTTTTCTAAATATTTAAATTAACATTATTTAATCTCCCTACTTTAATTGTATCTGAATTTGTTTTACTTTCGATTTTCAAGAATTAAACAAATAACTAATAAAAATAATATTACTATTTATTATTAATTAACTAGTAGAGAGATTACAACCGTAATGTTATGGATTACACACTTATTTAGTAAATTATTTAATAATATTATGGTGGAATTAACTCACTGATCACTAGGTTTTATTAACCTTGAACGATACTCATTCAAGTACGGTTGGCGCTGGTATTAGATATGGCAATTTGATGATTTTCTTGTCGTCCGAAAGCTGGCGCAAGTAAATTCATTCAGTTTGTTCCAGGACCCTTGTGAGACATGGTGGACTTGTACCTTGAATCTGCCAACCATAATTTATTTCCTTCACGCTTAGATTTGGGATTGAAAAGTTGATTTCTTTGAGAGTTGGTGGTTTCTAGAAGTATTCGGCCATAAGAGTTCACATGCGAAAATTCTTCTGATGCTTGAGAATAATTGCAAAATTATTTGCACTTCCCTAAATTTCAGAATCCTAAGTCGTTAGAACTGAATTCTAAGGCCACAGATCGCTTCGGATTGGTAGAAAACCTTCAAATGCAAAATTTGGTGCAATTTAGGTCTGATTTGATGCCTAAACTCGGTCTGATAGGAAAGGCTGGTTCGACTAAACCGAAAATAGGTCAAGCTACGGTCCACAAATGGTCTGGTTCGCGCGGTGAAACCTCAGATCGATACTTAGCTAGGTCAGGTTGAAACGTGGGTCAAAATTGAATCGGAACAAACCAACACACAGATCTGAACATGGGTCAAGCTCGAGTCGGGTCGGGTCGAACTGTATTCGGGTAGTATGATTGTTGCTGGAGGCATCTTCAACCTCTAGAGTATGTGTGTTGAATGCGTCTGCAACCTTCCATGAACTAGTCATTGTTTTCAGTGATTTCTGCCCTTCTAAATATTGAAACTTAGCGTTCTTGGACTCTATAAACTTGTTAGGACATCTCGAACACTTCTGGAATGAAAAATATAATTGGTTTGAATTAAATCGAGATGAATTTCCTTGATCAAATTTTTTCACACTTGAATCCCTATTATTTGAAACCTGGCTCTGATGCCAATGCTGGATTTAATAATCATTTGACGTCACTGTTAGGCTTGTTTTTACATGCAGAACTCCAAGATTATAATATAATAACTTTTAAGTGTGTCTTGGAATGATTTATTTGTGAAGTGTTCATGCCTTTATATCGTTAATAATTTAAACAGTTATATATTCAAAATCTGAACAAATAACTTCAATGATCCACTTGGAAGTTACATGTTCAAAGGATATATCCCTTGTAAGAGGTACATCCTTTAATTTCATTACGTGGCATATAAGATGTATCAACTTTGTGATACATCATGCAAGCATGCCCAATATGTTCTGCATGTGACCATTTAATAACATGTATATCAATAGTTAAATTGTATGATTTAATAGTATGTCTACATTGACTCTATTAAATCATACAGTTTAATAGTTAGTTCAAATAAAAAAAATGAGGGAGCCTGCATGAGATATATATATCCGACGCTTTAATCAACTTAACAATCTCTCCTAATTGAAAAATTGAAAAAAAATATTATGTTACATTACACAAAAAATAATGCATGAAAAAAAACCCATATTTACTTGATTTTCTATCTTTACTATTTATATTCTCTATAGAAAAATATTTAAAAATTTATTACATTCACGGAATATAAAAGCAACATTAATAAGAAAACTTAACAAACATTACACTAGATTGTGTAGGGCTTTAAGGTTTGCAACCCTAAAAATATACGCTTAGCCTAGTTCCAACGTACCTACAATGCTGCTACGTGCCTTGATGAAGCGTGCTCATATTGTGCCATGTTCGCACCTGTGTCATGTCTCGTGCTGCCAGACTCGTTGGACACCTTTATTCACAAACTTCACCTCTCACATGAGTGACATAATATTATGCTCTACATGTGTTTCCATATATGTGTTCCAATCTAAAATCCTATATTTATTAAAATTCAAGAAAACTATTAACTCATATGATTTAATGATATAATGATATTAAACTATTAAACTATATGGCTTAATGGCATTTCAGACTTTAATAAAAACTAAGATATGAGGTCAGATCAATATATATATATATATATATATATATAACATTACATGATGTTGATATCCACCAAATCAACGTAAAATCTAATACAAAAACAAACAAACAAAGAATACAGTCATTAGTGGCAATTCCATAAAATGAAGATCTTCAAGATACAAGTTCCATCAAATTAAGGCTTCTTAGTTTTGCAATTCCAACAGTTACTTTTTAACTGAATTAACTTTCAAAAGTTTTTCAGTGTTCACAAGATTATTTATAATTAAGAAAATTAAAAAAAAAAAGATAAGAGGAGAAAAAACACAAACAATTCATTTATATTCAAGTTCAATAACCAATAAAAAATTATGTAGTTAGTCATTAACGTACAACTTGCAAGCAAAATAAAATCGACAACTTCCATGCTAAATCAAATAAAACAATCAAATTCATTGACTGCGTTTGGAATATAATGATGTTTGGGTAGGAAACCGCCAACTTCCATAACGAGTTAAAAGACAAATCGCTGCTGGTGGTGATGGTAGTGGTGGTGCAGAACAAATCGCTGCTTTTTGTCAACGGTGAGTTATGGTTCCGATGAACAAAGTCTCATTTAGGAGTGATATTTGCATGATTTAGCAGATTTGGCAATAAAATTATCAAATGCACCAAATTTGACTTCAATAAACTGTCGTCTAAATTTGGATACGTTTTTAAAGGCCTAGACAAGGCCAAACTGAACCAACCCGACCCGGCGATTGACCACCCTTAATTGCGAATCATTTAAATTTGTCCTCAATGGTGTGAATCAGTTCTATTTGGCGGTTTGGGCCTAGGCCCAGAAGTTCTATCTAAATTATATGAATTTTGGCAAATTTAAGTTACGTGATTTGTAGATTCCACCACTTCTTGCTGTTATTAGTGGTTACACCTGTCAATCTTTTAATCCATGGAAGAGCACTGCTCATAGACTAAGATTTCTCAAGACAGGTTCCGTGTCATCATCAATGCAATCTTGGGATTTTCATTACTCCGTTTTCAAGCTTTATGTCAAACAAGCTTTCTCCCTCAGCCTTCATGAACTTGATTCCAGCTTCTTTAAGCTCAGTGGAGCAGCTTATGACCTCTCTATATTTTTCTTTCTGCTGTCATTTTTATGTTTTTCCTCTTTGTTAATGGTTAAGGGTGTTCAAAATTCAATCCGATCTGCTTAATTAATTGATCAAGAATGTCTTGTAAGGCCAACATAATGCATGATTACAAAATTTAAACACATCCAAAGCAAACAAATATGATATTATAGAAAAACAAAGAAGATATTGTATAAATCATTATTATGCAACATTTATCATTCCAAGCTCATGCCTAATCTTGGAAAATTGTTCTTCGCCAAGAGGTTTTGTAAAGATATCAGCGAGCTATTTTTCAGTTGAAATAAAATTTAATGAAATATCTCCCTTTTGAACATGATCTCTTAAAAAATGATGTCTTATCTCTATATGCTTGGTTCGAGAATGTTGAATGGGATTCTTTGAAAGGTTTATGGCACTTGTATTATCACAAATGATAGGTATATGATCAAGATTAATACCAAAGTCTCTAAGGGTTTGTTTCATCCAAAGTGATTGCGCACAACAATTACTGGCTGCAATATACTCAGCCTCTGTGGTTGAAAGTGCGACCGAGTTTTGTTTTTTACTAAACCAAGAGACAAGTGAGTGACCTAGAAAGAAACAAGTTCCACTAGTTCTCTTCCTATCAATCTTATATCCAGCAAAATCAGCATCCAAATAACAAATTAAATCTAAATGAGTTCCCATAGGATACCAAAGGCCAAGATCTACGGTTCTTTTCAAATATCAGAAAATTCTCTTAACAGCAAGCAAGTGAGATTCTTTAGGACATGATTGAAATCTTGCACACAAACAAACACTGAACACAATATCGGGTCTACTAGCAGTTAAATCAAGTAAAGATTCGATCATACCTCGATATGCTTTGACATCAACATCTTTACCTTTTTCATCTTTGTCAAGTTTAATTGTTGAGCTCATTGGAGTACTTTTAGTTTTGCCATCTTCAAGTCCGAATCTCTTGAGTAAATCTTTCAAATATTTGGCTTGATTGATGAAGATTCCTTCTTCATTTTGTCTTATTTGTAATCCGATGAAGTACTTCAATTCTCCCATCATACTCATCTCGAATTCTTTGCTCATACAAGATGAAAAATCCTTGCATAGAAACTCATTAGTAGAACCAAAAATGATATCATCAACATAGATTTGAACAATAAGTATATCTTGATTCTTATGCTTGATAAAAAGTGTAGTATCCGCTCTACCCATTGAAAAACCGTTTTCCAAAAGAAATTTACTAAGTTTATCATACCAAGCTCTAGGTGCTTGTTTTAATCCATACAAAGCTTTTGACAACTTGTAAACATGATTTGGTAATTTTTCATTTTCAAAACTAGGGGGTTGTTTTACAAACACTTATTCCATAATGTACCCATTTAGAAATGCACTTTTGACATCCATTTGATACAAGACAAAATTCTTATAACATGCAAATGCTAAAGGCATCATAATGGATTCTAATCTTGCTACGGGTGCAAAAGTTTCATCAAAATCAATTCCTTCTTCTTGATTATAACCTTGAGCTACTAACCTAGCTTTATTCCTTACAACTACACCCGATTCATCAATTTTATTCCTAAATACCCATTTAGTGCCTATGATGGATTGATGTTCCGGTTTAGAAACTAATTTCCACACATTATTTCTTTCAAATTGATTTAACTCCTCTTGCATTGCCATAATCCAAGATTCATCATTTTCCTCATCCGCAAAGGATTGTGGTTCAATTTGAGATATAAATGCGGTATGTGCACATGTGTTCCTAAGTGATGATCTAGTGGTTATACCTTGTGAAGGTTCTCCTAAAATTAAGTCTTTAAGGTGAGAAGAGACATACCTCCACTCCTTGGGGATTGTTTGAGAATTACCTTCATTTTGCTCCATATTATTTTGTTCTTCTTGTTGCTTCCATTGATTCTAGCAAGATGAAGCATCTTGTTTTACGTTTGAAGGTTCTTCTCGTGGCATTTCTTCATCTGCATCATTAATGACTTTCTCCATAGAGGAGGGGTTAGACTCATCAAATGTAACGTGCATGGATTCTTCAACAACCAAGGTTTTTTTATTATAAACTCTATAAGCTTTGCTAGTAGTTGAATATCCAAGAAAAATACCAACATCCGATTTTGGATCAAATTTACCAAGATTGTCTTTTGTATTCAATATGAAACATTTGTATCCAAAAACTTTGAAATAACCAATGTTGGGTTTTCTATCTTTCCAAAGCTCATAATGAGTTTTATTAAGAAGTGGTCTAATTAAAACACGATTTAAAACATAACATGCAGTATTTACGGCTTCGACCCAAAAATATTTTGGTAATGCATTCTCATTTAACGTAGTTCTAGCCATTTCTTGAATAGACATATTCTTTCTCTCAACAACTCCATTTTGTTGAGGAGTCCTAGGTGATGAAAATTGATGTATAATGCCGAAATCATTACAAAAACTTTCAAATGCATGATTTTCAAATTCTCCACCATGATCACTTCTAATGCAAGTAATGAAATAGCCTTTTTCATTTTGAACATTTTTATAGAAAACTTTAAATGCATCAAATGCATCATCCTTATTAGCTAAGAATAATACCCATGTATATCTAGAATAATCATCCACAATTACAAATGCATAATATTTTCCATTTAAACTAGCATGTCTAGAAGGTCCAAACAAATCCAAGTGAAGAAGTTGAAGCGGTTTTGAAGTAGAAATGTGATTTTTGTTTTTGAAAGAAGTTTTGATTTGTTTTCCAAATTGACATGCTTTACAAATTTTATCTTTTTCAAAACCGATTTTTGGAAGACCTTTAACTAAATCGTTTTTGGAAATCTTTGAAATTAAATCCATGCTTGCATGTCCTAGTCTTCTATGCCATAACCAACTATCATCATGTAATGCGGAAAATCATTTATCAAGAGTAGATGCACAATCTATATCAATGATATAAACGTTAACACACCTCTTTCCAACAAAAACAATTTTACCATCACATGCATTTTCAATAACACAATTTGTTTTATCAAAAATAACTTTACATCCTTTGTCACACAATTGACTAATACTAAGCAAGTTATGTTTTAGATTTTCAACTAAACATACATTCTCAATGAGAGTTGAGGAAACTTTACCAACATTGCCAATACCAATGATTTTTCCTTTTGAATTATCTCCAACAGATACATCCCCTCCATTTTCGATTTTGGTAAAGTTTGAGAAACATGAATAGTCACCGGTCATATGTCTTGAGCATCCGCTGTCCAAATACCACTTATTTCTCTTTCCCTTCTTCTTTGATTCATGCAGTGAATATCTCAAGTTTTAGGTACCCAAAACTTTTTGGGTCCTTGAGTGTTAGTAATGGTTCCTTTTGGAACCCAAACACGTTTAACTCCATAATATGCATTTTTCTTAATAGGATATCTATATTTCATATGACCATCTCCATTGCAATAATGACAAACAATTTTATGATTATTAATGGAAGTAGCCTTAACAAAGTAACTTTTGTAGTATTTTTGTTTCAAGTTCGGTTTATAACCAATCCCTCCTTTATCAAACACACATTTTTAGGCACCAAGTAATTTTTCTAAGTTCTTTTGCCCATTTGTGAATTTTGAAACAATCTCATTTAGTTCATTGCTTTTCTTTTTAAGTTCTTCATTTTCTTTGATCAAGTCATCAACATGTAATTTTTCATGCTCATATGAAGTACTTTTTTTACCTTTTAAAGATGCAATCCTATCATGCAATCTTTCATTATTTAATTCTAGCCCTTTAATCTTATCATTTAACAAATCATTACATTTTTGCATGGCATCCTTTTCATTTGAAAGTTCTAATATTTTCTTCTTAAGACATGCATTTTTCTTTCCAATTTTCATCATATCACTATGCAACTCATTGAAAGCATCATATAATTCATTATAAGATGGAAGATCACTTACCTCATCAAGCTCATCTTCTCCTATTGCCAAGAGTGCCAAGTTTGATATTTCTTGTGATTGTTCATCTTCACTTGACTCTTCATCACTATCATCCCATGTTGCCAACATGGCTTTCTTCTTAAATTTGTTGAGAAGAGGACATTCCGATTTTATATGACCCGGCTTCTTGCATTCATAGCATATGATTGCTTTCTTATTCTCCTTTTGATTCTTGAAATTTATGAACTTTCTTTGATCACCGGTTTTCTTGAAGAACTTCCTGAATTTTCTAGCTATCATGGCCATTTCTTCATCTTCAAGTTCGCTCTCCTCATCACTTTCAGATTTTGATGCTTTCAAAGCGATACTTTTCTTCTTCTTATCTTCATCTCCTCTCTCGGCTGCTAAATCTTCTTCATAAGAGATAAGTGAGCTAATTAAATCATCAATAGAAAAAATGTTTAAATCTTTGGCTTCCTCAATGGCAGTTCTTTTAGGTCTCCATTCTTTTGGTAATGACCTAATGATTTTCTTTACATTCTCGCTATTTGAAAAGGTCTTACCAAGTGCCCCTAGAGTGTTTACAATGTCCGTAAATCTAGTATACATAGAGTAGACACTCTCATTTTGTTCCATTTGGAACAATTCATATTGCCTAGTGTATCTACTTATTTTAGATTCTTTGACTTGGTTTGTACCTTCATAAACAACTTCAAGTTTCTTCCAAATTTCATAAGCATTAAAACAACTTGAGACTCTATGAAATTCTTTCTTATCTAGGGCACAAAATAAGGCATTCATAGCTTTAGAATTTAATGAAGCTTTTCTCTTTTCAAACTCATTCCATTCACGTGAAGGTTTCGAAATATCTTCTCCTTCCTCATTTTTAGTTATAGGCATGAATGGACCATCACATACAACCTCCCATATTTCATAATCTAAAGCTTGCAAATAAATTCTCATCCTAGTTTTCCAATAGGGATAATCATTACCATAAAAAAATCGTGGCCTAATGGTGGATTGTCCTTCCCTAAAGCTAGAATCATTTTGGGTTGCCATGGATCTTTTACTCTAGACGATTAGGTCCTAACAAGAGAACCTTGCTCTGATACCAATTGAAATACTATCTAGGCTACCCAAGAGGGGGGGTGAATTGGGTTTTTAAAAATTAAGCTAATAAAATTGCACAATATTAAAACTAATGTCTTAATCAAAATTAAAAGTAATAAATTCAACAATGCTCAAAATTAAAAAGGATAAGGGAAGAGAAATCAAACACGTAATTTTTACGTGGTTCGGCCAACCGTGCCTACGTCCACGCCTCCAAGCTCACCGGGCTTGAGGATTCCACTAAGTAAGCCTCCAAGGCTTCAAAACACTTACAATTAACTTCCAAGGTGTCAATGAACCTTTACAATAAGAGATTAACCCATTCTCTTAACTCAAGTATTTCCCAACACTTACAATCACTCAATGATAGAGATTTAAAACAAACAATCTCTCACACAATCTAAATGATTACAATTACAATCTTAAAGTGTGAGAAAATGAAATGAAGCAAGTTTGAAGCACAAAGAAGATTGTTTTCTCAATAGGAAACTCAAATATCAAAATGTTGGATCTACTTTGTTTGAATTTGATTGAGTCTTTTTATAGTTGGAGCTGAAAACTAGCCGTTATTGACTTTTTGAGAATAATCGGTTTGCCGGTTGTCTCTATCGGTTAGCCGTTTTGACTATTCAACTAGACGTTGTTCTTTGATTTTAAATAAATGGTTTATCGTTTACTATTATCGGATAACCGTTTATTTCCAGAAACCTGCAAATCAAAACTTAGCTCTCCGTTTTTGCTAAACGGTTCAAGAGTAGAAAAACCTTCTCTTTACTGGAATTTATCGGTTAGCCATTTTAAATAAACGGTTCACCGTTAATTTCCAGAACCTATGAAATAAACTCAGCTTTCCGTTTTTGGTAAACAGTTCAAGAGTAGAAAAGTTTCTCTTTACTGGATTTTATCGGTTAGCCGTTATAAATAAACGGTTCACCGTTAATGTCTAGAACCTGTGACACAAACTTAGCTTTCCGTTTGTGCTAAACGGTTCAAGGCTAAAAAACTTTCTCATCACTGTAAATTATCGGTGAGCCGTTTTATATAAACGGTTCACCGTTAATTTCCAGAATCTATGTTAAGGAATGGTGCAGGATTTTAAAGACAATTTTTCTCTCTGTAAATTATCGGTTCACCATTTTCCACTAAACGGATCACCGTTAATTTCCAGTTTCATCATTTTGAAAAATAATTTGTTTCTTTAAACATATGTATGGCTTTAAGAAGTTCATTTTAATAGCCCCAACATTTTAATCAATAACATATAATTTTTGTTATCATCAAAATCATTATTATAAGATTAACACTGGGAACATAACAGACTTGAAAACTTTGATTAGCCACCTTTTCTCGCAAGAAATGAACATCAAGCTCAATATGCTTTGTATGAGAATGAAACTTAGGATTGCTAGCTAGAGCAGCTGCACTCTGATTATCACACCACAGAGTAGGTGTGGAAGAAAGAGTGACACCGATTTTCGTTAATAAGAATCGAATCCAAAGAACTTCAGAGGTTGCAATAGCTAATGCCCTATACTCGGATTTTGTACTGGACCTAGAGATAACTGCTTGCTTCTTAGAACACCAGGACACTAAGTTTGGACCAAGATAAACACAATAACGAACTATAGAACATTGATCATCTTTATCACTTGCCCATTCAGCATCACTAAAGCAATTAATGTGTGTAGGACCATGACCGAAAAATTGTAAGTCCATGTATAAAGTACCTTTAAGATACTGAAGAATTCTCTTGCAGGCCTGCTAGTGATTAACTGTAGGAGCAGCCAAAAACTAACTCAGCTTATTGACTAAAAAAACTATTTCAGGTTTTGTTAAAGTGGCATATTGCAAGGCACCAATAGTGCTTTTGTAGAGCGTTACATTAGCAAAAGGTTCACTATCGGTTTTAGTAAAAGGAACACCAGCTGTCATTGGAGTTGAACATGAAGTGCAATCCTGCATCTGAAGTTTGTGTAAAAGATCCATTATGTATTTGGATTGAGAGAGATGCAGACCATTAGGAGTTTTGCTGACTTGAATACCAAGGAAGTAGTTTAACTCGCCAAGATCTTTGAGGGCAAAGGTTGATTACAAATCTGTGATAACTTGCTGTATTAGATGAGAATCAGAACTTGTCACAATGATGCCATCAACATAGACAAGAATGAGCAAGAGATGATGATGAACTCTTTTAAAAAAGAGAGATGTATCTGATTTGGAATTTTGAAAACCTTATTGAGTTGTCAACACCAATTTAAGTCTCTCAAACCAGGCTCTAAGAGCATGCTTCGGGCCATAGAGAGCTTTCTGAAGTTTACAAACATGAGTAGATTTGGACTGATCTATAAACCCCTTAGGTTGGTGCATATAAACTTCTTCAGTGAGATATAAATGAATGAAGGCATTGTTTACGTCAACTTGTCTCAATGACTAATGATTCATAATAGCTATACTGAAGATAACTTTGATAGTTGAGGCCTCAACAACAGGGTTGAATGTTTCATTGTAATTAACCCCTTAAGTTTGATGAAACCCCTTGGCTACTAACTTGGCTTTATATCTAGAAATGCTACCATCAGAGTTGTATTTGATTTTATACACCCATTTGTTGCCTACTATTTGAGCTGAACTTGGAGGTTTAGCAAAGGTCCAAGTCTTGTTGTCAATTAAGGCTTGATATTTTGCTTTCATTGCTTGCAACCAGATTGGATTTTTCTATACGGCTGACACAGAAGTTGGTTATGAAGATTTAGGTGGACAGTTCACCAAATAGGCCATTTTTGGTTTGAAGACTCCTGCTTTTGATCTTGTAATCATGGGATGACCAACCATGGGTTGGGGAGGAGGTGTTAATTGGTGAGATTGTATATTAGGTTATGGTTGTCTTGGTGAAGAAGATGAATGGGAATTAGAATCTAAATCATTTGCTGAAGTAGAGGATGGAGAGGAAGATGAATCAGGTTGTACAACAAGTTGAAGACAGGGAATATGAATAAAAGGACTGACTGAATGTTCAGTGACTGACATAAGAGAATGTTGAGATGAGCAAGAGTGTGAAGGATAAGAAAACTGAACTCCAGACTCAAAAGGAAAAGATAACTCATAAAAAACAACATGGTTACTAATACAAACTTTTCCAAAAGAATGAAGACATAGATAACCCTTGTGCATGGAACTGTAACCAAGAAAGACACACCTTCCACTTCTAAAGGCAAGTTTATAATGATTATAGGGTCTTAGAAAAGGATAACATGAACATCCAAAGACTTTTATAGAGCTATAATACGGTATTTTATGAAATAACATCTCAAAAGGAGATTTATTGTCTAAAATAGTTGAAGGAAGTCTGTTAATCAAATAAGTGGTAGTATGGAATGCATTCCACCAAAATTTTAAGGGCAAGTGTGCTTGAGCTAAGAGAGTTAGACCAGTTTCGACAATGTGTCTGTGTTTCTTTTCTATTCTCCTATTTTGGTGATGAATATATGGACATGGGTGCCTAAACTGGATACCTTGTTCAGAAAGATATGATACAAAGGGTCTAAACTCATCTCCCCAATCAACTTGAAGACAATTGATTTTGGTATTCAAATTGTTCTCAATCATATTTTTGAAGTTAATGAATACTGATAGGGTTTGAGACTTGGTTGTGAGTGGAAAAATCTAAGTAAATCTGGTATAGTCATCTAAAACAGATAGGTAATAATAATACCCTTGTGAAGAAGGAATAGGTACTGGTCCCTAGAGGTCAGCATGAAGAGGCTCAAGTGGCTGTGTAGTGGAAGTTTCAACTGAAGGAAAATGTTGCATATGACACTTTCCGACTTGACATGCATCACAGAATTTAGGTTGAATTGTTCTATCGATTTTAAATGCTGAATCTAAGCACTTTATGACTTGTTTTAGTGCATGAACGGTTGGATTTCCCATTCTTTTATGTAGCAAATTGTAATCGACAGGTTTATTGAAAGAAACAAGAGCCATAGAGGCGTTTTTATTGGTTTGTAAATTGTTGACATATACTTGTGGAAAACCAACAATACATGATGAACTGAGGTGAGTAAACATTGACATAGGACCTTTTATTGAACTGTTTATTTGACTAGACAGAGATTTTGATCGATTAGACATAGAAGCTTGAAAGTGAAAATCACAACCAACTGCTTTAAAATCTTCAACCTGATAAAATCCTTCTCTAGCAGTCCCCTTGAGCAAGATGATTCCTGAATTCTTGGCCTTGACAAAACAAACATTAGTGTGAAACTCAATGAAAACACTATTATCTGCAAGTAGCTTAGAGACGCTAAGAAGGTTTTTAGTAATTGCAGGAACATGCAGCACATTTTGTAGACAAATAGGTGTAGTATATACGCATTGCAATAAGTAGCGAGATCCTATACCAACAATAGGTAATCCCATGCCATTTCCTATATGCAACTTTTCTGCTCCATAATAGAGTGAGTAACAAGAAAGAATACCCGCATCCTGAGCAACATGATTGGTGGCACTAGAATCAATATACCAGGCTGGATCAGCAACACTCCCATAGTTAGCTAAGGGTGTAGTGACAGCAGATACATTGTGTGAATGTCCAATATTCCCAGCAAACATGTTATTAGTTGTAGCTCTATGAATGACATCATTACCAACACCATTATTTCCTTGAGCCTCAGTGAAAATTTGAGGATATATGATGTTTGGATTCTAATAAGCAACATAGCCATGGAATGGTCCAACTTGTCTAGGATAGGCTGGTGGAAAACCAGTTGGTACAGTTGTACCATAGTTGAATCCTGAACCTCTTCCAAAATTAATTTGACCATTACTAGCAGTTCCTCTATAATTTGGCCCTCCTCTAGGTCTAAAACCACCAAAAGTTCTGTTTCTAGGTATAAAACTCTTATTGAACCTATTTCTGCACTTGTAAGCTCCATGTCCAAGGATAAGACAAATTTGACAGATAATGCACTTGTTATTATTAAACCCAGTGCCAACAGCAGAATTGTCATTCTTCTGATTGTTATAGTTGTAGCTATTAAAATTCTGTCCTTTTTGAGCAAAATTAGCACTCATATCATGCATAATTTCAGTTTGTAACTTTCCTTTATTCATCTCCAACCTTGTTTCATGACTCAACATCATTGAATATACTTCTTCAACTGTTATTTGTTCTTTCTCTAGTCTAGTAAGTATATTAGTTACAAGTGATTCATAGCTATCATCAAGTCCAGTTAAGAGATGCATGATTAATTCATTAGAAGGAAGTGGATTACCTCCTACAGCTAAGCTATCAGCAAGCTTTTTCATCTTATTATAGTAATCACTCACAGAGAGTGCACCTTTCTTAGTTTTCTGAATCTTCATCTTTAGAGGCATGTATCTTGCCTTTGATTGTGACATAAAGATCTCAGCTAGCATTTCCCAAAGTTCAAGAGAAGTTTCACAATGAATCACCGTTATCAGTACATCATCTGTCATTGAAGAGAGCATCCAGCTTTGTAGTAGTTTGTCAGTTTTCATCCAGGTAATGTATTCTGGATTTTCTTGTCTCTACATAGCTTGATTTCCAGATCCACTTGATTCGCCCTCTAGTTCAGAGAGATAGCGAGCTGGACACATACTGTTGCCATTAATGAATCCTTCCAATCCATTAGCCATGATTGAAGCACGAACCTGAGCTTTCCACACCAGATAATTTGATCGATTAAGTTTTATAGGTTGAATGAAGTTTAAAGAAGCTGAGGAATTAGCTATGGCTGTTAGATTTGACATATTTGAAGATGATATTGGCTCTGATACCATATTAGAGTTTAATGTGCTTGTTTGGATTAAAAGAAAATAAACGAGAAAGGATCAGAAAAGAATACCGAGAGAGAGCTCTAGAAGAATCTAGAATTATTAACAAATATGAATGAATACCACACACGTTATTCATTGGTGTGGCTAAATATATATACTTGTTTACATGTTAATAAGCTGGTAACTAACTGACTTTCACAATAACAGAATCGTTAGATAATTTGGGTTTTGCTAACCAAATACAATAAGCCAGCTGGCTGGCTATAACAACTCAACACATCAGCACCCATTTTATTTGTTCATGAAGCCATCACCAGACCACGACCAGACCAGCATACATCACCAGACCAATATGCACCACCAGACCCGCATGCACCACCACCAGACCAGCATATCATCTAACAAGTATAAAGCATTTGATCTTCAGTTTCATCTTTTGAAAAATTTGCTTCCTTTTTTCTTCTCCTTATACCAACATTCTCTATCCACATGATTTAATTTATTGCAAGTTCTGTAATTGTAACGACATTTTTCACCTGCATGGCCAAACTTTTTGCAAACATTGCATTAGAAGTTAGATAAGCCATACCTTTGATCATTTTTTCCTTTCTACTATTCGTGATTTTTGAAATTTTTTGCGTCACCGCCATTCTTTGATGAAGCCCCCTCGTTCTCGTTGTTTCTATCAATCTTTTCACCCTTTTGTTCGTTGACTTTCAGCTTTGATTGAAAAGCTTGTTCAGTTGACTGCTCTGTAAACCTGCTTATTCTTGCCTCATGTGCCTCCAAAGAACTCATTAGTTCGCGCAAGAAGAATTGAAATAAAATTTTTGCTTCTTCGATAGCAGCAACAACGTGCTCGAATTTTGAAGGTAGACTTCTTACTATTTTTTGAACAATTCTTTTATCTTCAATGGTATCTCCATAACTTCTTATTTGATTTATTATGCCACATACTTTACAGAAAAATGCTTGGACAGATTCATTATCTTTCATGAAGAGATTATCAAATTCACTCTATAAAAGACTGGAGTTTTAATGGAGATTACCATTTCAGATCCTTGAAAATCGTTCTTTAGATTCTCCATGCATCCATCGACTTTTTTGCTGCTAGGATCCTTGGAAAAATAGTCTTGGTTACTTCTTGCTGCAAGAAGAGTAACGCCTTGGCGTCTTTCTTTTTATTCTCCCTGTATTCTTTCCGCTTCGCCTGTGTGCATTTGGACAGCACTTAGAGTCTCCGGCTCATCAAATCCCTCTTTTACTATTTCCAAAGGTCTCTGAAAATAAAGAGTCTTCATTTGAATACTCCAGAATTCGTATTCTCTCCATGAAAGGCGGGAATAAGATCGAATTCCCTCCATGAAAGATGGGAATAAGATTTTGGTTATAATTAAAAGTAGCAGCAGCTGAGGCCATTGGAGGTTGAAGGCTTAAAGCTTTGATATTTACAATCAAACAATTACTAAGACTAACTGCCTTTAATTTTAAATTTTTTATTATTCGAGAGACATATACTCCACTCATATTTCGAAAGAGAGAAAATTATTTTCACTCAAATTGAAGTGGTAAATCAAACTCTCACAATACATTGTGTGGACTCGAACCCATGCCATTACAATTATGAGAGCGGAGTTCTAACCACTTGGCTTTGCCCGAGCGATTGATTGAGAATATTTTATTAAAGATGAGGGGAAGTGGAAAGATTTTACAAATGAAAGTTTCTTATTTTTAACTTCATTGCTTCAATTGGAGACATGATCATGCATTTAAAGGCCTTGCATACATAATTGTATGGCTATTTTTAACCACAACTTTTGCCTAGATATTTCTAAATGCATATATATATTTTTTAAAGATATTTTCTAGATGCTTAGATATTCTTAGAATTCATAGATTTTTTTTGACACAAACAACATTTTAGAAACTAATAATTGACGATTTCTTCATATTACAAATAAATATTTTTAAAAACTAATTATAAAAATGCACATATTTTTTTTAGGAGAAGAATTCTACCTGAAGTTTTATCTTATCTTGCACCCATTTACTTCCATCTGCACACCATTAAGAGAACTAGTGGGATATTGGTTAAATGACTTTTTTTGCCCTCTCAAATGTAAAATTATTGTTTGGTTCTAAATAAATGCCAAAAAAATCAGATTTAATATATCAGGTTTGATAGTCGGGAGCATGCTAGGCCCTTAAGTCTGAGACACAGTCATTTCTTTATTTTTTTAAAAAATTGGGAAATAATTAAAGAGTAAGGTACCTAGTGTTTGTGCATTAAGAAACAAGAAACTGCGTGGCTGTTGGAGCGGTGGAGACTTGGCAGTGCATTGGCTGCTGGGGAAGCTGAAGGCTTGGCCCAGTGGCTGGTCAAAGTCGGCGATAAGTTAATCGGCTTGGGAGTTTGGTGAGAAAAAATGAAAGAAAGGTGGTGGTCGGATAGATACAGTGGCGCCAGAGAGAGAGATTGCAACAGTTGTTATATTTATATTTTAATTTTATTTTTTTAATTTTTTCACTGTGCAATTTGATCGGATTTTCTGATTGGATCCAAATTCGATAGCCTTGTGCTAGAACTACAAGTGTGTGAACGACACCGTTTTTATTTGTTTAAGTAAAATGACAATTTTAACCTTATGACTTCACCAAAATTCTCACAAAGTTTTGGTGACAACAGACAACTGAAACACTTTTTAAATTTTAGATGAGTTTATGTTAAAAAAAATATGTGTATTTTTTTTAAAAATGTAAATAAATAGGTAGTCGATCAATAATTATTCTTAATCTTTAAACAAGATGTGATTGTCGCCCAGCCGGTGTGTCCGAAAGATGGCACCCATTCACCTACTTTCTCGATACTCACTGTCGCCCATTTTTCTGGCCATCTCCCATCCATCTTGAAATCCTACGACAAAGTCAACAATTTACAGCCCACAACACGCGAAGTACAGCTTGCCATTCACATTTTTTTTTCAATCAAATTGAGTGAAAATGGCTTGGCATCAAATGAAACAAAACATAAAGGGGAAAAAAAATCTCAAACACATTTATGTCCCTGGGTGTGCCATGAACTTGAAACCTCTATTTCTTCCAAAATTATCAATATTTTGCGGCCCAACTAACACTCTTTAATTGACAGTAAACCCCCAACAATCAAGTCAAATGAACAATGTCAATTCGTGGGCAGTGTTGAGAGATGGGAGAGATGAGTGTTTTCTTTTTCTTTTGTATATTGGTTGATTAGGGGTAGATGTGTCATAATGGCATGAAGTTGGTTATATTTGTAAGAAATATGGGAGAGACTTCTTTGATAAATTAAAAAGTACAAAGAGGTCGTTTCTATAAATTTCCCAAATTTCTTTAATTATTTTTTTTAATTACGAAGTAGAACAAGATTGACAATTTTTTTTTTAATCAACGAGCTACCACTTTGAAAATTCATTTATACATTTAAGGAGTTAGCTAGCGAGAACCCTTGGATCCCTAATTTTCTCTCATCGTTGAAGATTGTGCTGACAATTAATGGGAAGATTGTGCTCACAATTAATGGTTGACCAGATAAATAGGTTAGAAATTTAGCAAATAAAAAATAACATATTTTGACTTTGGTGTGGTAAAGATCAATAGTTTCTCTTCTATTCCAATCAATATATACCAATAGCACTCATCCTTCATTATTTTCGTAATAACTAATAATTCTTATAACATCATAGTTTTACATTATTATATTTATTTTTACATACAATTTTATATTTTTTTAAAATTAAATAAATCATATAAATTAATTATTCACGCCTTTCAAAAGAAGAATAATACAAAGTGAAAGATTTTTCCAAAAGATAAAAGGTAAAAGTTGATCTCTTGAAAAAGACAAGAAAACGTAAAGGTTTGTCGGCTCTACTTAATTTAGAATAAAATGCCATTTTGTGGTGATAAACGCAATTCAAATTACCTTCCCCTTTTGCCATTGCCACTGGTATCCGATTCCATCCACACTAGCTCCTTGCATTCATTCGCTTATTTCTACTGTTTCTTCAGTAAATAGTTGTTGTTCATAGTTAAAGTCTGAGAGAGTGTTTGGTAACTACAAAAAGCAAAGAAAATGAAAGAGAATACAAAGAGAAAATTTGAGCTGAGTTTTTTGTGAATATGAAGCTGAATGACATTGCTTTAGTTGATTACAAATGTATTTATACAATGTTCTTGAATATTCCAGAATCAATATGCACGAGCTGAGCATTCGTGAGCTAAGTTGCTTGCACTAACAAATCGCTAACAAACTACAAGTAATGTAACTAACTTTGCCAGCTCAACTGACATGTCAGCAGCTATATCTAACTTGCTTAACAAGCTGAATTAGTAACTAATCATTATCAATTCTAGTTATCTTAACAGCCCCCCTCAAGCTCAAGGTCTGGAAATGACATTGAGCTTGGACCTTAAACATTTGTATTGATCAAGAGCCAGAGGTTTGGTAAGAACATCTGCAACTTGACCACAGCTAGGAGCATGATTGATTTGAATTTCCTTTTGAGCTATGTGTTCATGAACACAGATCAAGTTCAATGTGCTTAGTTTTAGAGTGACATTTAGTTTAGGGTTGTTGACTAGAGCTACTGCATTCTTGTTATCGCAATTAAGGACTGGAATTCGTAGTAAAGACACACTTAACTCTTTAAGCAAATAGGTAATCTAAAGGACTTTAGAAACTGCCAATGCCAGTGCCTTGTACTCTAACTCTGCTACGCTTCTAGAAATTATACGTTGCTTTTTAGATGACCAAGAAATCAAATTATCACCCTCTTACTGACTTTCTGTCATCCAAGTCTGAAGCCCAATCAGCATCTGAAAATGTTATGAGAGTAAATGTTCCAGTGGTATGAAATTACTTGCCATAATTTGTTGTGCATTACAAGTATCTCAGCACTCTTTTTCATACTTGCCAATAAAACATTGATAGGACAGCAAGGAATTGACTAAGTTTATTTACTGTAAATGTAATTTTATGCCTAGTTAATGTATAGCATATTGTAGAGAACCAACTAAAATTCTGTAAAGTGAAGAATTTTCAAAAGCGGCATCTTTATCTTTAACTAGCTTCTCTGTTAACTTATGGGAGTTTGACAACCGTAGTTGTCTAGCATCTGAGCTTTCTTGAGTAAATCTCCTACATACTTAGTCTAGGAGAGATGTAACCCTTCAACAGATGGAGTGACTTCAAGACAAAGAAAATAATTGAAATCTCCAAGATCTTTTAATGCAAACTCAAACCCCAAACGATTGATAACAACTAAGATATCATCCATATGAATGAGAACTCCAGCAATATCATCTGCCACATGTTAGATAACAATGAAGTATTTGACCTGGATGTGTTGAAATCCCAATGTAGCAATGAAGATTTCAGCCTATCATACCAGGCTCTTAGAGCTTGTTTAAGTCCATAGAGAGCTTTAGTGAGTTTGCTTACATATGAAGGATATTGAGGATAGATAAAACTCTTAGGTTGGTACATGAAAACATCTTCAATAAGAATGCGATTGAGGAAGGCATTATTGACATCAAGTTTTGTAATTGAGCAATGATTCATAACTACAAGACTAAGTAAGAATAACTTTGACAGTGTAGGGCTTGACAACTGGGCTAAAAGTTTCAAAGAAGAGCTTCAGAGTTTACCACAAGGCTAAGGATTTCTAAGCTGATGGAGGACATTAACCAGCTTAGAAGTAATTGATCCTTTCTCTCCCAAGTAGTGAATACTGGATTTATTTGACCTTCAACAATTACGTTTTCAGTTTTATTGGGAAGGAATTGACCTGGACAGAGTTTTGATCCATCAAGCAGATCTTTAAGTCCACTAGCATGTACTAAGGAGAGGATCTGCGATTTCTAAATTAATTGAATAGTTCGAACGATCTACTTTGATTGGTGAGGTAAATGTGAATGACAAAACAGAGGAGTTTGTTGTGTTTGGATTTGAGCTTGAGGAAGCCATGAGAGTTGATAGATCTAAGCTCTAATGCCAAGTTAAAGTCTGAGAGAGTGCTTGGTAACAAAAAAAAGCAGAGAAAATGAAGAAGAATACAGAGAGAAAATTTAGGCTGAGTTTTATGAATATGAAGCTGAATCATATTGCTTTTGCTGATTACAAATGTATTTATACAATGTTCTTGAATATTCCAGAATCAATATGCACGAACTGAGCATTCGTGAGCTAAGCTGCTTGCACTAATAAATCACTAACAAACTATAAGTAATGTAACTAACTTTGTCTGCTCAGCTGACATGTCAGCCGCTATAACTAACTTGCATAACAAGCTGAATTAGTAACTATTCATTATCGATTCGAGTTATCTTAACATTCGCGATCATGAAAATGTTCCATTTTAATAAAGGGAAAATTTTGCCTATATTCCCTTGATTTGATGAAATGTACACTAGCAAGTAACACCTCAAGTTTTTAGATTAAAAATGGACATATAGACGTCCTTTTGATTACTTTACTCTTTTATTTTGTTGACTTAAAAAATTGACTCTAAATTTTGTAATATATAAAAATATAATAGTCAAATACCTGTTGTAGATACATACATTTTAAATTAATTTAATGTTAATAACATGAGATAGATTTTATTATTAATATTTGTAAAGGCACTATTTATTTTAAATTTTGCAATAAATACAAATATAATTTTCACTAAATATAAAAGGATTTTTATTTTTTTATTATTTTGTATATTATAGAAAATATCTATATATTATTAATACACCGATTAGTTTTTGTTAATAGTAAAATTTATTTAACTCAAAGATTTTTTTTAAATATATTTATAATAGATACAAATGTAATGTTAGAAGTAAATATAATAATTTTCATTTTGAACATATTTGAAAATTAAAACAGTTGCTTTAATATTATAGATATGTCAGAAAGATTTTATTATTAATGGTATATTTCCATTTATTAAAATCTTTAAAGTCAATTTTTTTAATTACTATACTGAAACGGTATAATGGTCAAAATAGGGTATGCTTGACAGCATGAGCATTTATAAACCTTAGAGATTTATGTGTACATTTATGCAAACCATCAAGGCATAAATATCCTTTTTTCCTTTAATAAACTATCAAATTTTGGCTATAATATTATGTGCATGTCCTTGTTTCTCATGCGACAAAGTCAAAGATAAAGTGAAATTATACTGAGAAGCTACTTTGGTAAAAATATTTGTTTTAAGAATTTAAAGTCCTATGATATTATTTCTTACTGTTTGTATTGTTATTGGATTTGTAATTGAAGTTGTGAACTTTGAAGTTTAGATGTTTGAAACTTCGAATTCTGTTATGATCATAAATTTGTGATATATTATTTTATTTGATTTTTTATGTTTTTCAATTATTTATATAAAATATTATAATCGTACATGAAGAAATTTAAATGAATCCAATTTTGAATTGATTCAATTATTAATATTGTTAAATAAATTAAAATAAATATTCATTTAATAGACAAATCAAATTGAGTTCGAATCTTATGGTTGATATCCTACACAACACGGGAGATTGGATAAAGAATATTATTACAACTCTTTTGGTTAAAGCTTTTTCAAATGGATGTGAAAAAGCTTGATAACAAAGGCAAATAAGCCTTTTGCTTTGCGGCAACCAACGATTGCAAGGGAACATATGATCTGGACTGACTTGAGCCTTTGTGAGTCCTTTTGAATAATATTGTTTTGCTGCGCTTTGAAGGGCCTTTTTCTTCTTATTTTTTTTTATAAGGAGAGTAAGCCTTCTATTAATTCACATCAGTTAAAACATTTGATCTTTGCTGGCATAGAGTCCAGCTATACAATCTTTGCTTGTATAGAGTCCAGCCATACAATAAGACTATTGTTTCCTAAAGCTAATCTAGCTAAGGAGTGTGCATGGGGATTACAGAATCTGTAGATGTGCCGACATTTTACATACTGAAAATTCTTTTTATAGCTTTGGATTTCTAAAATTGTCCATGAGATTTCTAATTTGCTACCATGTCTGTTGTTTACTAAGCTTGCAACAGCTTGGCAGTCATCAAATTGAAAATCTGTATTTCTGATCCCCATTTTACAGCGTCAACTTCTGCATATTTAACATCTCCACCCGATTGAGTTTGCTAAATTATTGCAGCTATGATGTGATTTCGTTATCTGAGTCCCTAACTACAACTCCCAAGCCTGCCATATTCTTGTCACAAGTTCACAACTAATGGTTGCATCGACATGAAACTTGACAACATGAGCAGGGGGGATTCCACTTCTGATACATCTTGGATAGCTTTTTCTCTGTAAAACTTTGTGCAGATTTCTTAACCCTTTAAAAGGCTTCCATCACTGCTTCTCCCTTTGCAACACTTTTCACAGGGTAAAAACTTTTCTTATAAAAAATCCACATCATAATACGCAAAACCTAGCAAAATAGAATTAATAACCACAGATTTGTAGACATGAGTAGAAAAACAACATAAAACCACCACAGATTTGAAGATCTGAGTGGAACTAACCACCACAAAAATTTGAAAATTCAAGTGGAAGAACGAACCACCTCATATCCGAGGATCTGAGTGGAGAAAATAAACAAAGAAAACTAAAAGAAAATGGAAAAATAAACAGGATTTTGACGGAGCGAAAGACGAGTTGAAGATGCCTCTGGATGTTCAAAGAGAAGAAGATAGAGAAAAGGACCCCATAGGAACCACGTTCGTTCGCGCTTTGGAGGACTTACTTTCCAACTTCATTGAATTTTCTTCAAGGGGAAATTTTTCTTTTTTAATTACTTGGGAGGACATATTTTTGGTAATGGTTTTGATGGCTTTCTTCAGTAGATTAATTCATTATTTAATTTGCTCTTTAGTTTTAGTACTTTTAAGTCTTTGCAGCTAATTGACGTCCGCTATGTAATTAGCAATAAATTAAACTAGTTAACAGAGAGAATCATATATTGTTCATATCTTTCTCAGAAACCAGAACAAATAAATTATAGTGGTGTCATACTTCTACACGAATTTCCACCCATGTTTTTCCTTATCAATAATCACAGTCGACCATGCAAAGATTGAAGAAAAGCAACTTGCTTCAAGAATCTAGTACAAAAACTTAGGACAAAACATAACAATTACAAGTACAAGAATTCTACATCCTTATTTATGTAATTAGTTTATAATATTGAATTAGAATCTTTATAACCAAAAACACTATATTAAATGAGAGTAGAATAACTTAAAAGCACATTTGTCAAACGATCGAGATTGCGATAATAAAATAAAGATTAAACAGGCATTCATACAAAGATTCATAAAATAAAACATCTCTCTTTTTTGGACTCTTGGGCGGATATAAACATTTTTTCCATCTCTTCTGACTTTTCTTCGAAGGCCATCATGCAATATGATTTTTCTTCTGCCCATGTGAGGTCATTTTGTGTTGATTTATCATTTAGTGTGTCAGTGGCTTCTTTATGGATTTCATCAGGATTCTGGTTGGGAGAAGGGTCTTTCTGAGGACTAGCCGTACTCTTGATGTGATCTTCTTCGGTATACAAAGTATTTCTTCCTGAGGAAGCTAGGTAGAGTGTAAATAAGGTTAGCTATATAAGCTACAAAAAGAAACGGAGACTTAACAGAGAAGCAAGACCCTATTCATGAAACCTCTCAGAAATCAGAATCAGAATAAATAAAGATGCCGTAAAACTTTTATGCAATTTCCTCCTGTCTTTCTCATTATCAAATAATGCTGACAAACGTGTATTTGTGAATTGAATAATTCAATAATCGTAAAGAATAAGAAATTGTGTTATTTCTAACAGTACTGTACTAACCACTTGCTTTCTATGTAAGAAGATAAAATTAATTGTGCTCTTCGAATTTAACCTAATTCATTTATTATTAGTATTTTTCTCCAAATCTTTCTTCGCTTGATTTTAAGCTTAAGTCCTATGAACCTTTGACAAAAGGATAAATTTTCATTTAGTCCTTTTATTTTGGGTTAAGTAGGCATTTAGTTCCTATATTTTTTTAAAATGCCCCGAGACATCCCTGTTAATAATTATGTTACATTGTTGTCTTGATTTTTTCTTTACTTTTATAATAATCCCTTATAACAAATTCAGAGACATAATGAAAAAAATAAAATATTAATTTAATATTAATAACAAAAAATTAGCATCAATTATTTTTTTACCTTTTGGATAAATTTGGTATCTATCTATCTATCTATCTATATATATATATATATATATATATATATATATATATATATATATATATATATATTTTACCCTTATAAAAGGAAAGAAAAAGTAAAAGTAAGACTATAACATAATTATGAGAAATAAACAGAGACTTAACTGAAAATATAAGGAGTAAACCAACATTTGCCCCTTAAGAAAATGAACTCTTCTTTTATTCTTGAAAATTTTATTTGTCTCTTATCTTTGATAAATGATGAACATGAGGAATAGAAAGTGTGTGAAACACATATGAAAGAATATGAAAATTTTAGAAAAATGACGATTAAAAGTTAAATCCTTTTTGGTTAAAAAATTTAAGAAAATGATCTTGCCTAGTTTTTTTCCTTCTATTTTATTTTAATACTTGCGAGAATATATTGGTAATAGTTTTGATGGTTGTCTTCAGTAGATTCATTCATCTTTTCAATTTTTAGTACTTTTAAGAAATAATTCTCTAACAAGGGATTCCTTAAGTTATTAAAGGATAACACAAAAGGAAAAGAAAAATATACATTCTAATATATTAAAGGACAAATACACTGCATTGGAGTGTGTATTTGATTTATTTTCTAAACTTTATCACTTATTTTTATAATTTAAAGGATCCCCTATTAAATAATGACTCTACTTTTAAGTCTTTGCAGTTAATTGATGTTTGCTATGTAATTAGAATGCAACAAAAATATCGGAATTGTGTTTAAGAAAGAGTGGAAGATTGAGCAGTAGTCGAAGATTTATTTGCATATCACATTCTTTTTTTCTATATTTTCTTCTCATTATTAGATATATGTTTATATTTTCCTTATTTACACCCATAATGTTTTTCAAGTTGAAAAAGAAGCATCAACCCAAGGAAACTTCCCACCGGCCCAAACTAAGCTTTAAAAAAACTTGACTAATTTGGTTAATCTATCCTAGTAATGCATGAAGAAGAGGATGTGGTTGGACGCCAAGATAATTAAGTACTTGAGTTTGATTAACAACGGGGAATTTGAGAACTGGAAAGAGGAAGATTTCAACAAAACATTCAATTTTCTTTAGGTTCAAATGACATAATTTATTTTATTTATGGAATAAATAGCATTGGTGGATGCTATTTTAATAAAACAACGGTTGAATAGAGCAACTACTGATAGTTCAAACAAGAATGGAGGAGTATTAAAAAAAAAAAAAAGACAATAATGGAGGATAAAACTGTAATTTCAGTAAAAATTACAAAATGGGGTGTTATTATACCAAACAGGGGGTGCAAACGTGGAATTATCATCACCTATTCGCCGTCGTACGGTTCTTGGTCCAGCTTGTTGGAAGTTTAGGTGAAAAGGTAACTCTTAGTTCAGAGGACGTTGCTTTATAGCCACCAACCAGTGATTTTGAGCCCTTGGACTATATTATTACATGGCCTCCAAAATACATTACCCACGCATGAATTATGTGATTGTGAGTTAGACTTATCTTTTGTGTATTACACAATACTAATTATTATCTTTTGCTTCTAAGAAAGCCGGCTTGCCCTGTGTAAATGAAGTTAGCTATATAAGCTACAAAAAGACTCAAAAACTTAATAAAGAAGCACAAACTTATTCATGAAACCTCTCATAAATCAGAATCAGAATGAATAAAGGGTCTACGCAATTTCCTTCTATCTTTCTCATAATCAGTAATGTTGATGAATGTGAATTTAAGAATCGAATAATTCAATAATCAGTAAAGAATAATTCAATAATTAGAATCGCAGCGATTTCGTGAGAAAATCAGTAACAAAGTTTTGGGTACTAATTAATGTCGACGACGCTGTTGTGTGGTCGCCGGTGTCTGATGAATGTGATGGTGGGTCTTACTGATGGTGAGGAGGCAGATATGGTGGTGGAGCAGACAGTGGGACTCGCAGGTTTGGTGGTTTCGTGCGGTGGTTTCCGATTGTTCAGGGGTGGAGCCTCGTCAGATTTCGGTCAGTGAAGGCCTAGGAGTCTAGTAGTGGTCACCTCTGGTGATGATGATTGCCGGAATTTTTTTTTCTTCCTTGTGATTGATACAGAACTTCTCTGACCCAATGAGGTGGTGGAAGCGGGTTGATAAAATAAATAAACTGTAGGATCAGACTAAGCTAATGCGATTATATTATACTAGAAGATTATTGTTTTAATCCAAACGACTTACTTTAATTGAAACCTGATCAATATCTAATCCAAATGACATAATAACGCTTTACTAAGAGAATAGGTGATTTTTAATTTAAATAACTATGTATAAGAGAGATTATGATAGATAATCTTGAAAAAAATTACAAAAGATCTTATTAATCAAAATATTTAACTAAAACAGTGATAAGACATTCTTATTTATAATAAACTTACTTTCTTAAATTAACATAAATAAGAAAAAGTAAATCACAATTATAATATAAATAAAAGAAGACTAAACCCAAATATAAATTAAAGTGGCGACCACAACCCTCAAAATGACGCTAGAGCCAGCAATACGGGTCTTTGGGCCATGTTTATGTCGTGTTAATAGTCAATCTTGGGAGTTTCATTACTCCGCTTTCAAACTTTACATCAAACAAGTTTTCTCCCTCAGCCTGCATGAACTTAATTCCAACTCTTGGTGTATTTTTTTTTTTTTTTGAAATACTTAATTCCAGCTTCTTCAAGCTCTGTGGCGCAACGTATCACCTCTCTATATTTTCTCTCTGTCACATTTGAGTGGTTGTTCTTCATTCTTGAAGGTGAAGGCTGCCAGTTAAGGCCCATAAATTCGACTAGATGTTTGATTTCGATGGGCTAATATTGAGAGTTATATGCATATATGACGGTCATGGCGAAAAACTCGTGGAGGACAAAGAAGGGAAGTTGATTTTCAATCAATAGCAAGTCACGGCGCTACCCCTTGATGATCCAACGCAGATTGAAAATGGGATCATCACCTCCTCGGAAATTTGACATTCAGGTCTTGTTCCAAACTGACAGATTCTGTATAAAATTTGCGAGCTCTTTCTCCAAGTGTTCTCAGTGCTGTGACATACCTTGTGACATTACTTTCCCCTCTTCGCCAGAGAAGCATTTTGAGATAGCAAATTTTGCGCTCTTCCATTGCATTTAAGCGACTTTTGTCACGGTGGTAAGGACCAATTTCAAGTATATTTGGTTCATAAGCGTGTTGAGGATACATGTTACCCAGATATGCTGGTACTTCAATTATACTACGATCAGACCATATTGGAAATTGACATAAAGCTTTTCGCCAATTCGATTTGATAATTGATCAGCAATTTCATTAGCCATCTGCTTATCATTGCAATTACAATATTATCACACTCGTTTGCCATGATCTTTACTAAAGTTAGAAAAATAAAATGAGAGTATGAAAAATTACTATGGTCAATTAAAGAGAAATCAAATGAAAAGTCAGATTCTGATTGCTGCGTCATTGAATTTACTTGTTTAGAGGCAACCTTTGCTCAAAAAAAGTCAATTTTTGATGGCTTTCTTCAGTAGATTCATTATTTAATATGCTCTACAGTTTCACTACCTTTAAGTCTTACTTTGCAGCTGATTGATGTTCGCTATATAATTAGCAACAAATTAAAAACTGCTTAACAGAGAAGAACTTATTCTTCAAATCTTCCTCAGAAATCAGAATAAGTAAAGGTGGCGTATAACTTCTACGCAATTATCAATAATGCTGATAAAAAGTGAATTTGTGAATCGAACAATCCAATAGTCAGTAAAGAATGATGATGATATGCACTGACAAGAAATTGTGCTATTAAACAACAGTAGTTAAAAATTGTTATCTACAAACTCGCTCAAGATGCAAGTTGATAGTTACAATCTTGAAAGTAATTTAGATCTATTATTGTTAAGGTTTGAACACTAATTACTAAACTCGCGATCAGAAAAGTAACAGAAAACACACTAGCAGAAGAATACACACACAACCCAGTTTCCAGAACCAAAAAAAACAGAGAAAAACAGAGAAAGATTTAACGTGGTTCGGTACCAATGTACCTACATCCACGGCTGACAAATGCTCCACAGGCTCAAGCTTTTATTCATCAAGATCATTTACAAAGGATTCTTGTGTTTACAGAAATAGAATTCTCTCTCTGAACAATTCCAATCACTCACTCAAATTCCTTCTAAATGTACTGCCAAGTCAATTCACCTTGCTGATTCCAGCTTCCCTTGCTTTTATACCAGAAGCTTCCACACGGTTGTTACAACAAATCTTTTATCCACTAAGGATCCGTGCACTCCAGCTCAGCAGTCCACCTCAGCATAGACATAACAGAATTAACTAATTAGGCTTCACAAATCTCCACCTTAGTTTATTTTGTTCATGCTTCCCTGTAGCTAGCATCAGCTCCTAAAACTTGTTTCACAACTCAGTGACTCCAATTAAGTTCAAAGAATTATTGAACTTAATTGTAGGAAGAGACTTTGTTAACATGTCTGCTGGATTGATTTCAGTGGGGATTTTGACTACATTGATCACACCTCTGCTGATCTCATCCCTAATGAAATGCAACCTTATATCCACATGTTTTGTTCTTTCATGATACTTGGGGTTTCTACTTAACTGTATAGCACTTGAGCTATCACAATTAATTGTCACTGAGCTTTGATCCAACCCCAACTCAGAAACTAAGCCCTTGAGCCATATAGCCTCCTTTGCAGCCTCAGTAAGAGCTATATATTCTGCTTCTGTTGTAGAGAGAGCAACAACTGATTGCAAAGATGCTTTCCAGCTGACTGCTCCACCACATAGTGTAAAAACATAACCAGTAATAGACCTCCTCTTGTCTAAATCAGCTGCAAAATCAGAGTCAACATATCCTAACACTTCACTTGTGGCTCTGGTCACTTTCCCAAACAAGATACCATGGTCTGCAGCCTCTCTAAGATACCTCGCATCCATTTTACAAAGATTCCAGTGTTCTCTTCCAGGATTCCCCATAAATCGGCTAACAACACCAATACTATATGCTAGATCAGGTCTGGAGCTTACCATAGCATACATTATGCTCCCAGTGGCACTGGAATAAGGAATGTTCTTCATATAAGCAATATCAACATCTTCAATAGGTTGTTGTTGTTTAGAGAGCTTGAAATGTGCAGCAAGAGGTGTAGATACAGGCTTTGAATTATTCATAGCAAACTTGTTGACAACCCTTTTAACATACCCACTTTGAGTGAGAAACAAGGTCTTAGCTTGTCTGTCCCTTATAATCTGCATTCCCAGAATTCTAGATGCTGCACCAAGATTTTTCATTTCAAATTCAGAGTTCAGCTGTGCTTTAAGTCTTTCAATCTCTTCTCTATGCTTACATGCTATAAGCATGTCATCCACATAAAGAAGTAGATAAAGTCTATCCTCTGAAGTCAGATTCTTATAGTACACACAGCTGTCATAATTGCTTCTACAATAACCATGGCCAAGCATAAATTCATCAAACCTCAAATACCATTGTCGTGGAGACTGCTTTAACCCATATAAGCTTTTCCTCAGCAAACAAACCATATCCTCTGCTCCTTCCTCTACAAAGCCTTCTGGTTGGGCCATGTGTATCTCTTCATCAAGCATTCCATGCAGAAATGCGATCTTAACATCCATTTGATCCACCCGAGGTCAAAGAATCTTGTGATTGCCAACAGACTCTAATAGAGCCGTGCTTACCACCTGGTGAAAAAACTTCATTAAAGTCCACTCCTTCTCTCTGTGTAAATCCCTTAGCTACAAGTCTGGCTTTGTACCTAGGAGGTTCATCTTCTGAGATTCCCTCCTTCAGCTTGAATATCCACTTACAGCCAACCAACTTCTTATTAGGAGGTTTTCTGACTAGAATCCATGTGTGATTCTTCTTTAATGAGGTTATTTCTTCATTCATAGCTGCTAGCCATTCTAATCTATCTTTGCTCTTCATTGCCTGTTTTACATTCTCGTGTTCTTCACCAACTACTTCATCAAAGAACCATTAATGCATAGGATATAAGGTCACTATTCCATATCTTTTTGGTGCCCTCGCTTACTCTTCTCTCCCTATCTCAAGCAATGATAATTCTCGGTGTGATGATGGTTCAAAACTCGATAAGACTCGGAAGCGAACTTTCCCATTTGTCGACTCCCAAACTCCACCTCAATCTCGGTTTGTATGTCGTACATGAGTGAGCTATAACTTCTCGGTTTCAACCTTCGCATCAACATTGATTCTTCATCAAACACAACATCCCTGCTGATAATTATTCTAGAAGGTCTTCCACTTATGCTCCATATCTTGTATCCCTTAATGCCTTTTGGATATCCAATGAAATATCCCTTAATAGCTCTGGGATCAAGCTTTCCTTGCTTAGTATGAGCATATGCAATGCAGCCAAAAATTCTAAGGTTATTAAGGTCTGGGTTTACTGCACCACACTTCGAGGAGTTTTGAAAACCAAAGTCGATGAGGGACTTATTAACTAGATAAGTTCTTTGTTGTGGATCGCTTACGCTAAAATGGTTTAGAAAGATTTGCATTGAATAACATACACCTGACCTTCTCTATCAATGTTCTATTCATTCTTTCAGCCAATCCATTCTGCTGTGGGGTGTGTCTCACTGTCTTGTGTCTTGCAATTCCCTTCATCTTGCAAAAAGCTTCAAACTCATTACTGCAATATTCTAAACCATTGTCCGCTCGCCTCTTTATCTTTCTTTCAGTTTGATTTTCAATGAGTGTTGTCCATTCCTTGAATTTCTCCAGTGCTTCACTTTTCTGCTTCAGAACATAGACCCAAACCTTCCTTGAGTAATCATCTATAAAGGTTATAAAATACCTAGCTCCACCATGTGATGGAACCTGTGATGGCCCCCAAAGATCTGAGTGTACATAATCCAATGTATGTTTGGTTTCTTGCTTCCCTGTATTGAACTTCAGCCTAGTAGCCTTTCCAAAGATACATTTTTCACAGAATTCTAAAGAGGATATCTGATCACCTCCAAATAAACCTTGTTTATGTAATTCCTTCAACCCTCTTTCACTGATATGGGCTAACCTCATGTGCCAGAGTCTTGTTTTATCACTACTTACACTAGTTGTGATCCCCATAACAGGAGAAGAGCCTATCAAAACATACAAACCATTTCTCCTCACTCCTTTCATAATGACAGCACCCTTTTCAATGACTTGGATTTCACCATTTTCAGCCTTGATACTACAACCTAACTTATCAACCATTCCTAGGGATATTAGATTCCTTTTAAGGTCTGGAACATATCTCACATTATTTAAATCTCTGATAGCACCATCATACATTTTCAGACTAACAGATCCCATTCCAGCAACTTTACAAGCTAGGTTATTTCCCAACAGAACTTTGCCCCCATCAATACTTGTAAAAGTCTTAAAGAATTCTCTATTTGGGCACATATGAAATGAACATCCAGAGTCCAGTATCCACTCACCAGTAGGATGCTTATCTGTAGTCACCAGAACATCTGCACCCTCTGAGTCATCCTCATCTTCTGAAGCTATAGCAGCCTTTCCGTTAGACTCCCTCTGAAGTTTTTCAAGTTTCTTCTTTTCAAAACAATCTTTTATGTAATGCCCTTCTTTCTGACAAAAATAACATTTTCTCTTTTTCTTCTTCTTATCTGATTTATCTTTCTGGTTGGTGTTTTTCTTCTCTTTGTTCTTCCCTTTTCCTGTCTGTTTCTCAAATTTTGTTTTTACAGTCAAGCCTTCACCATAGGTCTGATCTTTCCCATTTGATCTTTTCTTCAGCTCTTTTGACTCCAAGGCACTCTTGACATCTTTTAATGTAAGTGTCTGTCTTCCATATAAGAGAGTGTCAACGAAATGCTCAAATGAGTCAGGTAAAGAACTTAACAAGATGAGTGCACGATCTTCATCTTCAAGATCAATATTGACATTTTCAAGATCTAGGATTAGCTTATTAAACTCATCCAAATGATCCTTTATGGTTACCCCTTCCTTCATGGAGAATGTATACAGTCGCCTCTTCATATACAATCTTTTTGCTAAAGATTTCTTCAAGAACAATTCTTCAAGTTTTGCCCATAATCCAGCTGCTGTTCTTTCTTTTGCCACCTCCCTCAGAACTTCATCAGAAAGATGTAAGATGATGGTACTATGGGCTTTGTTGTTGATGGTTTTCTGATCTCCACCGAAACTTGAAGATCCTTCTCCTTTATCTTTCTTAGCCTTTAAATCTGTGTCTTCATCATCAAGAGCACTATCTAGCCCTTGCTGGATAAGTATGGCTCGCATCTTAAGACTCCACAGGTAAAAATCATTCTCACCATTGAACTTTTCAAGATCAAACCTTGTGCTAGCCATTAAAGATCCTCCAAGAACCAGCTCTGATACCAGTTTGTTAAGGTTTGAACACTAATTACTAAACTCGCGATCAGAAAAGTAACAGAAAACACACTAGCAGAAGAATACACACACAACCCAGTTTCCAGAACCAAAAAAAACAAAGAAAAACAGAGAAAGATTTAACGTGGTTTGGTACCAATGTACCTACATCCACGGCTGACAAATGCTCCACAGGCTCAAGCTTTTATTCATCAAGATCATTTACAAAGGATTCTTGTGTTTACAGAAATAGAATTCTCTCTCTGAACAATTCCAATCACTCACTCAAATTCCTTCTAAATGTACTGCCAAGTCAATTCACCTTCTTGATTCCAAATTTTCCTTGCTTTTATACCAGAAGCTTCCACACGGTTGTTACAACAAATCTTTTATCCACTAAGGATCCGTGCACTCCAGCTCAGCAGTCCACCTCAGCATAGACATAACAGAATTAACTAATTAGGCTTCACAATTATAAATAGATGTAGGCAATTTTAAAACTCTAGAACTAATTAATTAATCAACTTAATTAATTAAATTTTTTAATAGAGAGAAGCCTAAGAAAATATCGTATATAATTAACTTGATTATATTAAGCAAAAAATTAATAAACTAAATTAATTTTTTGAAAATAATGTTTACAGTTACTGTTCACAGTAGTGTTCATAGTATTCTTTATAGTTACTATTTACGATACTGTTTATGATACTATTCATCCACATAAAAAATATTAATTTTTCAAAACACAATGAATTGCAGAAAATTAAATGACACGGAGATTTTTAATTGGTTTGGATTAATCAATCATACATGCACGAGTCCACACTCAAATAAAAAGCAATTTACTAAGTCGAGATGTTGCAACCTATGGATTTACTAAACTTAAGACTCTCACTCACAATTTATCACCATACAGCTTACTCAACCTTATACTGAATTTGCTTATCTTGAATAACTGTTAGCCCTTTTGATCCACAATCCTCAAGGCACTTCGCAAAGTGATCAATAGCAATTTTTTAATGTCTAGTGATCAAAGATATAGATAGACTCTCTACACAGATGAAAAAAATAGTCTTGTTACAGGACTTTGAATAAAGAAGATAAGAAACTAATCAACACAATATTATGTGCTAAATCTAGATTGTCTAGGGAGGAGGTCGAATTTTGCTTTTCTACTTTATGCTCTGTGTTATATTACTTCAATTGTGAAATGTCTCTCTTTATATAGGCACTAGGGTTTCAAAAAAATTACAATTCTTAAAAGACTTGGAGTTTTTACAAATAAGAATTTATTTCCTCTTCTAATTCCTATGAATTTGATTAGGAATAAGTTTGATATTCTTGCCTTGCTTACCTTCTAAGAAATATCTAGAGCATTTAATAAACTTTCTGTTTGAACCAATTTCTTACTCTAAATAAAGTTTACACGCTAATTATAGAATCTTGTCATTAATTGACTTGTTAAATTAGATATCTAATTAAACTAGGAAACAAAGATTCTTTATAAATTGAAATTTCACTAAATTAGAAAATTAATAAATTAACCCATATTACAAAATATTCAATAAATAAAATTTCAATTTAACTAGACTTGCCAAAAGAAGCCAGCTCTATAAATAATGGACTTAACAATCTCCCCCTTTGGCATTCTTGTGCCAAAAGCAATCCAACACAAGTCTTCCATGAAACTTGGTGTTAAAACACGAATATGAAACAAGCATAAAAAACAACGTAACTAACCAAAATAATTTGCAATTAGCATGCTAGTTCATCAAATAAATCAGAGCAAGAATTAAAATAAAATACTTGTTATATTGATCAATAAATTGCAAAGACATGAAGCACAAAATCAAGATCAATAAAAAGATAAACTCCCTCTAAGAATTAGAAATATGAAGATCTAAAAATTCTTGAACAAAAAGAAAATCTTCCCCTAACTTATTTAAGACTGAAAGATGATGAAAAATTACTCTCCCTCTTTTACAAAAAATTGCAAAAGGGTAAAAACTTGGCATGCAATTCACCAAAACGAGCAATGAGGGTGGCAGTATCATGAGCTTGTTTCAAAATTTCAACCTCAAGACGGACAAGATCGGGTGCAAAATAATTAAAGGTATATGCAACGGAATTAGGATAAAGAATATGATTAAAGGGAGGAGAAAAGAAAACAAAGGCTACAACATAGGTGGGAAGATCATGAATAGTGTTGTGCAAATTTTGTTGTACTCCCAAGCACATGAATCTATTGCCGTGTAGGTTAAGGGTTTCGAGTGTCAATCCCACAAAGAGGTAAATTTAATCATGTGTAGGATTAATTTTTCAAGTTTGTATGTGAATTGGTAGGATGAGATTTTTGAACAGCATTTAAATTAAAAAAATAGTGGCAATAAATTAAATATTTAATAATTCAAATGAAGCACTTAGATCTCTAGATTCACACTCAATATTTCATCATGGACTTAATATTCTTTTTTAGTTCCAATTAATTTATGAGGGGGGGGGGCATTTCCACTCCTCATAAGCCTAACTTTAATGAACATGGTATCAAGCACTCATTGTGTGAGGGGAAATAATCTTCTGTCAAATATGGTATCAAGAACACTTTGTGCTAAGTGATAATGATCGTACTGTCAATAATGTGGCAAGACTATCCAGTAAGTAACTTAGAAACATTCTTTGTCAACACTAGTCAAGATGGACCACAAATACAAGAGAGGAGTTTTTCTCAAATTAATTTAATGTAAAGTGCTTATCATGCCAAACAGTAACAATCTTGCACTAGAGAGTGGTATACTAGTGCAAAATCGAGACAAGATTATTACTATTTGTCATTGGTGAGTTACAACAATCCAATTAAATCAGAGAGAGGGTGAATAAACTTATCAAATTAAGCTCATGGATCATGTTGAGACTTTACCTTCAACTTAAGCTTGAAACTAAATTAACTGCTCATTTTTTAACTAAGGGCAAAATGAAAAATTTATTAAAGTACAAAGAAAATACAAGATAAAAGGGAATTACAGAAAATAAAGCTTAAAAATGGATTCAGGGTTGTCAAATTAGGGGGGAGTAGCCCCCTATTTATAGATACACTAAGTAAATCATAGCCATCAGATGAAAATAATTTGGATGCTCAAGATTATGCCACATGGCAAGCTTTGATTAAATGGAACACACCATCAGGGTTGTCATTCCATTTATATACATGTATCGTACGTGCGTTTTACTGTCCACTAATATGCTGCCACATCAGCAGTCAACACAAATGTCAACTTTTTGGTCCAATAATTGAAATACTAACTAGGGTACCCAAGAGGAGGGGTGAATTGGGTTCTTTAAAAAATAAGCAAATAAAACCACACAACAATTAAAACTATTGTCTTAATAAAATTAAAAGCAATAAATTTAACAATGCTTGAAATTAAAAAGATAAGGGAAGAGAGATCAAACACGAGAGTTTTTACGTGGTTCGGCCAACCGTGCCTACGTCCACGCCTCCAAGCTCACCGGGCTTGAGGATTCCACGAAGCAAGCCTCCAAGGCTTCAACACCACTTACACTTGACTTCAAGCTGTCAATGAACCTTTACAATCAAGAGATTATCCCCAATCTCTTAACCCAAGTGTATCCCAACACTTACAATCACTCAAAAATAAATATTCAAACTCAATTAATCTCTCACACAATATATATGATTACAAATGAAATCCCAAGTGTGAATCAATGAAATAAAACAAGTTTAAAGCTCAAGGAAGATTGTTTTTCTCAGTAACAAGCTCAAAGATAATTGTTTTATCTACTTTGATTTGAATTTGAGTGAGCTATTTTATAGTTGGAGCTGAAAACTAGCCGTTGTTGACTTTCTGAGAATAATCAGATCACCGTTTACTTCTATTGGTTAACCATTTTGACTTGTCCAAATAGCCGTTATGCTTAGATTGTAAATAAACAGTTTACCGTTTAAAGTTATCGGATCGCCGTTTGTTTCCAGAGACCTGCAAAATAAATTTATCAAATAAACGGTTTACCGTTTAACGTTATCGGATCGTGGTTTGTTTCCAAAGACCATTTAACTTTATCGGATCACCGTTTGTTTCCAGAGACCTGCAAAACAAACTTAGCTTTTCGTTTTTGCTAAACGGCTCAAGGTTAAAAGACTTTCTCCTTTTTGTAAATTATCGGTTAGCCGTTTTCAAATAAACTGTTCATCGTTAATTTCCAGAATTTTCTCAGTCCTCTCTGTGAATTATCAGTTTACCGTTTTCAAATAAACGGTTCACTATTAATTTCCAGAATCTATATTTTTGGCAACTTTTGTTTAGAAAAAGGTTTTCCAACTCAAGTTAACAACTATTAAGTTTTTCTTTAAATATGTCTATGGCTTTAAGAAATTCATTTTGATAACTCCAACATTTTAATCAAGAATATATAAGTTTTGTTATCATCAAAATCAATATTATAAGATCAACAATAATGTGTTGCCACGTCATCGCCAATAGGATGCTTCCATGTCAGTGGTCAATGACACGTTATCAGTCAATGCTATGTCAGCTAGGCCTTACCAAGATTCTAGAATTATGAAATTATTCATGTGTATTGAACTGTTCATGTTCACGTAAACGATTTTCCTTTTTATGTCTTTTCCTAAGGTTTTCAGTTATTCTGAAATAAAAAATGCAATCTGTTTTATTGTTTGACCTCTCATTAATCATGAAATAACTAAAACACCCCTGAAATTCATAAAATACTCAAATTATAGTGAAACACACACAACCAAAGTTTAAATAACTTAAACACACATAAAAGTAAAAATCTTTGTGAGACTTAGAGCATAAAATGACAATTCTACCCTTTATAAATATGCATTTTCTAGCTCTCAACAAATAGCAATTAGATGGACTCCACTGTTGATAGCATGTGGGGGCATGTGCGGTTGAGGTTGGTGGTCCATGACGGCAGGAGGAACAATGTTGGAGTGGTGGTGATCTCAAGGTTAGAGGCGTAAGGTCCAAAGTTAAGACTATCTTCACTAGGATGACTTTCTATGGAATTATTGTCACTTGAATTCATGGATTGTTAAGGAGGTACTTGTCCAAATTTAGGATCAAAATCCTCATCATTATTAAGAATATGAATCTCATGAGGTTGTCTACAACCAAAACAAAGGCAGGGTGGAAGAATGCAATGATACTTGGAATTAGATTGATCATAAGAGCTCTCACCTTATTTAAGCTTAGAGAGACTTAGGGCCATGGAAGAGAAATAATAAAAATAAAAAAAATTAACAGCAAGAAGAAGAGAATCTGGACTAGCCAAAAAGATGAGGAGGAAGCCAAGAAAAATGAGCAAAAAACAATGATACCAGAGGCTTCCTTTTATAGAAGAATGAGCCTTGCTCATGAAGGGTTAAAAATCCTACTTTTATAAGGAAAAGGACTAAGAAAGAAGATTTTTTATCCAATTTAAGACACCATCAATCCTAAATCACGTAGAAAAATAATAACTAAGCATAATCTAACTCAAATAAGTCAGTAATACACTACCACAATAAACAATAAATATGACTCTTAAAATAAGCATATAATGACGTGACAAAAAAAGTTATCTTTGTAACAGTCATCTAAAATGGGTAATGAGAGATGACGTCTTTTATGAGTTATCCCTATTGCTTTATAGATGACTCATACTACAAAATAGCAGTCGTCAAATAATATATTTGTAATCCATAATTCTTAAAGAGACAACTCTCTTTTTCTCAGTAGTTGTCAACTTTACTTGAACAAATGCCTAGCTTTTTGTATTGGGAGTCATCTTTGAATAATAAATATGAGATTTCTAAATTAATTAATGTCATTTTAAATTAGAAAATATATTGAAATACTTGAATCTACTACCTAATTTTTGTATTAAGCTAATATCGATTGGCAAAAACGACATTATCAAGCTTGGAGAAGTACATAAATTTATTGTACAAAAATAGTATTTAAGATTCAAATTACTAGTATTTCTTGTATTACAATAAAAAGTCTATTAGTTTTATGCATCCTAAATTGGGTATCCATTACATTGTACATAAAAAAACATCACAAGTGATCAAAACACCATCTTGGAGGCAACCAACAACATTCATAATCCTACAACAATACTGTGATACTAAATTGAAATAGTTAAAAATAATGCAACAATTATTTGTGCTCATAACCAATATGAAAGATACAAATAAATCAAAATTACTTATAATTCATATACATGGCTTAAACTCATGGAGCTATTTGTTTAATTTAGCCAAAACTATTCTTTTATATATACTTTGTTCATTTGGTTGCTATCGACTATATTAACACTATCTTGAGGTGCAAGCATCTTATCCAACCATCTACCATATGCAAAATAGCCAATATTTCTAACTTTTTCTTTTGCCAATTAGTTTTTTTTTTAAAAGGAAAAGGGGGGTGGGCAAACCCAAATCAATTTTTACCCCCCTCCCCATCCCCAAGGCTCGAACTCGAGTCCATACAAGTGAAGGGCGACAAATTGCACTGCCAACCAACTCAGCTACGCCCTTGGGGCTTTCTTTTACCAATTAGCTTTTCTATGTCATTTTCATCGTTTTGCATGCATATTTTTCATGTCTAAAATAGGTTTGGGGGTAGAAATTTTTCTTTTAAATTTGTTTTTGGTCTTTTAACATTGGATGACATGATAACTTTCAAATTTTAGTATTTGTATTATCTTTGATCTTGAGTTATGTTACACCATGTTTGCTACTCTATATGTTGATGTTGGAGACAAATATAAGTTGCTTGAAAGAATGCACAAGTCATAATAAATTCCAAGTGAGTTTTTGAACTTGTCGTTTTTCTTGGAGAGTAACCATTTTTGCCCATTCTTCGTTCAGCTTAGTAGTTTATTGTTTTATACATTATCTCTAGATTTTGTTGGAGTTAATTTTCTTTCTATATATATATATATAAGAGTGTGTATTGCTACATCTGAAGGTCCATCTAACTAGTAGATATGGAAGATTATTTAGAACCTTAAAAGATGACAGAAAGGTCATCTTTGGTCCGTTTCAGCCTTTCCAGCCAACCCTATTAATATGTATACATATTTAACCCCTTTGACCCTTAAAAAAAAAAGACCTTTTTCTTTGGTAACCTATCATCTTGTCCCACTCCAATATGGAGTATCACCTTATATTTTGTATTTTCCACCACTGTTGAGTACTAGAAAGTGTGTATTTATAGTGGAGAAAATCATCATTTTACACTCCAAGTCTCACTAACATCCCTATTTTTATGTCTTTAAGTCCCTTGTAATTTAATTATGTATGTTTTATTTTAATTAAGTATTTTATGTATTTTAGGGGATATCATGGTCATTTCACAATAAACGAGATATCAGATGAAAAAACGGACAGCACTTTTGAACTCAGGACAGTCGAAAACCTTAGGAGGAGCATAAAAAGAAAAACGGTACTGTTCACACATACGGTACGGTTGATATATATGTTACTGTACACGGCACTGTTCATGGCACTGTTCACATGTACTGTACGCTGACGTGGCACTGTACGATGACGTGGCACTATACGATGACGTGGCAGCATTTGATTGGACGAATGATGTGGCATTGACCGCTTATGTGGCATTGACTGATGATGTGGCGTTGACTGATGACGTGTCACGATACTATTGGACCAAAAATGTTGACCGGTGACGTGGTAGAATGTTAGTGGATCGAAAAAATGTGTGTACGGTACATGCATATACACAGAATAATAGCCCTGATGATGTGTTCCATCCAATAGGAGCTTGCCACGTGGCGCAATCCTGAGCGTCCAAATTGTTTTGATCCGATGGCCATGATTTACTCAGTGTATCTATAAAAAGGGGGCTCCCCCATAATTTGACACCCCTGAATCCATTTTTGTACTCCATTTTCTATAATTCCATATCCATCTTGTATTTTCTACGTATTTTAATAAAATTCCTATTTTACCCCTAGTTCAGATATGAGTGGCTAATTTCCTTTCAAGCTTGGGTTGAAGGTGAAGTCTCAACATGCTCCATGGGTTTAATTTGGTAAATTTACTTTTTCTTCCCCTTTAATTTATGTGGTTGTTTTGACTTTTCGTAGACAGATAGTAATAATCTTGTCTGGATATCGACTGGAATAACCGCCTCCCTAGGAAAGGTTATTACTATTTGGCACGGGAAGCCCTTAGCACCATATCTATTCGAGTGTGGTTCATGATGAGTGGAAGTTCCCCCTTCATGATTTAATTGGTACTAATAATGAATGTTAAGCCGATAGTGCATGTTGAGACAGATCCGGAGATCCAAGCATTTCATCCAAATAGTTTATTCCTACAGCTTTAATTTAAATTAATATATTGCCTACTTCATTGTCATTATAAATCCAATCATCCACTTAGAAAATTAATTCTACAAGCAATTAAAATCCACCTCCTCGTGGGATAGACACTTGTCACCATTAATCTATTCTACAATAGATTCGTGCACTTGCGAGTTCAATAAAATTTGCACAACAAGTTTTTGGCGCCGTTGTCGGGGAGGTAAGTATTTTAATTCATAGAATTTTTTTTTAATTTCTTTATTTATTAATTTTAGTTGTTTCCTTGTAATATTTTTATTATTATTATAAAAAAAAAAGAAAAAAAAAGTGAATTTACATTTTCAAGTTAATATTATTTTCTTTTCTTTTCTTTTCTTCTCTTTTTTAAATTTCTGTAATTTAATTTTCATGTTATTTTTATTTTATTTTTTTTTATTTTGTTAAATCGGCAGGTTCAACCGCCTAATAATTTATTTTAATTTGTTTCACGTATTCTGTTTTCTATATATAGCACTTGAGTTGTTTTTATAGCAAATTGAATAAATGATAAGGTTAGATCGTAATTTCTCCCTTTCCTTTATCTTTATTAATTTTGTTATTATTTTTTTTATTATTTGCATGCATGGTCGAAGGTCACAATTATCAATATTGAGCCTATAGACTTTGAATTAGAAAAACACTTCGCACACACAAGCACGTTACAATTAAAAATAAATTTGAAATGGATTTAACCAAAGACCACAAGAGAGGCCATTTAAGGACTACTTGATCCCCTTAGCTAACTTGAGCACATCATGCATAAGATACCCAAATGTAGCTGCTAGAAGTTTTGAATTAAAACCTAGTGTGCTAAATTGTCTCCCAACATTCTATGGTCTAGAAAATGAAGATCCATATAATCATCTGAATGATTTCCATGCTATTTGTCAAACTTTTAAATATGAGAATTTTTCAGATGATGATGTTAAACTTAGATTATTCCCATTTTCTTTAAAGGATAGAGCTCGTTCATGGTTCAATGCATTACCTGCTAATAGCATTACAACATCGGAACAAATTGTAAAAAAATTTTTGAATAAATATTTCCCAGTACATAAAACCAATGCTATTCGTAGGGAAATTTCAGAGTTTACCCAAAGAGAAGACGAGCAATTTTTCGAAGCATGGGAGCGATTCAATGGGCTACTCCTAAAGTGTCCACATCATGGATACGCAAAATGGCACCAATGCCAATACTTTTTGGAGGGATTATTGCCGAATGTGCAAGAATGGCTAATGGCAACAAGTGGAGGAGAGCTAATGTCAAAAAGTGCATCAGAGATTTGGGATTTCTTCCAGCGACAAGCAGATAATTCCCAACAACGGAGTCGTTCACTCAGGAGTACTAGAAGAGTTAAGGGAGTGAATGAGGTTCACATTGGCGAGTCAAGTTCAGAAATTAAAGAAGTCAAAGACATAGTTGAAGGTCTTTCCCGAAATAGCATCGTTAACCGCTGCTAAATTAACGGAACCACATGACCAGGACTCATACTCAGATCAAGCCAATGCCATAGGTGTAATGAGAAAGCCATCAAACTACAACCCTTACTCTAACACATATAATCCTGGATGGAGAGACCACCCCAATTTTTCATGGTCTCAAGGATTCCAACAGAATGGACCTGCAGTTCCAACTCCAGCTCCAACAATGCAACCAATTCCTCAAAATCCTCAAGCCTCTCAACCACCATTTAGACCATACAATCAGAACCCAAACTATTCTCAACCTAGACCATGGGAGGATGTATTTCAGAATTTCAAGAATCTTACTTACTCCAAAATCGAGCAACAAAACCGCACCATTGATGAACTGCGAAATGAGATGAGAGCGGGTTTCAACTCACAAACCCAATCAGTTTCAAACCTTGAAAAAATGGTGGGACAACTTGTTTCTTCAGTTCAAACCTTGGTAATGACTGTTGAGAAAGGAAAATTCCCAAGTCAACCAGTGCCTAATCCTAAAGGAGTGCATGAAGTAAGTACCAGTTCACCTCAGCAGCATGGAGAGGTCAAAGCCATCATGACCTTGCGAAAAGAAAAAGAAGTGGACAACAAAGTGGAGATGCCGGTACCAAAAACAACTCAAGTTGTACCGATAAATGAAGAAGACTCATCATCAGAGGAGAAAGAAGAAACCAACCCACGAGAATACGTTCCAAAAGCTCTATTTCCCCAGAGGTTAGCTAAAGCAAAGAAAGGAAAATCTACAAGTGAGATTTTTGAAATCTTTAAACAGGTAAGTGTTAACATCCCTTTGCTTGATGCTATAAAACAAGTGCCATCTTATGCCAAGTTTCTTAAAGACCTTTGTACTAAAAAGAGAAACATTCATGTTCAAAAGAAGGCATTTTTAACAGAAAACGTGAGCTCTATACTCCAACACAAACTTCCTCTAAAATACAAAGACCCAGGCTCCTCCACTATCTCATGTAGTATAGGGAACCACACAATTGAGAATGCTTTGTTGGACTTAGGAGCTAGTGTAAATCTGTTACCTTACTCAGTATTTGTGAAACTTGGACTAGGAGAATTACACCCAACTCCAGTGGTGTTACAGATCGGTCCATGAAAAAACCTCGTGGTATTGTGGAAGACGTGCTTATACAGGTAGATAAGTTTTATTTTCCTGTTGATTTCATTGTAATTGACACTCAACCAGTCCAGGATTCAAGGAAGCAGATCCCTATTATCTTAGGACGACCTTTCTTTGCAACTGCCAATGCTCACATTCAATGCAGGACTGGAAATATGCAGTTGTCCTTTGGCAATATGACGATGGAGCTAAATATCTTCAACATTGCCAAACAACCTCACAATGCAGATGATGAAATTGTTGATGTGGATTGGATAGAAGAATTAATTGATAATGCTTTTCTTTCAAACCTCAGTGATGACCCTTTACAAACATGTTTAACTCACTTTGGTTTGGATTTTGATATTGACAGATCAGTAGATGAGGTTAACACCTTACTCGATTCAGCACCATCCATGGACACTAACAAATGGAAGTCAAGAGTGGAACAACTAGCTCCATCAGAGAAGAAACTCATACATCATCAGAATCACCACCAAAACTCGAGCTCAAGCCATTACCCGACACTTTGGAATATGCATTTTTGGGAAAAGAAAGCACTCTGCTAGTAATCATTTTATCATTCATGAATGAAGAACAAAAAGGTAAGTTGTTAGAAGTTTTGAATGTGCACAAAGGAGCATTAGGATGGACCATAGCCGACATAAAAAGTATAAGCCAGGATCATGATGCATTACATTCACCTTGATGAAAATGCTAAACCTACCAGAGAAATGCAACGTCGGTTAAACCCTAACATGAAAGAAGTTGTTAGAACTGAAGTCCTTAAACTATTAGACGCAGGTATCATTTACCCTATTTCTGATAGTTCATGGGTCAGTCCTGTGCAAGTTGTCCCCAAAAAGTCAGGAGTCACAGTAGTTACCAATGCTGATAATGAATTAATACCTACTAGAGTAACTACAGGATGGCGTGTATGCATTGATTATAGAAAGTTGAATTCTGTCACACGTAAAGATCATTTTCCTCTACCATTTATTGATCAAATGCTTGATAGATTAGCAGGTCATGAATTTTATTGCTTTAGATGGCTACTCGGGATATAATCGATTCCATAAAGACCAAAAGATCAAGAGAAAACCACTTTCACTTGCCCTTTTGGCACTTTTGCATATAGGAGAATGCCATTTGGATTATGTAATGCACCTGCTACATTTCAACGATGCATGTTAAGCATTTTTTCTGATATGGTTGAACGATTCCTTGAAGTCTTTATGGATGATTTTTCTGTTTTTGGTGATTCATTTGATCAATGTTTACATCATCTAACACTAGTTCTGCAGAGATGCATAGAGAAGAATTTGGTTCTAAATTGGGAAAAATGCCATTTTATGGTAAAACAAGGTATTGTTCTCGGTCACATCATTTCGAGCGAAGGTATTGAGGTTGATAAGGCCAAGGTGGATCTTATTTCTAATCTTCCTCCACCTAAAACAGTTAGAGAAGTAAGATCTTTCCTTGGGCATGCTGGTTTTTACAGACGTTTCATTAAAGATTTTAGCAAAGTTTCTAGACCTTTATGCAATTTACTTGCTAAGGATGTACCTTTTGTCTTTAATGATTCCTGTCTTGCGGCATTTGAGAAACTAAAGCAGTTGTTAACATCATCACCCATCATTCAGCCTCCAAACTGGAACTTACCATTTGAGCTTATGTGTGATGCATCTGATTATGCAAGGAGAGCGATATTAGGACAAAGAGTTGATCGAATTCCCCATGTCATTTACTATGCTAGTATGACATTAAATGATGCACAGTTAAACTATTCAACCACTGAAAAAGAAATGCTAGCAGTGGTGTTTGCATTAGAGAAATTTCGATCTTATCTCATTGGTTGTAAAATAATTGTTTTCACAGATCATGCTGCTCTTAAATATCTTCTCACAAAGAAAGATACAAAAGCTAGACTAATTCGTTGGGTGTTACTTTTGCAGGAATTTGACTTTGAAATCAAGGATAAGAAGGGCACAGAAAATGTTGTTGCTGACCATCTCTCTCGTCTCAATTTTGATACAATTACAGAATCATTTCCACTAAATGAATCATTTCCAGATGAACAACTAATGAGTGTGGAAGTATTACCATGGTATGCTGATATAGTTAACTATCTTGTTACAGGTAAACTTCCGGAGCATTGGACTAAGCAAGACAAGGCCAAATTTTTTACAGAAATAAAGAATTTCTTCTGGAATGACCCCTATCTGTTCAAGTATTGTGCAGATCAAATTATCAGACGATGTGTCCCAGAAAATGAATTTCAAAATATCATTTCATTCTGCCATGAACAAGCGTGTGGAGGCCATTTCAATGCTAAGAAAAATGCTACTAAAATATTACAATGTGGTTTCTATTGGCCAACTATATTTCGAGATGGTTATATTTTTTGTTCTTCATGTGATAGGTGTCAACGAATGGGGAGCATTACACGAAGGAACATGATGCCACTAAACCCAATTTTAGTGGTTGAGATTTTTGATGTATGGGGTATTGACTTCATGGGACCCTTTCCCCCTTCTTTTGGCCATCAATACATATTGGTCGCTGTTGACTACGTATCGAAATGGGTAGAAGCAGTTTCGTGTAGAACCAATGATCACAAGGTGGTGATCAGATTTTTGAAAAGCAACATTGTTTCACGCTTTGGATTCCCTCGAGCGATAATCAGTGATGGTGGAGCCCACTTTTGTAACAAATCATTCAAAGCTCTTCTGACAAAGTATTCCATTACTCACAAAGTGACAACCCCATATCATCCGCAAACTAGTGGCCAAGTTGAGATCTCCAATCGAGAGATAAAGCACATATTAGAAAAAACGGTGAGACCAGACAGAAAAGATTGGTCATTAAGACTGGATGATGCATTATGGGCATATAGAACAGCTTTCAAGACCCTGATTGGGATGTCACCCTATAGGCTAGTATATGGAAAAGCTTGCCACCTACCTGTGGAACTCGAGCATCGTGCATACTGGGCCATTAAGAAATTCAACTTTGATATGCAGTAAGCTAGCTCAGAAAGAAGATTACAGCTAGCAGAACTTGAAGAAATTCATAATGATGCATACGAAAATGCCAGAATTTACAAAAGTCTTTCATGACAAGCACATTATGAGAAAATCTTTCACACCAGGTCAGAAAGTACTTTTATTCAATTCTCGCTTGCACCTATTCCCAGGTAAGTTACGCTCTCGATGGACTGGTCCCTTTATAGTTCATATTATTTTTCCACATAGAGCAATTGAAATTAAAGATCCAAAGAACGGTGTAACTTTTAATGTTAATGGTCAAAGATTAAAGTCATATCTAGAATACCAACCACATGAAAATGACACCGAAATCGATTTGAGTGACCCGTCAAGCTTGAATTGAGACTTTTTCTTATTTATTTCTTCTTTTCGGTGATTTAAATTTGTGTGAAAGTGTGTTTATTTAATCATTCAATTTTCTTTTATCACTTCTAATTATGTATGCCTCAATTAGACAAATCCTCTTGAAAAATCTCAGACAACTTCAACGTATACGATCTCATCTGAGAAGCCAGATACGATTTTACAAAACACATCATATTTGGAAGCTACAACCTCCAGAGTTGGTATCCCAGGTTGAAGCTCTAGAAAGACAACTCAGAGGAATAGAAGATGTGATATATAACTTCTAATTAGATCTTAAGGTTAACTCAATAAGAGGACGAATGTAAGTTCATTTTTCTTTTTATTTTGTGTTTTCTTATTTTGTTCACTATCATGATTGATTCGATTTTACAGATTTGATTTTCTTTATTTAGTGTGTTTTGATTTATTTTCCCGTATAAGTGGCGGATAACAGTACTCCGTGATAATCAAAGTCGGTTACTTTAGTTTCCCATAATAATTGATATTCTGAGAAGAAAGTATGGACAGAAACATGATTCTAGCAAAACTTCACAAGCGATTTCCTTCACTTTCTCAGAATGCCCTCCTTACGATCTATAAAGCTCGGTCCGAACGCATGCGATTGCTTATGAGAAATAACATCCCTGCTGACATCCGTTGGTTAATCGAGGCCAAAGTACGTTTGGCATGAATGATGTCTGATAATAGGGAAGATAAGATTCAATTCATTAGGGATGGCTTGAATAAAGAGTCATTGGATGATGTCCTTTTGTCTCTTGAAACGCATCCCAGTGGATACGTACAAAGAGCAATTCTCCAGTTATGACCATTATTTCAAAAAGAGCATGCACGATATAGTCTTGGGAATCTGACTATAAACGACCCTATTTGCCAGTTTATAAGAAAACTGGATGGGAAACCTATCCTCGACCCAGAGGCGTTGGCCGTTTACGGACGTAAACCGCAGGGAATATGTGAGCCACAATCACAACTACCTGTAGATATCCTTTTACTGTTATTTTATTTTACTGTTGTTTTATTTCACTGTTGTTTTATCAATTGCATTATTGTCTTTAATAATTGAGTGCTTTTTCTTTTACTATTTCCTTTTTGAATCTCGAGCCATGTGCTTTACGCGTTCATTGACATAGACGTGCTACCTCCTATACAGCTGTAAACAATTGTCACCAAGATCCTTGATATATGATCTTTTCTTTTTAGACTCACAAATTGTTTTTGAGAAGAATCCCAATGGCAGCTACTCCCAATAAACAATTCAAGAACATTTGTGTGCTCTCTGGATTTAACTATGGCAAACATAAAGAGTTCGTTGAGGCAGCCATCGATCTTGGTCAACGAATAGCAGAAAGAAATTTGCATCTAGTTTATGGAGGAGGTGACCGAGGGTAATCCAAACTAGTCTCAGAAGCTGTTTATCTCAGAGGGAACCAAGCCTTAGGCATCATCCCAAGAAGCCTCAAACCGTTGGGCTGTATGTCTGACTCACCAACTGGAGAAGAGTTAGTCGTCTCAGGTATGCAAGAAAGAATAACTGAAATGTTGAATCATGCTGATGCTTTTATTTTCTTACCAGGAGATCTTGCAACTCTAGAGGCACTAATCACATCAGCATCTTGGGCCCATCTGAACATTCATCAGAAACCCATCGGTTTGTTAAATGTCAATAACTTTTATGATGGCTTCATCGCATTTCTTAACCATGCAATAAAAAACCAATTCATCCCTTTCACAAATAAAAAATCTTTATTTGTGCTCATCTCGCTAACGAGTTACTTGATCATTACAAGCTTATGACTGAGCCGATCCCAAGACCCTTATGTTAGAATGGCCAACTAATGATGGTAACAATAGCCGTAGTAAGAAGTGCAAATTAGATTTAACTCTCCGCTTGTAAATATTTCCTTCTGTGATGCGGCACTCAGGTGATGTCTCCTAAACCCTATTTTCTTTCAACATTGAGGACAATGTTTCGTTCTGGTTGGGGGGAGGGAATAGTTGACAATTGTGGAATATCTCAATCTTGGTGTAGTTGTTTTTTTTTTAGAAACTAACTGTGGCTAAATTTTTGAGTCGAAGATGGCTGAATATGGAGTGTAACGACTCTAGAAACGCATCTTCTTATTATAAAAAAAAAAAAATTTCAGACATTTCTTGCTTTGACAGTCATTTTAAGTGTGATCTTTCTAACTTCTTTTACCAATTAGCTTTTCTATGTCATTTTCACCATTCTGCATGCATAATTTTCATGACTAAGACTAGGTTTGGGGGTAGAATTTTAAAAAAAAAAAAAAAAAAAAAGGTATTTTGTGTGATCTTTTCATAATTAGATGACATGATAACTTTTAAATTTTAGTATTTGTATTATCTTTGGTCTTTAGTTATGTTACACCATGTTTACTACTCTACATGTTGATGTTGAAGACAACTATAAGTTGCTTGAAAGAATGCACATGTCATAATAATTTCCAAGTGAGTTTTTGAGCCTGTTATTTTTCTTGGAGTAACCCCTTTCTACCCATTCTTCATTCAGCTTAGCAGTTTATTGCTTTATACATTATCTCCAAATTTCTGTATAAAAAAAAAAAAAGTGTTTGTTGCCACATCTGAAGGTCCATCTAACTAGTAGATATGGAAGATTATTTAGAACCCTAAAAGATGACAGAAAGGCCATCTTTGGTCCGTTTGAGCCTTTCTAGCCAACCCTATTAATATGTATCCATAGTTAACCCCTTTGAGCCTTAAAAAATAAAGACTTTTTCTTTGGCAACCTATTATCTTGTCCCACTCCAATGTGGAGTATCACCTTATATTTTGTATTTCCCACCACCCATTTATGTTTGAAAATAGAGATAATTTTGCATTCACAAAAAAAAAAAAAAGGGTGCTAAAAAAAAAAGAGAGAAAAAGAAACAAAAGAAAAAAAATATGTATACAAATAAATAAATTAATTAATTAAAAAAAAAAAGCAAGTGAAAAGCACCTTACAATCTCCAAAGTTCTCTATTTTTCAAACATATATTTTGTTTTTCCTATTATCCTTTCTTTGTTAGCCACGTCCCTAACCTACGTTACGTCCTAATAAAAGTCCTTCTTGATTTTAGGGAACTATAGTCTGAAATAGAAACTAGTTATATGGGTTGAAAAGATGTGGCAATGCATACTAGAAAAAAAAAAAAAAGATGATGAATGTATTGGTTTGATTAGCATTAAAATCGTACTATTTCTAAGCTGAGTGCATATTTTTGTTACCTTGGTGAGAGTGTGTGATATTATTTCTTTATTATTTTCACTCAATTTACCAATCACTGGAGTGATTATTTTTGGGATTAATTTCTTTGTGAGAGTATCATTACTGCCGGTGAGATTTTGGGGTTTGATATGTCATTATTGAAAGTGACTTGATTACTAAAGTTGTGACAAAGTTTTCTAAACTGATTCATGTGGAGAGTTGATGTGGGAATGATATTTCTTTAGACTGTAGATAATAATTATACTTTTATTTGATCGTTAACATTAGTCTGATTGAATAAATACCACAGTTTAAAAAAAAAAAATTGACTTTTGTTTTCGCTTAATTTGCTAGGGACTAGCAACAAGCTGGTTGGGAGGTGTGTTGAGTACTAGAAAGTGTGTATTTATAGTGGAGAAAATCATCATTTTACACTCCAAGTCTCACTAACATCCCTATTTTTATGTCTTTAAGTCCCTTGTAATTTAATTATGTATGTTTTATTTTAATTAAGTATTTTATGTATTTTAGAGGATATCATGGTCATTTCACAATAAACGAGATATCAGATGAAAAAACGGACAGTACTTTTGAACTCACGACAGTTGAAAACCTTAGGAGGAGCATAAAAAGAAAAACGATATTGTTCACATATACGGTACTGTTCACACATACGGTACGGTTGATATATATGTTACTGTACACGGCACTGTTCATGGCACTGTTCACATGTACTGTACGCTGACGTGGCACTGTACGATGACGTGGCAGCATTTGATTGGACGAATGAGTGGCATTGACCGCTTATGTGGCATTGACGGATGATGTGGCATTGACTGATGACGTGTCACGATACTATTGGACAAAAAATGTTGACCGGTGACGTGGCAGAATGTTAGTGGATCGAAAAAATGTGTATATGGTACATGCATATACACAGAATAATAGCCCTGATGATGTGTTCCATCCAATAGGAGCTTGCCACGTGGCGCAATCCTGAGCGACCAAATTGTTTTGATTCGATGGCCATGATTTACTCAGTGTATCTATAAAAAGGGGGCTCCCCCCCCTAATTTGACACCCCTGAATCCATTTTTGGACTCCATTTTCGGTAATTCCATCTCCATTTTGTATTTCTACGTATTTTAATAAAATTCCCATTTTACCCCTAGTTCAAATATGAGTGGTTAATTTCCTTTCAAGCTTGGGTTGAAGGTGAAGTCTCAACATGCTCCATGCGCTTAATTTGGTAAATTTACTTTTTCTTCCCCTTTAATTTATGTGGTTGTTTTGACTTTTCGTAGACAGATAGTAATAATCTTGTCTGGATATCGGCTGGAATAACCGCCTCCCTAGGAAAGGTTATTACTATTTGGCACGGGAAGCCCTTATCACCATATCTATTAGAGTGTGGTTCATGATGAGTGGAAGTTCCCCCTTCATGATTTAATTGGTATTAATAATGAATGTTAAGCCGATAGTGCATGTTGAGACAGATCCGGAGATCCAAGCATTTCATCCAAATAGTTTATTCCTACAACTTTAATTTAAATTAATATATTGCCTACTTCATTGTCATTATAAATCCAATCATCCACTTAGAAAATTAATTCTACAAGCAATTAAAATCCATCTCCTCGTGGGATCGACACTCGTCACTATTAATCTATTCTACAATAGATTCGTGCACTTGCGAGTTCAATAAAATTTGCACAACAACCACACAATTATGTTTGAAAATAGAGATAATTTTGCATTCATGAAAAATGTGCTATAAAAAAATAAATAAAATAAATAAAATAAATAAATAATAAAAAAAAGAATTCAAGTGAAAAGCACCTAACAATCTCCAAAGTCCTCTATTTTTCAAACATATATTTTATTTTTCCTATTATCCCTTCTTTATTAGCCACGTCCATAGTGTTGAGTATTAGAAAGTGTATATTTATAATGGAGAAAATCATCATTTTACACTCCAAGTCTCACTAACATCCCTATTTTTATGTCTTTAAGTCATTTGTAATTTAATTATGTATGTTTTATTTTAATTAAGTATTTTATGTATTTTAGGGGATATCATGGTCATTTCACAATAAACGAGAGATCAGATGGAAAAACGGACAACACTTTTGAACTCAGGACAGTCGAAAACCTTAGGAGGAGCATAAAAAGAAAAATGGTACTGTTCACATATACTGATCTTGTTCACACATACTGACGGTTGATAAATACGATGATCGCATCGACACATCGCTTCACTTCAGACGCTTCACTTCATCAGATCGTATGCTGACGTGGCACTGTACGATGACGTGGCACTATTTGATTGGACGAATGATGTGGCATTGACCGCTTATGTGGCATTGACTGATGATGTGGCGTTGACTGATGACGTGTCATGATCCTATTGAACCAAAAATGTTGACCGGTGACGTGGCAGAATATTAGTGGATCGAAAAAACGTGTGTACGGTACATGCATATACACAGAATAACAGCCCCTGATGATGTGTTCCATCCAATAGGAACTTGCCACGTGGCGCAATCCTGAGCGTCCAAATTGTTTTAATCCGATGGCCATGATTTACTCAGTGTATCTATAAAAAGGGGGCTCCCCCCCCTAATTTGACACCCCTGAATCCATTTTTGGACTCCATTTTCTCTAATTCCATCTCCATCTTGTATTTTCTACGTATTTTAATAAAATTCCCATTTTACCCCTAGTTAAATTATGAGTGGCTAATTTCTTTTCAAGCTTGGGTTGAAGGTGAAGTCTCAACATGCTCCATGGGCTTAATTTGGTAAATTTACTTTTCCTTCCCCTTTAATTTATGTGGTTGTTTTGACTTTTCGTAGACAGATAGTAATAATAATCTGTCGGATATCTACTGGAATAACCGCCTCCCTAAGCAAGGTTATTACTTATTTGTACACGGAAGCCCTTAAGACCATATCTATTAGAGTGTGGTTCATGATGAGTGGAAGTTCCCCTTCATGATTTAATTAGTACTAATAATGAATATTAAGCCGATGGTGCATGTTGAGTACAGATCCGGAGATCCAAGCATTTTATTTTAATAGTTTATTCCAATAGCTTTAATTCAAATTAATACATTGCCTACATAATTGTCATTATAAATCCAACCACCAACTCAGAAAATTAATTCTACACATAATTAAAATCCACCTCCTCGTGGGGATCGACACTCGTCACCATTAATCTATTCTACAATAGATTCGTGCACTCATGAGTTCAATAAAATTTGCACAACAAGTTTTTGGCGCCGTTCTTGCGGAGGTAAGTATATTTTAATTTGTAGAATTTTTTTCTTCTTTATTTATTTATTTTAGTTGTTTCCTTGTAATTTTTTTTTATTATTATTAAAAAAAAAAAAAAAAGTGAATTAAATTTTGAAGTAGGTATTATTTTTTTCTTTTCTTCTCTTCTTTAAATTTCTGTAATTTAATTTTCATGTTATTTTTTTTATTTTGTGAAATCGGCAGGTTCAACCGCCTCTTAATTTATTTTAATTTGTTTCACGCATTTTATTTTCTATATATAGCGCTTGAGTTATTTTCATATCAAAATTGTAATAAATGATAAGGTTAGTATTGTAATTTCTCCCTCTTATTTATCTTTATTAATTTTGTTATCATTTTTTTTCATTTGCATGCATGGTCGTAGGTCACAATTACCGAATTTTGAGCATATAGACTTTGAATTAGAAAAAACACTTCGCACACACAAGCACGTTATAAATAAAAATAAATTTGAAATGGATTTGCAACCAGCACCACAAGAGAGGCCATTTAAGGACTACTTTAGTCCCTTAGCTAACTTGAGCACATCATGCATAAGATACCCAAACGTAGGCTGCTAGGAGTTTTGAATTAAAACCTAGTGTGCTAAATTGTCTCCCAACATTCTATGGACTAGAAAATGAAGATCCATATAATCATCTGAATGATTTCCATGCTATTTGTCAAACTTTTAAATATGAGAATTTTTCAGATGATGATGTTAAACTTAGATTATTCCCATTTTCTTTAAAGGATAGAGCTCGTTCATGGTTCAACGATGCATTGCCTACTAATAAAGCATTACATCATGGGAACAAATGGTAACAAAATTTTTGAATAAATATTTCCCAAGACATAAAACCAATCTTTATTCGCAGGAAATTTCGAGTTTACCCAAAGAGAAGACGAGCAATTTTTCAAGCATGGGAGCGATTCAACGGGCTACTCCTAAAGTGTCCACATCATGGATATGAAAAATGGCACCAATGCCAATACTTTTTGGAGGGATTATTGCCAAATGTGCAAGAATGGCTAATGGCAACAAGTGGAGGAGAGCTAATGTCAAAAAGTGCATCGAGATTTGGGATTTCTTCCAAATGGCGACAAGCGAGATAATTCCCAACAACGAGTCGTTCATTCGAGTACTAGAAGAGTTAAGGGAGTGAATGAGGTTCACATTGGCAAGAGTCAAGTTCGAGAAATTAAAGAAGTCAAAGACATAGTTGAAGGTCTTTCCCGACAAATAAAGCATCGTTAACAGCTGCTAAATTGACGGAGCCACATGACCAGGACTCATACTCAGATCAAGCCAATGCCATAGATGTAATGAGAAAGCCATCAAACTATAACCCTTACTCCAACACATATAATCCTGGATGGAGAGACCACCCCAATTTTTCATGGTCTCAAGGATTCCAACAGAATGGACCAAAGAACTCAAATTCACTCCACCAATGCAACCAATTCCTCAAAATCCTCAAGCCTCTCAACCACCATTTAGACCATATAATCATAACCCAAACCATTCTCAGCCTAGACCATGGGAGGATGCATTTCAAAGTTTCAAGAATCTTATTCACTCCAAAATCGAGCAACAAAACCGCACCATTGATGAACTACGAAATGAGATGAGAGCGGGTTTCAACTCACAAACCCAATCAATTTCAAACCTTGAAAAAATGGTGGGACAACTTGCTTCGTCGATTCGGACTTTGGCAATGAATGATGAGAAAAGGTAAATTCCCAAGTCAACCAAAGTGCCAAATCCTAAAGGAGTGTATGAAGCAAGTACCATTCACCTCAAAGACATGGAGAGGTCAAAGCCGTCATGACCTTGCGAAAAGGAAAAGAAGTCGACAACAACGTAGAGATGCCTGCACAAAAACAACTCAAATTGTACCCTGCAAATGAAGACTCATCATCGAGAGGAGAAAGAAGAAACCAACCCACGAGAATACGTTCCAAAAGCTCCATTTCCCCAGGAGGTTAGCTAAAGCAAAAAGGGAAAATCTACAAGTGAGATTTTTGAAATCTTTAAACAGTAAGTGTTAACATCCCTTTGCTTGATGCTATAAAACAAGTGCCATCTTATGCCAAGTTTCTTAAAGACCTTTGTACTAAAAAGAGAAACATTCATGTTCAAAAGAAGGCATTTTTAACAAAAATGTGAGTTCTATACTCCAACACAAACTTCCTCTAAAATACAAAGATCCGTGGCTCCCCACTATCTCACGTAGTATAGGGAACCACACAATTGAGAATGCTTTGTTGGACTTAGGAGCTAGTGTAAATCATTGCCTTACTCGATTTTGTGAAACTTGGGTGGGAGAATTACACCCAACTCAGGTGGTGTTACATACTGCAGACGGTCCATGAAAAACCTCGTGGTATTGTGGAGGGCGTCTTATACAGTAGATAAGTTTTATTTTCCTGTTGATTTCATTGTAATTGACACTCACCCACCGAGGATTCAAGGAAGCGGTCCCCATTATCTTAGGGACGACCTTTCTTGGCAACTGCCGATGCTCACATTCAATGCAGGACTGGAAATATGCAGTTGTCCTTTGGCAATATGACGATGGAGCTAAATATCTTCAACATCGCCAAACAACCTCCCAATGCAGATGATGAAATTGTTGATGTGGATTTAATCGAAGAATTAGTTGATAATACTTTTCTTTCAAATCTTAGTGATGACCCTTTACAAAAATGTTTAACTCACTTTGGTTTGAATTTTGATATTGACAGATCAATAGATGAGGTTAACGCCTTACTTGATTCAGCACCATCCATGGACATTAACAAATGGAAGTCAAGAGTGGAACAACTAGCACCATCAGAGAAGAAACTGAGTCCATCATCACAATCACCACCAGAACTTGAGCATTGTGCATACTGGGCCAGCAAGAAATCCAACTTTGACATGCAGCAAGCTAACTTAGAAAGAAAATCACAACTGGCAGAACTTGAAGAAAGTCGTAATGATGTATACAAAAATGCCAAGATTTACAAACAAATGAAAGTCTTTCATGACGAGCAAATTATGAGAAAATCTTTCACACCAGGTCGAAAAGTACTTTTATTCAATTCTCGCTTGCTATTCCCGGTAAGTTCGCTTATCGATGGATCGTCCCTTTATAGTCCACACTGTTTTTTCATATGGAGCGATTAAAATTAAGGATCCAAAGAACGGTGTAATTTTTAAAGTTAATGGTCAAAGATCAAGCCATATCTGAGTACCAACCACGTGAAAAAGGCAATCAAATAGATTTGAGTGACCCACCAAATTTAAATTAAGAATTTTTCTTATTTATTTCTTCTTTTCTGATTTAAATTATTGTGAAAGTGTGTTTATTTAATCATTCAGTTTTCTTTTATCATTTCTAATTATGTGTTCCTCAACTAGACAGTTCTGCTTGAACATTCTCGGACAAACTTCAACGTGTACAATCTCATCTCGAGAAGTCGATACGATTTTGTAAAACGCATCGTATTTGGAAGCTACAACCTCCGAGTTGGTATCCCACGTTGAAGATCTAGAAAGACAACTCAAAGAAATTGAGGGAGGTATCAACAAAACCCAAATCGAACTTGAGGAAAACTCAATAAGAGGACAATTGTGAGATTATTATTTTTCTTTTCTTTTCTTTTCTTTTCTTTTCTTTTTTTGTGTGTTCTCTAGTTTTGTTACTCCTAGGTTAAGTGGCGGATAACGGTACTCCGTGACAATCAAAGTCGGTTACTTTAGTTTCCCATAATAACTAATATTCTGAGAAGAAGGTATGGACAGAAATGCGATTCTAGCAAAGCTTCACAAGCGATTTCCTTCACTTCCTCAGAATGCCCTCCTTACGATCTATAAAGCTCGGTCCGAACGCATGCGATTGCTTATGAGAAATAACGTCCTGCCGACATCCGTTGGTTAATCGAGGCCAAGGTACGTTTGGCGGTGAGTTGCCTCCTAAATTTATTGCATACATGCCTGGTTGTGGTAAAGGAAATTACTCGAGAAAACGAAGAGTGAAAAACTTCATGTTAATTGTCATAAGTGTGCCAGGATGAAATGCGATAAAAATCCTTGTTCTTTCGAATGATGTCGATAATAGGGAAGACAAGATTCAATTCATTAGGGATGGCTTGAATAAAGAGTCATTGGATGATATCCTTTTGTCTCTTGAAACGCATCCTGGATACGCATAAACAAAGAATTTTCCGATTATGGCCATTATTTCAGAAAGAGCAAGTACGATATAGTCTTGGGAATTTGACTATAAACGACCCTGTTTGCCAGTTTATAAGAAAACTGGATGGGAAGCCTATCCTCGACCCATAGAGGGCGTTGGCCGTTTACGGACGTAAAACCAGAGGAAGATGTGAGCCACAATCACAACTACGTGTAAATATCCTTTTACTGTTGTTTTATTTTACTGTTGTTTTATTTTACTGTTGTTTTATTTCACTGTTGTTTTATCAATTGCATTATTGTCTTTAATAATTGAGTGCTTTTTCTTTTACTATTTCCTTTTTGACTCTCGAGCCATGTGCTTTACGCGTTAATTGACATAGACCTGCTACCTCCTATACAGCTGTAAACAATTGTGACCAAGATCCTTGATATATGACCTTTTCTTTTTAGACTCACAAATTGTTTTTGAGAAGCATCCCAATGGCAGCTACTCCCAATAAACAATTCAAGAACATTTGTGTGCTCTCTGGATTTAACTATGGCAAACATAAAGAGTTCGTTGAGGCAGCCATCGATCTTGGTCAACGATAAGAAAAAAAAATTTGCATCCGGTTTATGGAGGAGGTGACCGAGGGTTATCAAAACTAGTCTCGTGTCGTTTATCTCGAGAGGAGCCAAGTGTTAGGCATCATCCCAAGAAGCCTCAAACCGTTGGCTTTGTATGTCGACGACTCACCAACCTGGAGAAGAGTTAGTTGTCTCGGGTATGCAAGAAAGAATAATCAAATGCTAAATCATCGATGCTTTTATTTTCCTACCAGGAGATCTTGCAACTCTAGAGGCACTAATCACATTAGCATCTTGGGCCCATCTGCACATTCATCAGAAACCCATTGGTTTGTTAAATGTCAATAACTTTTATGATGGCTTCATCGCATTTCTTAACCATGCAATAAAAAACCATTTCATCCCTTTCACAAATAAAAAAATCTTTATTTGTGCTCATCTCGCTAACGAGTTAATTGATGCATTTATGACTTATGACTGCAGCCGATCCCAAGACCCTCGTGTTGAAATGGCCAACTAATGATGGTAACGATGAAATGTAGTAAGAAGTGCAAATTAGATTTAACTCTCCGCTTGTAAATATTTTCTTCTGTGATCCAGCACTCAGGTGATGTCTTCTAAACCCTATTTTCTTTCAACATTGAGGACAATGTTTCGTTCAGGTTGGGGGGAGGGAATAGTTGACAATTGTGGAATATCTTAATCTTGGTGTAATTTTTACTATTTTTTATTGTAGAAACTAACTGTGGCTAAATTTTTTTGAGTCGAAGATGGCTGAATATGGAGTGCAGTGACTCTAGAAACGCATCTTCTTATTAAAAAAAAAAAAAAAAAAAAAAAAAAAATAGCGTCGTTGCCTGTGATCTTTTCATAATTAGATGACATGATAACTTTCAAATTTTAGTATTTGTATTATCTTTGGTCTTTAGTTATGTTACACCATGTTTGTTACTCTACATGTTGATGTTGGAGACAAATATAAGTTGCTTGAAAGAATGCACATGTCATAATAATTTCCAAGTGAGTTTTTGAGCCTGTTATTTTTCTTGGAGAGTAACCCTTTTTGCCCATTCTTCATTCAGCTTAGTAGTTTATTGCTTTACACATTATCTTTTTTTAAAAAAAAAAAAAAAACTACAGTATGTTTTTCCACATCTGAAGATCTATCTAACTAGTAGATATGGAAGATTATTTAGAACCCTAAAAGATGACAGAAAGGCCATCTTTGGTCCGTTTGAGCCTTTCTAGCCAACCCTATTAATATGTATCCATAGTTAACCCCTTTGTGCTTTAAAAAAAATATTAATAATAATAAAATAATAAAAATAAAGACTTTTTTCTTTGAACCTATTATCTTTGTCCCACTCCAACGTGTGGAGTATAACATTATATTTTGAATTTCTCACCAACAATTTATGTTTTAAAAAAGATATAATTTTTAATAAAAAAAAAAAGTTGCAAAAAAAAAAAAAAATATAAAAAGAAAAAAAAAAACAAAAATCTTTAAAAAAAAAAAATAAATAAATAAAAAAAAAAAAAAAAAAAAAAAAATCAAGTGAAAAGCACCTTACAATCTCCAAAATTCTCTATTTTTCAAACATATATTTTATTTTTCCTATTATCCTTTCTTTGTTAGCCACGTCCCTAGCCTACGTTACGTCCTAATAAAAGTCCTTCTTGATGTTAGGGAACTATAGTCCAAATAAAAGCTAGTTATATTGGTTGAAAAGATGTGGCGATGCATACTAAAAAAAAAAAAAAAAAAAAAAAAAAAAAAAATGATGAATGTATTGGTTTGATTAGCATTGAAATCGTCTTATTTCTAAGTTCGAGGGCATATTTTTGTCACCTTGGTGAGAGTGTGTGATATTATTTCTTTATTATTTTCACTCAAGCTACCATTCACTGGAGTGATTATTTTTGGGTTTAATTTCTTTGTGAGCGTATTACTACTACCAGTGAGATTTTGGGGTTTGCATGTCATTCTTAAAAGTGACTCGATTACTAAAGTTGTGACAAAGTTTTCTAAACTGATTCATGTGGAGAGTTGATGTGGGAATGATATTTCTTTAGATCGTAGATAATCTTATACTTTTATTTGATTGTTATCATTAGTCTGATTGAATAAATACCACAGTATAAAAAAAAAAAAAAAAAAAAAAAATTTCAGCTTTGTTTTCGCTCAAATTGCTAGGGACTAGCAACAAGCTGGTTGGGGGGTGTGTTGAGTATTAGAAAGTGTATATTTATAATGGAGAAAATCATCATTTTACACTCCAAGTCTCACTAACATCCCTATTTTTATGTCTTTAAGTCATTTGTAATTTAATTATGTATGTTTTATTTTAATTAAGTATTTTATGTATTTTAGGGGATATCATGGTCATTTCACAATAAACGAGAGATCAGATGGAAAAACGGACAACACTTTCGAACTCGGAGACTGAAAAAAACCTTAGGAGGAGCATAAAAGAAAAATGGTAATCGTTCACATATACGATCTTGTTCACACATACTGATGACGGTTGATAAATACTGATGATCGCACGACACCTCGCTTCACGACTGTTCACCATCTTCGTATCTGACGTGGCACTGCATTTATGCGATGACGTGGCACTATTTGATTGGACGAATGATGTGGCATTGACCGCTTATGTGGCATTGATCGATGATGATGTGGCGTTGATCGATGACGTGTCATGATCCTATTGAACCAAAAATGTTGACCGGTGACGTGGCGTAATATTAGTGGATCGAAAAAACGCGTGTACGGTACATGCATATACACTGAATAAAAGCCCTGATGATGTGTTCCATCCAATAGGAACTTGCCACGTGGCGCAATCCTGAGCGTCCAAATTGTTTTAATCCGATGGCCATGATTTACTCAGTGTATCTATAAAAAGGGGGCTCCCCCCCCCTAATTTGACACCCCTGAATCCATTTTTGGACTCCATTTTCTCTAATTCCATCTCCATCTTGTATTTTCTACGTATTTTAATAAAATTCCCATTTTACCCCTAGTTAAATTATGAGTGGCTAATTTCTTTTCAAGCTTGGGTTGAAGGTGAAGTCTCAACATGCTCCATGGGCTTAATTTGGTAAATTTACTTTTCCTTCCCCTTTAATTTATGTGGTTGTTTTGACTTTTCGTAGACAGATAGTAATAATCTTGTCGGATATCTACTGAATAACCGCCTCCCTAGGCAAGGTTATTACTATTTGGCACGGGAAGCCCTTAGCACCATATCTATTAGAGTGTGGTTCATGATGAGTGGAAGTTCCCCCTTCATGATTTAATTAGTACTAATAATGAATATTAAGCCGATGGTGCATGTTGAGTACAGATCCGGAGATCCAAGCATTTTATTTTAATAGTTTATTCCAATAGCTTTAATTCAAATTAATACATTGCCTACATAATTGTCATTATAAATCCAACCACCAACTCAGAAAATTAATTCTACACATAATTAAAATCCACCTCCTCGTGGGATCGACACTCGTCACCATTAATCTATTCTACAATAGATTCGTGCACTTGCGAGTTCAATAAAATTTGCACAACACATAGCCTACGGTACGTCCTAATAAAAGTCTTTCTTTATTTTAGGGAACTATAGTCTGATGTAGAAACTAGTTATATAGGCTAAAAAGATGTGGTAGTGCATAATAAGAAAAAAAGGAAGAAAAAAATTGAAAAAATGAATTATGAATACATTGGTTTGATTAGCATTTCGTTTGACTTATGATCATATTATTTCTAAGCTGAGGGCATATTTATTTCATCTTGGTGAGAGTGTGTGATATTGTTTCTTTATTATTTTCTCTCAATTTACCATTCACTGGAGTGATTATTTTTAGTTTAATTTCTTTGTGAGCGTATCACTACTACCGGTCATATTTTGGGGTTTGACATGCCATTCTTGAAAGTGACTTGATTACTGTAGTTGTGACAAAGTTTTCTAGACTGATTCATGTGGATAGTTGATGTGGGGATGATATTTCTTTAGACTAGAGATAATGCTTATACTTTTATTTGATTGTTAGCATTAGTCTAATTGAATAAACATGACTGTTTAAAAAAAAAAATCATTTTGGTTTGAAGTTATTTTCCCTTAATTTGCTTGGAACTAGCAACAAGCTGGTTGGGGGGTGTGTTGAGTGCTAGAAAGTGTATATTTATAAAGGAGAAAATCGTCGTTTTACACTCCAAGTCTTACTAACATGCATACTTTTATAGTTTTAAGTCCCTTATGATTTAATTATGTATTATTTTAATTAAGTATTTTATGTATTTTAGGGGGCATCGTGGTCGTTCTACAATGAATGAGAGATCAGATAGCAAAACAGACATCAATTTTGAATTAAGGATAGTAAAAAATCTCACAAGGAGCCTAAAAAGATAAATAACACTGTTCACATATACTGTACGATGACGTGGCACTTAATGATGATGTGGCAGCATTAGATTGGATGAATGATGTGGCATTAACTGCTTATGTGGCATTGACTGATGATGTGGTATTGACCGATGATGTGTCACGTCCTATTGGACTAAAATGCTGATTTGACATTGACTGATGACGTGGCAGTGTGTTAGTGGATTGAAAAGCACGTGTACGGTATATGCATATACACAGAATAACAGCCCTGATGATGTGTTCTATTCAACCAGAACTAGCCACGTGGTGCAATCTTGAGCGTCCAAATTGTTTTAATTCGATAGCAATGATTTACTCATTATATCTATAAATAGGGGGCTCCCCCCTAATTTGACACCCCTGAATCTATTTTTAAGCTTCATTTTTTGTAATTCCTCCTCTATCTTGTATTTTCTACATATTTTAATAACTTTTCATTTTATCCCTAGTTCAATTATGAGTAGCTAATTTTCTTTCAAGCTTGGGTTGAAGGTGAAGTCTCAACATGCTCCATGGACTTAATTTTGTAAATTTAATTTTTCTTCCCTCTAATTTTTGTGGATGTTTTGACTTTTTATTGACAGATAGTAATAATTTTGTCTAGATATTATGCCATTATAACCGTCTCCCTAGTACAAGATTATTACTATTTGGCATGATAAGCACTTAGCACCATAGTAATTAGAGTGAGATTCATGAGGAGTGAAAAATCCCCTTTCATGATTTAATTGGCATTAATAAGGAATATTAAGCCCATAGTGCATGTTCAGTACAGATCTCGAAACCCAAGCACTTTATTTTAATAATTTATTCCTGCCGCTCTAATTTAAATCATAAGATAGCCTACGTCACTTTCATTATAAATCCAACCACCCACTTAAAAAATTAATTCTATACGCAATTAAAATTCATCTTCTTGTGGGATCGACACTTGTCGCCGTTAATCTATTCTACAATAGATTCGTTTATTTGCGAGTTCAATAAAATTTGCATAACAAGTACCCTGGTTGTCGTACCATATGGCATCATTTTATTGGCATTTCTCGTTGTCATTTTAGGAATATTCTTATTCCCCACACGTGTGGTGGCTTTGGCGCTTTAACAATATGCTTGGAGAGCAAGTTTAAATGGTATATTCGTGTCTATCGTAGTGGGGTGGTCCCGCGTACCTCTACTACAATTGTTAAAAATTTGTGGGCGTGGCAGGAGAATACAGGTGGTCCTCACAGTCTTATTAACAACCTTTTGGCTTATTTGTTGGCGTGACAGGCCGCTCTCTCCCTTTTTTTAGCACTGCATTTTCCGACTGATTTCTTATTTTTTGACTGAAAATTAGCCGATCTTTTCAAAATTTTATGCCCTTTTAATCTCTTGTCCCCTTTATAGATATTTTATGATATTTTCTACCTTGACATGGTGTACCTCAGGTACCGTTCAGAACACCTAAGGTACCCCAAGTACCACACAGGGCATTAAGGATAGCCCAGGTACTACACGAATTACCAAGGATATCCTAGGTACTACATGGAGTATCAAGGATACCTCACACAAGCCGACACGTGGCGTTCTATCATTGGACCTCCCATTTTTTCTCAAACATATATTATGACTTTTTTTAGTATCTTAAGATAACATTCCATAAGAATTCAACATTGATCATTCTATACTCAAATAACCTCTCTCTCTCTCTCTCTGTGTTTGTATATAGTGAGGTAATCACTTTGTTTAGTATCTTAAGATAACATTATGCAAGAATTCAACATTGATCATTCTATGCTCAGATAGCCTCTGTGTGTGTGTGCGTGTTTATATATAGTGAGTTGATCACCTACGTGAAGTGATTATATGTTGATGTTGTCTATTAACCACTTAGAATACTCGATTATGATCTCAAGAGTTGTATGAAAGCCATGGATATTACAATTTTTATATACATGACAAATAAAAGAATCAACTAGAGTATTGTTTAAAATTTTTCAACTATTAAATTGGATGCACAATTAAATACCGCACATCATAATGCCTGAATAACTTAAGTTGATAAAATCAAAATTTGTTGAAAACGCAGCATCTGGTTTGTAGATCGATTTCTCTTTTTCTTTTTATAGTCATTTGTTTTGTGAATCTATGCTTGTTCTTAGGCCTAGATCTTATGACATCTAGCTTGGCCTCATGCTCTACATTGATCTCATGACACTTGGCTTGGCCTCATGCTCTTCGAATTGGTTCTGGTGACACATATCTAAATAGAATAAAGTTATACAAGTTCCAATCCTAGTTTAACTTAAAGCCCTCAAGATAAAAGATTTGTTTTCCTAATTTAATTATACAAGGGATTATTTCCCATATATTAAGAGGTTTAAAGGTATATTAAAGGAGAAAAAGGCATATTGGATGAAGCAGTACAATATTCCCAAGCCTTTCTCTTACTCTCTTTTCGCTTCCTTACTGTTTATTTGTTATTATGTCACTCTCGATCTCTAACTAAAACATTGAAGGGTCTACACTATTAACACTGCAGTGACCCCGGATGGTTAACTATTTTACATAATTCTGACCCTTGAACTTTTCACTCTCAAAATGGTAATCCCAAGGGCATCAAACTCTCTCACAACCTTTCTCCAAGTAAATAAACTCTTCCATATGATCAAATTTTGGTATCTACAAATAGTGAGGGGCAATTTGGTAATGTTGTTTCTTTTAAATTAATTACTTCTAATTGTGTTGTAGAATAGTTAATTGTAAAGAGAATTAGTTAAATGTTAAGTAAAACTTAAAAAAAAAAAAGTGCTATGATTTTTAGAAGTAGTCGTATGTGTTTATAAATCTTACTGTTAAATAGCTCTAAGAATGTAAATGAATGAATTAGACATAATGTTAAATAAAATTTATTTACATATTTATAAATATATATATAAATTTTTTTATTATGCATATATAAGAATTGATAATTAAAACAAATATTTTATATTATTACTTTTATCTTTTTAATTTTGTTATCTCAATATAATTGGTAATATTAAGAATCTCTTTAAAGTTAATGATTTTATTTCCTAATTAACAAGAATAATTTTAGATTTTTATATTATATATGAGGATATATAATATTGTGTTAAATATAAAACTATTTAGATTTTGATAAGCGACTCCTTTCCCGCTTTTTAAAATTTACTGTAAAATGGTGTAATTTTGCCAGAAGTGACTTTGAAAAATTTTACCAAATACCAAAGTTAGCTTTGAGCTTTTCAAAATTACTTTTGAACGACCTAAAGCTGTCCCAAATGCACCATTATTATTAAAATAAAATGTCCAAAAAAAATATAGAAGAAAAATACCTTATTATTAATCTTTTATTTGCATGAAAACACTATTAATTTCTTAGCCTTTTTTAGGGATAATAGAAGTCAAAAACATTAGCTTTTGAAAAAATTTCATTTTTTTAAATTTAGGATTGAGTCAGATTGTGTTGACTAGGGCCTAAACCCTGACCCAAACTCGAGCCGAGACTCAAAAATTCGGATCAAAGCTTAAAAAATTTAGGGAAAGGTCTATCAAGCCAAAATTTAAATCGGGTCAAATTTCTATCCCTAAATTGGATGCTTAATTAGCCACATGTGGAAAACCATGACAAACTTGCAGAAAATGAAAATTCATAAAATGAAAATTTGTAGAAAATGCGGCAGCTGGTTACCGAATTGATTTTTCTTTGTCTTTGTATAGTTATTTATCTTGTGGATCATTATCTTTACCATCAGCTACTTCAATCTATGTAAATAAGATCAAACTAGAAATAAGAACTCACTCAAGCTTAACGATTAACTTTTGAGTTTTGATTAAAGTTCACCCGAAGCTATCAGAGATCTTTTCCTTTTCTCATTTGAATATTATGGAAACTCATTCTCCTTGCGCAGGTTTTTAAAGTCATGTTCAATTGAATGTTATTTCGAATTATGATTTGATTTAATATATGGATTTATGAATATGTTTTTTAATATGAATTTCTCAGGTAAGAATAAATGGCTGGAGGGTGTATGATTACTATGGTGTACGATTACTATGTAGTATTGCTAACGAAAACTATAAGAACGATGATTTTGATCTTCTTATTTTTCCTCAATACGGGAGGAACCCTAACTACATTAGTTAATTATATGCAGTATTACTTTTTTTACATTTAATTGAATAAAAGGGAGACTGCCAATTTTTCCCTTATTAAAATCACTCTATGCCAATTCCCCCCTTACTAGTTTTATAATAACCAATTACCCCCTTGCAGTTATAACAGTAATAGAAGTTGATCAATTTTTGAGTGCTTTTACCTATTTGCCCCTAGTGTTGAAATGAGAGGAGATTGGCACCAATTTTCTTAGCTCTAATGGATGAAATTACATAATTACCCACTTTTGTTTTGACTAATATATTACAAAGTGAAATTTAAAAGTGCCCTACCTTTAAAGTAAAAAAGACTTAATTGCCATTAATATATGGATTTAAAAAATGAATATTAATAGGAAGAATAACATTTATTTTCTAATTTCATGAATCAAGTTATATATACTCATAAAACACAATTGCAAGAAGCCTAATTTTGTATCACTTCTATCAAGCCATATTCCTTAAGCAAACATTCCTGAATATTTTATCCTTTCAACCATCTTTATCTGCACAATTATAATCTTGGAAAAATATGAATACCTAATCAGTTATTACAAAAAGAATCCAACAAAATCTTACCATATTGCTTAAAAAAAGAAATTATATATCTTCGTTATAATCAAAATCAAGGAGTAATCGTTTGTGCATCAATGGCATGTAAGCTAAATGTAATCATAATATAAGAAGATTCCATCATTGCTCATGAAAAGTAAACACAATATTCAAGTGGGTATGAATTTTGTTGCCATCTACCCAACAAATGAAGCCACCATTACCGCCTACTACAATAGTTAACAAAACTAATTAGATAACATATTTTACTAAATACTACATATAACCACCAAAGCCATTAGGCTTGGAAGCTGATGGCTGAGTTGCATTCAACTTAACTTTGCCCTATTTTTTGACTTTTTTTAGAACAGGCTTAGTATTAATAACCCTGTTATTGTTGTTGTTACCGGTTCCTTGATCATGCCCTTGCTTAGCCCTCTTTTGCCTTACTATCGTATGTGTAGTTAGTTGTTGCTGACCATTTGTACTTTGAGATCCATATACTCCTAAAAAGTATTAATTTAGTTATTATTCATGGACATAAAAATAAAGAATTAATTTATAGGTTAAATGTTGCCTAGTGCTTGTTTAGGTTATATGCTTGTGCAAGTAATTGCAGTGGTGAAGCTACTTGTTTTGGTTGTGCTTGTGCAACCACTTGCTTAATTTGTGCTTGTGAAGCATGCATAGACCTTAATTCCTTTGCCTCACTCTAATGTATGGAGGTAATTGTTCTCCAATTAATTGGTGAGCTTCATTTGTTCCTGAAAAAATTATTATTATTACTCATAAACATCAAATATAAGCACTTTTTAAGGTTCATCCACTACCTGCTCCTACTAGTAGAGCATCTGGTTCTACTGGTACTTGGGAATTTGCAGAGCTTGAGTCAACATCTTTCTCCTTTTACAATGTCAAAAGCTATGTCAATTCAATACAATTCTAAAAATTTATTAATATTTAATATTCATACCTTATAAGCTGGGCATTTTTTTTTGTTTTGTCCCATTTCATGACATATGCTGCATTTCACAGTGAATCTTCTTTTATAGAATGGTTTCCTTTTGGCTTCATTCACTTCTTTTCTTCTATTTAGCTTACGCGTCGCTGGTTGAACTTGTTTCACAGGAGGCTTTAAATTTTAGGCCAATTAGTCCTGTTTGGAAGGGGATTAATTGTTGCTGAATAAGTAAGCAGATATGCCTCCCTTGTTAAGCTTTTGTCAACATAATCAGATGGCTCACCATGACTATGTAAAATTCCAGCCATGGCATGCTTGCATGGAAGTCCACTCATCTGCCACCCACCACATTCACAATACTATTTGTTCAAGTCCACAATATAGTGCCTTTCCATGTCAAGCATAATCTTTAAAACCTCAAATTGATATTTGCTTGCTTTTATAATAGACACATGTCTTGCAACCTTGGAAATCTTAGCAATTTTTTTTTATACTCTTGGAGGTATATCTGACTCTTAATCTTCACACTTCTCCTTCCTCCTTATCATCCTTTTCATAAGCTTCATTCTAATAAATTCAAGAAGCTCCAGAATCGGTTTCCTTCTATACTTATTTAGATAACCATTCCATGACTCTAACATGTTGTTTGTCACATGATCAGTCTTGTAGAATGGGTGAAAATGATGGCATGACCATGTGCTTGGATCACTGTCAACTAGCCACTTGTAAGCATTTTCATCAATTTTTTTTATTGCTGTCATTGCATTATCAAAGTCAGTTTTGTTAGTGGCTCTTTCCGCTTTCCAAAAGTGCTCCCTCAAAATCTCAGCTGAATATTATTTTCTAAAGTTGGAATACACATATCTTGAAGACCATAAATTAAACCCTTCTGTTTGTTAGACATAAATGTGACAGCCATATCATTGTGGATATCTATATGCTCTTTAAATAGTTCTAGAAACCATGTCCAACTCTCCCTCGATTCAACCTCACATATACACATAACCAAAGGAAAAACACCATTGTTTGCATATAAAGCAACAGCAGAAATCAAAATGCCTCCAAAAGATGTCTTCAAGTGGCAACCATCTAAACCAATGAATCTTTTGCATCCCTTCATGAATCCTTGCTGTTGAGCTCTAAAACTAATGAAAATTCTTTTAAATTTATTCTCGTTTCCAACCAATTCTTGACTGATCTTTACTGTTGCATCATTGTTAGTCATAAGTAAAACATTGGCATAATCATTTAGTAGAGCATATGAGTTAATATAATCACCCTCGCACATTTTTAATACCCTTTTCTTGGCCCTGTACAACCTTTTCTTATTTGTAGCAGTACCAAATCTACTTAGTAACACAGAAGCTATAGAAGATGAGGAAATCCTAGGATTTGACTTGATTATACCAAATAATTTCTCAACCACCCATTTGCTAGTTGTCTCAGGATTCTTAATAAGTGGTACGCATGTGTGCGCTCTACCTTTGATTGTTTTGATCATGAAACTAATTTTATCTACCATCAATAAAGCACGAATTCTCCACTTACATTTTTTGTTTGCGTATAAAGAAGTGACTCTAGTCTTCTCATTCTTCTCTCTGCGTAGAACACAACCTTGTTGGATTGCAAAATCCTTAAGGACACTCCTAAATTCATCTATAGTAGAAAACACCTAACCAACCTCTAATATGATTTCTTCATCAGCCATTTGTCTGAACCTTTGTGCTCTTAATTCTCTTGCCATCCTCTAAATACTATCTTCATCTAAGTTCAAATGAAAATTATCAGGTGAAGCATCCTCATCAACACTTTCATAATAAGATAGAAGTGCCTTATTATCAAAATCAGAATTATCACTGGAATCTATTTTGTTTTCTACATCCTCATTGTCAATCTTTACAATTTCCCCAATTTCATTATCAGTCCAATTTATAGAATCCATACTGTTGGCATCCTCGTTGTCCAATGTTTCATTATCATTATTGTCTAATGGTTAGTCAGTCCAATTAGTAACTTGCTCATGATGAATTGCATCTGCCATTGTAGGTTTATTGCCTTCCTTATAAGCCTCAAACATACTAAAAGTATTTTTAGAAGAATTTTCAAGGACCACAGATGTTTGATCATTTTCAAGAATGTTTGATTGCATTGTTTCCGATGGCAATGACTTCATTTCTAGGTGCAATAAAGTAATTTTTCTAGATAGCATTAGGTTCACAAACTCAACAATTCCATGTCAGTCTCTAATAACTGCTTAGCATCTGATGAAGGATTTTGAGCCATTATCATGAATTTCTCATCATCCAACCGATGTCTATTAACTACTTTCTCCATAACATCATTAATTAGAGCCACCAAGCTTAAACATTCTATCTCATATTCACCTAGGTCAATTAGTTTACCCCCAGAGTGAACCTTGACATGTATTTGATCTATCTGACAATATAAATATTCAAATCATGATACTTAGAAAAGAAAAATTAACATTTCTTTTTAATTCAAGCACATGATCCAAAATAACTAATGTTTAAGAAAATGATTTTCTTTAACAAATATAAAAAAGAATGCCTTAAAACATAAACAAAACCAAATTTTCTTTTCCCCAATTCAACATCAATCCGTATACTTAAAAAATATATATAAAATGAGTTATTCCTTAAAATAAAAAATCAAAATGCCCATTACCCAACATCCAAATTATTTATAGGCCCAAATATGTTTATCGCAAATTTTTTCTGAAATTACCCATAACATTTTCATTGCAGCATCAGCAAACAACAATTAATAAATAAAGATAAAAATTTCACTTGTATTAAATGTGTGCTTTTAACCGTTCACTAACCTGGAATGCCAAAGGTGTCATCTCGACATGCTGTACACAAATGCTTTAGCAAATATAGATAAAAGTTGAAAAAAAAAATTGATTTTGAAACTTTCTCTCTGGCTACCTAAAATAATGAGAAGAAGTAAAGAATATGAAAAGCCACTTTCTCTTTGGGTAAATTTACTTAAAAACCTTTTATTTTCATCTAACTTGATATTTTATTGTGTTAAAACCTAATTTTTTACATCACGTGTCAGAATATGATTTAAAATTCAAAAAAAAAATTAGTTAAATGACCTTGTCCTTATTTTATAGTATTGTTATAACGGTAAGGGGGTAACTGACTATTATAAAAAAAATAAGGGGTAAATGGCATATAATGGTTTTAATAAGGGAAAATTGGCAATCTCCCTAAATAAAATGATGAGCATTGTTATTACCTGTCAATATTATGAATGTTAATTTACTTCAACTCAACTACTAAAATCTTTTGAGATATACAAGAAATTATCTTTGTTGGTGTCCGTATACTTTGTCTTTCTTAGTGAAAATTACAATCGTGAATCAATGTGTTATTTATCTTACCATCAATAGAGATGATATCATGTGGCATTGTGAAAATCAGATTAATTAATGATGCCCTCTTTCTTTTTCATTAACAATTTTGTGAAATAAACTCCACATGTTAGTTAGCTGTTACAGCTTGCAGGAAAATCAAGATCTTTATAATTAATTAAGAATATTTATGATTCTTAAATGGTGTGTATCATATATGGTGATAATTTGTATTATAATTTTCTCTCCACATCCAGAAGCATGTACGTAAGCACAGCTTTCTCTCTTTTGATTACAACTCATCAAAGGATACTATCAAGGTGTAAAAAAAAAAAATAACAGACCTTCCCAAGATATAATTTTCATCATGATGTATAGGCTATAACCTATATACTCTTAATTGGTGAGTGATGCATGCAAGCGTTAATTATGTTTAATTTATTTGTTTGCGTAAGTAATCATTTCCATTCTATGAAACACAACCTGACTCGGGCTGCACAATTAAACCTACTGGCTTCAGAATTTCGATTACAATGTAAATCTATCAATTTGTTAGCTGCGAAAAATAGAAAATCATAGGAAATTATTAGATGAAATAAAAAGCTGCAACACTGATAAAACAAGCTTTCAATTTTTTGTGGTAAAAAATGATGCAACATGCGCTTCTTAGCTATTGGAATGACCCTTTAAGCTCTTTGATTTTAAAATTTTAAATTAACATATTTTAAACATAAAGTATAATGTTATGTCAATTAATGTTAGGTTGTTAGACATGCACTGTGTAAATTAGAACAAGGACATAAACGTTAAAGCAATCTTCTGCTTCTTTTCAAAAGAAATGTCCTTTAAATTAAAACCATGTTTTAGCTTAGAAGTACGGTTAAAAAGTGATAAGCAAGGTAGCAAACTGAGTCATGACACGATTACACCACATAGATACAATTTCTCTATATTCATGTTGACAAATATTGACACAATTAATAAAAGTGTTGACACAATACAACACCATAAATAATCATGTGGGATAACTTAAACATATATATAAACATATATATATATATATATAATTTTATTGAAAAAAATGACTGATATATATACATCCAACACTAAATTAATTATTCGTATCATGTTTGTATTGTATTATAAACTTATTCATGTCATATTTAAGCTATGTTAACTTTTTTACAGCCTATTTTTAAGAATTATATTTGCATATTTGTTGCTTTTAAATTAATTTTTAATTTTTTTTGTTAAAATTGTTAAATGGGTCAACACGATTAACATGATTAATAAACATTTTGTATCCAGGTTTTGATGTTTGCACACAATTAATAAATAGATCATATCTATGTTTGCTTATATTTGACATAATATGAATAAGACACGACATGACACCATGTGATTACATGAATTGACACACATGGTCCGACCCACTCTTTCGATGGCCAAATTCTTCTTTAGTTATTAGAGTTCAGGTTAATTGTCTAGTTAGCGATGATATTTTTAAAGATTACCTTAAATTTCTATAGTTGTCCAATTTAGTTCTTTATTTTTTTAGCTATGAATGTATGACTTGTTCTATTTTACGTTATGTAGAACAAGTAGAGGCATATATTTGAAAAGAAACATGTACACAATAAGGACCTTTTGGATCTTTTTTAAAAAGTTAAGGACCAATAGGGTAGTTGATTCGAATCCTAGAGACCGAACGAGCATTTATCCACCCTTTGATACATAAGATTATCCACCCTAAGAATATTTTTTTTAATAAACTTAAATTTCAAAGAATTAAAAACAAAAAAATACATTCCGTAAATTCACCATAAGTTGAGCTTTGATATCATAAACACTTAATCAAACCGTTCAGTTCTTCCACCAACTAAATTCACCACTTGAACATCAAGAATTCAAGAATATCGAGCGTTTAATAGAAAAATTAAAAGGAAAACATGATTGAGTAGAAAAAGAACATTGTACAGAAATTAAGAATATTGCCTGCACACTTGATAAAAACGTACCTCCTTCCTGAATTGTATTATTCTCAGATCTTGACTAACAAATAACTATACACGGAATATTTTTCTGGCCTATAACCTTAACATTTGCATTAATAATTAATTTTTAAGTTTTCTAATATGAAATTTTCTGGTGGGAAAATGTCAGGTTGAAAAAGAAACAAAACCTTAACGGCGGAGCTGGTAAATTAATCTGTAATTAATTGGTCAATACTACGTAAAAATCTCATCCGTCATATTTGCAGCTTACAAAAAGTCATACAGTCAGTCTGGCGCCGACAATAAAATATTCTATTGCCCGTGGCGTACTCAAAATTAATTATTTGTCTCATTAGCTGCAATTACTGGTCTATCCATGAAAATTGTATCTTCGTTACTGTAATGTAGTTTGCAAGGTAGGCCATACATTAATTATATGATTAATTACATCTATTTATCCAATATATTTATACACCTCTTATGACTTTGTCCAATATCTTGATCTGAGAAGTCATATCTATATATATCTTAGAAAATGTCCCGTTGTATATAATAAGGTACCAAGAATTAATTCTGTTAACGTAAATTATTGCTATCCAAACTGGAACACTACTTTCCATACTGTTCTGTCTATGAAAATTAATTATTAAGTAATTCGTTGTCCAATATCTTCACTTGATATGATATGGTTTATATGTATAGGTCATATATATTATACACCTCTTATAGTTATATATCATGACTTTGTTTAGTATCTCAAGATAACAGTCAGTAAGAATTCGCCATTGCTCATTCTATGCTCAAATAGCCTCTCTCTAAATATATATACATATTGAGTTAATCACCTACGTGGAGTGATTACATGTGGATGTTGTCTATTATTTATAAACCAGTTAGAATACCCGAATATTATCTCGAGAATTGTAAGAAAGCCATGGATATTACATTTTTTATAACAGAATTGACTAGAGAATCGTTTAAAAGTTTTCCACATTTAAATTGGATGCACAATTAAATACAACACATCAGAAAGCCTGACTAACTTAAGGTGATAAAATTAAAATTTGTAGGAAATGCAGCAGCTAGTTACCAAATCGATTTCTCTTCTTTTTACAGTCATTTATTTTGTGAATCCATGCATGTTCTTAGGCCTCGATCTTGGCATCATATTCTTAGGCATTGATCTCAAGACGTACGCCTAGCCTGGCCTCATGCTTTTGGGACTGGTTCTCATGACACGTACCTCTGCCTCATGCTCTTGGACCTCAATATCAAAATACGTACTTCAGCCTCTTACTCATAGGCCAAGATCTCATTACACAAATCTCGGTCTCATACTCTCGTGCCTTGGCCTTATAACGTGACTCTGTCAGAATTTAAACTATAACAATTCACAGTATTCACTCGTAGACACGTGATACTATAAGTTGTGGGACTCCTATTATATCCATATTTTTACCAAACTCGGGCCCAATGACATAAACTAATGGGTCCTCGAGCCCAAGCAACCACAACCATTAACATATCTTAATCTAAATAAGTTAAAATAATACATGTCTTAATTCTCATTTTACTTAAATCCTTCGAGATAAGAAATTGATTTTCCTAACTTAATTATACATGGGATTATTTCTCATATATAAAGAGGCTCAAAGGCATATTAAAGGAGAAAAAGGCTTATTGGATGAAGTGGACAATATTCCTCAAGCCTTTCTTGTACTCTCTTTTCTCTTCTTTATTATTTATTTGTTATTGCGCTAGTCTCAATCCCTGATTTAAGCATCGAAGGGTTTATATTAGTAACACCCCTGGCAACCCCTGATGGTTTACCGTTTTACAGGATTCTGACCATCAAGCTTTTTGCTCTCAACAATGGTAATCCTAAGGACATCTAGCTCTCTCACAACCCTCTCCCAAGTAAATAAGCTCTTTTGCATGGTTAAATTTTGGTATCAACAAATCGTTAGGGCCAATTTCAGTAATGCTGGAGCTTCTAAATTAATTGTTGCTAACTGTGTTGTAGAAATAGTTAATTGTAAAGAGAATTAGTTAAATGTTTAGTTTTTTTTTTTAAAAGTGTTGTGATTTTTAAGAGTAGTTGTATGTGTTTTATAAATCTTATTGTTAAATTGTTGTAAGAATATAAATGACTGAATTCGATATAATGTTGAAAAAAAATTATTTACATATTTATAAACATGTATATAAAAACAATTATTATGTATATATAAAAATTGATAATTAAAAAAAATATTTATATTGTTACTTTCATTCTTTTTAGTTTTGTATCTCAATATAATTAGTAATAGTAAGAATCTCTTTAAAATTAGTTATTTTATTTCCTAATTAATAAGGATAATTTTAAAATTTTATAATATATATGAGGATATATGAAATTGTTTTAAATATAAAACTAATTCTCAAAATTAGGTTCCGAAAAGCTACTCCTTTCTTGATTTTCAAAATCTATTGTAAGATGGGGGTAATTTTGCCAAAAGTGATCTTTAAAAAAATTTACCAAATACCAAAATTAGCTTTTAGCTTTACAAAATTACTTTTGATTTTCCTAAAAGCAGTCCTAAATGGACCCTTATTGTTCAAAAAAATAGAAGAAAAATATTTTATTATTAATCTTTTATTGACCCGAAATCTATATTTCTTATTTTTAGTACATAATTTTTATTTTAACTTCAACATTCATGATTTATTTAATTTACGATTGATATGAATGAAAGTGTAATTAAAAATAATGGTAATATTATAAAATTATAGTGTCAGAGACAATATCCCTGTTTGTAGCGTAGAGAGAGTGACTTTGCAAGGTACCACGAGTTACGCATTGTATTAACAAAGCCGACTAGTCTGTCCACGGAAATGATTTCTTCATTATTGTCATATGGTTTCGAGATAGTTCATATATTAATTATACCAGTACTTCACAATCATCCAATATCTTCATTCTTATGACTATAGAGTCGTGCTCAAGAGTGCGCCGACACATCTTTCGTGAACTCACACCGGATTAGATGCCCATATCTATATATATCTTAATAAATATCATATTGTAGTAATAAGGTACCAAGAATTACTTCTATTAACGTAAATGATATCCGAACTGAGCCCACTTTACTACAATGGTCTTTCCATGAAAGTTAATTATTACTTAACTCACTTGTGTCCAATATCTTCAGTTATATTTACGGACTGGTTTATATTTATGGTAGTCATTTTTATTATATTTTGTCCAGTATCTTAAAATAACATTCCACAAGAATCACAACATCGATCATTCCATGCTCAAATAGCATTTGTACGTATATAACTTATATAACTTCAACGTACGCGAAGTGATTTCGTGCTGATGTCGTCCATAATTGATAAACCATTGCTCAGGTTTATATAAAAGCTATGTTCAATTGAATATCATTTACTATTCTTATTTCACATATGCATATATGAAAAATTAAGTTTTCCAATTAGAATCCCTAAATATGATACTGAGAGTTGTATGAAAGCCATGCTTAAACATAATCTCTTACTATTTTTATGTACATGACAAATAAGAGGATCGACTAGAGAATCTTGTAAACTTTCCCTACTAAAAACTGGATGCGCATAATTAATTACCACACAGCAAAAAGTGTGTCTAACTTAACCCACAAAATTAAAATTTGTACAAAAAGCAGCAGTTGGTTATCAAAACGATTTCTCTTCTTTCTTTTTACAGTGATTTTTTTTGGTGGATCCATGCAGGCTCCTACGTTTCGCACAAACAATTTAATCGTAGCCCTCAATCTTCGCTATTTATGTCATATTGCACTAATAAGGTACCAAGAATTACTTCTATTAACGTAAATGATAGCCGAACTGAATCCATTTTACTATAATGGTCTTTCCATGAAAATTAATTATTACTTAATTGTCTTTGTCCAATAGCTTCAGTTGATATATACGATCTGGTTTATATTGATGTGGTCATTTTTATTGTATACCTCTTGCATATCATGGGAAATTTACACAAATAACTACAAAACTTTTGGTTTTTTCAAATTTAACCATCCAAGTTTTTTTTATATCAAAATTAGCCAAACACCAAATTTGAGGACCAAATTACCCTTATCATTCTCACCCTTCTGTCTTCCTCAAATCCTTTCCCTCTCACAAAAAATTCTATCACTAGAATCTGTCATACATCGTCAATGGCTTGGAGCAACATTGGCTTCTTTATTGCTTGGAACAACATGCCACCAACATGCCACCAACAACAAAAAATTCTATCAAAAAATTCCACCGTTGGCAGCCGGAATCACCTATATCACCTTCAAAAGCTTCCAAGACCTTCAAAATCAATTGTAAAAATTCAAAACCCTAGGTGAGCTATGGCTTCTTTATTGCTTTCTGTTGTATTTTTGGTGTGTTGTTGTGTTTTGTTGTTGTTGTGTTGTGGTGGTGGTGGTGGTGATGGATTGAATATGTGTGACTGTTGTTGGTGGCATGAGTTTTGGGTGAGTGTTATGCAATCGGTGGCAGCAGCCATTGCGCTAAACTTGCACAATGGGTAGCACCCCATCGCGCAAGTTTCGAGCATCGCCCCAACGTAGCCCATTGCGCGAGTTTCATGCAATGGTTGCTGTGAAATTTTAGCTAAGCAACCCAAGAAGGGTGGTGAATTGGGTTTTTAAAACTTAAACAAATAAAACCACACAACAATTTAAATTAATACCTTAATAAAATAAAAAACAATAAATTTAACAATGCACAATATTAAAAGGATAAGGAAAGAGAGATCAAACACATGAGTTTTTACATGGTTTGGCAAAACTGGCCTGCATCCACGCCTCCAAGCAAACCAAGCTTCAGGATTTCACTATCCAAGCCTCCAAAGCTTCAAGTTCTTACAATTGACTTCCAAGGTATCAATGAACCTTTACAAGTGGTGTTTCGCTCACACACACCTTTCCCCCGGTGTTTCCCACACTTATGCTCACAAAAATTTGATAATGAATTTAAAGATTACAACAAATGCTCTCTTTTAGAGTGGATGTACAAATGATAGCTCAACGATAACTCAATGTATGAAGATTTACAAAATGAAAGCTCAAGAGATGTTGTATGAATTGATTTTTGCCTCAAAAACTTGTCAGATTTGATTTTAATTTGAGTTTATATAGTTTGGACAAGTAAACTAGTTGTTATTGACCTTTAGAGAATAACGAGGTCATCGCTTGAATTGGCGGTTAGCCGCTTACACTTTTATGGCAAGTTACCGTTACAAATTTGGCTTTAAAATTTTGAAAATTTGGCTTTAAAATTTTGAAAATTTGCCCTAGGCCGCTACCCACTTATTTTTACTCGGCTACCCGCTACCTTTCTGTCTTCCTAGCATATATTTGATATTTTTAATTTGGCCCTAAAACTTTTAGAAATTAAAATATGGTCCAATAGTTTTAAAAATTATATTTTGACTTAAAATGTTTGTATTTTGCAAACAAATCCACATCTAGAATTTAAAATAATACTTGTTGAAATCAAACATTTCAAAACTCTTTCATTTTAGTCTACATCTTGAATAATAACCAATTTTATAAAATACTTGGCTTATAATTATGAAACCTTTGGTTTAAGAAAAATGATTATTTATTAAATAAAATATTAAGCTATTCCAAATGCTAAATCATACATACATTAAATCATGCCATCTTTACAAGTTTTATAGCAATGAAGTTCTTGGTCGTGCCATTGTCTGTTAAGTGTTTTGAGCTCAATTTCACTTGATTCACTTTGATGTAAGAAGCATATTAGATAAATAAATTAGAATTTGTTAGGAATTATAGTATTTGGTTATTTAATATTTTATTAGGATTATCTTATTTTATTTGGGTTATATTTATAATTCTAGTCTAATTAGGATTTAATTTATATTTTTAAGTCATATTCCTTTGTTTATAAGGAATCATAATTTTATTAGGAATAAGATAATTCTAACCATTATAAGTAAGGCTTGTTATGCTTGTTTCTAAACACAAGTTTTTTTATCAATAATATTCAATATTTCTCAATTGAGATATTTTCTCCGTTGTGAGAGTCCTCGTTCTTGAGTTTCAAGAATGTACGCTAGGATGATATATTGTAACGCTTTCGTGCTGCGTCACACTTAAATAAATTTGCGTTTAAAAAAACTAGTGAAATTGTGAAATATAATATCACATGTTTGTTATCATTAAAATTACAATTTGCATAGCTGTCTACGCTAACATGGCCTATCGCCAATCACTCCATGTAACTTCATCATAAACCATTCTCAAGCATTATTATTTTCTGAATCCATGACCCCAATGGCTAAAAGATACAGTTAATTGTTTCCATCTAGGCATGTTGCCACAAACATGCTTCCGTGATATAGCACCTTTAGATAAGTATCGTCTACAACAATTACTGACCTGATGCACTGTATGAAACCCTTAATAGATGATCCAAGAGCTACAAATGAATATAGGAAATTATCATTTTCATCTTGTTCAACGTGAGTAACTGTATCTTCATTTGCTTTAGTCAAAATGTAAGAGTACTTGGGAAGTAATTTATACGACTCTGCAGCGTTCCCCCGTACAATTTGAAGAGTAACTTCCTTGGCCTAATACACCTGCTGATATGATAACTGGATACTGTATTCCTGTTGTATATCTGCTCTGATGTCATTTAGAGTGCATATTCATTTTTCCTAGATAAACTTGTTTGCGATAATATGACCAGCAACCCGGCTCCTTACTTGACAAACATCATCGAGCAACACCTCATTATAACAAGTGTGTACATTGTCAACTCTTCTCACTAACCAAGGAACATTATGGTCATTTGAAGCTCTTGTTGCCCGAATATTCCATTTACATGATTCCGAAGAACACTGGGCCTTGAAACGTTGATGGGTGTCGAAGCCAGCAAATATAAAAACCTACTTTAACAAGATTGTGTATATGATTAACCAGGGTTGTGTCCACAAAGACTGGTAATTATTAAATCCTTTTTAAAATGAAAATATAAAATTGGGGGATTGTTGACAATAATGAAAATCAAATTAAAAATATTTAGAATGCAAATTAAAAGTGTAATTCAAAATGGAAAAACTCTGGTTGAAGGAATTAACTCAACTTTGATTCGACTACTGATCATCGATACAACTATAAATCATTACTGCTTATGAATAGATTGGTTATAGCTACTGAGACAATCTAATAGCCAATCCCTCCTTAATTAGTCGATAACCAAGGTACGACTGTTGGTTATTTCCCTAATCAATAGACAACCCTAGATACAATCATAGGATTTAATCAATTGACAGCCTGAAAATTAGAGATACCCAAATCCTAATTAACTAACGCTTATGATGGTTAATTTAAATTAGATTGTTTATTTCCATAACATAACCCATTGTTATGTTATTTGCCGCAAACATCAAAATATTTATACGATGAATCTTTCAATTGAAAATAGATTAAATTGATAATTAAATTGTGGTCAATTATCTAATTAACAAAGATAATCATGGCAATAATTCAGGGAATAAATAAGTACCCAAAAAGCAATAAAAAGGTTAAAACATAGAAAGTTCTCACAATAGTGGTGAATCAAAGTTTCATTAACCTTCAACCAGAAAAATGAGTTTAGTTTCTCATAGAGAAAAAGAAAAAACCCTAAAAAAATAAAAGTAATTAATAATCCAATCAAAATCCTTCTTTTTCTCCCCTTTTTATATTTTTCTTTAAAAGGATAAAGATACTAATATCTAAAATATTATCTAAAATTACAAGAGTAATAAAAGGATAAAACACATTAAAATAAAAACTTCAAGTCCACAGTTGACAGCACGAGCCCACGCCTTATCAATAAACTTCTTCTGAAACTGAGAATTTCTCCAGGAAGTTAATTAATTCTCAAACATCATCTTGTAGCTCAATTTAGCACCAATCAATATAATTGCAACTACAAAAAATAAAACACAAGTAAATCACAACTATTAAGTGCAAAACATTGATATTAAAGGGAGTAAACAATGCAAAACTAGTGCATGAAATGCACTATAACAAATCCCCCATACCAAGATAATGCTTGTCCTCAAGCATATAACTCAAGAATAATCTCAAATCTTCACTCAATTCTCATTCCAACTCATCTAAAAATGATCTTAAGTAAGCACACTTCAAGGATTTAAGTCAATCAACATTCAAGAGACAAGGATTTCAAAGCATAGAATCTCAGAAGGTAGCATAAAGTCACTCAACCACCAAGACAATCTTTTCTAAATCCAAGTGCAACAAAATTTAATAGCCCTCTCATTGATTTCACTCCATGCACTCAAAGTGTTTAGGGTATCATTTATGCACTCAAATCAAATCAAAGAATGCTATTACCATAAGCTTGCTCATTTATCACATCTCAACCACAAAACATGAATTAAATGCAAAAATCTAAGGGTCTTAATAAGGTTGTAATGAGGCTAAATGGATTGAATGAAAAAAAAAGGTCTATGGAAGAAAAAAAACCAAAATGAAAAGAATAACCCATTGAATGAACCTTATGACATCAAAATGTTTATTGCTACTCAAGTCGTCAAGAGTTTTTTTTTAATTTTTGTTTATGGTTTTTTTTCTTTTTTCTTTTTATGAATCTTGCACAATTTTATTCAAGCATAATGCAACTTGATCTAATTAAGAAACTTTTATTCAAGGTAACAAAAGCAACAAAATATATCCAAACAATGAGTTCAAAAATCTTCTCAAATTAAGGCTAAAAAAGTAGGTAAATGGGTAAGTAGATGGTTAAGGATCAAACAAAGATAACAAATAAAGATCTTCGAGTGGAGAAAAAGAAAAGAAATGTGAAAATAGAAAAGTGGAAAGAGGTTTGCCTATATCATTTTAATGCATAAAATCCTGCAATGTGGCTTCAACATGCATAACAAAGCAAGTTCTAGAATAGACAAACTAAGATCGATATTCACTCAACAAAAACAATTAGAGAAAAGTGGTTGCTCATAGGCTCAAATCCTCTCAAAGTTGGTGAATTTGCCATCAAATCATGTACACTCATCAAATGAATCAACTATCAATAGTGGTGAGTTATTCATTTAAGCAACCAAGACCAAGCTAATAAAAAATCAAATCTATTTATGCATCTCAACTCACATCCAAGAAAAATAACACTAACTCCAAAATCATTCAAGGATGAGCAGAGTGAAACAAAAACGACTTCACAAAAGAAAAAAAAATTGATGCAACCAAGAATGTTATTCAAAATCATCTCAAAAGCAACAAATTAACACTTCCAGACATTAATATTGCAAAAATCACTCCCCCACACCAGGAACATACATTGTCTCCAATGTATGATAATCAAAGTTCACATAACGAAATAAAGCATAGGGACAAAAAGATTAAAGGCAAAGAATACATCCCTGAATTGTCCACATAACGTCTATGGGCTTGGTGGAAATGGTGGGATAAATCCCACACTCTCAAAGAATGCCCCCAAATTCTGCCCCAGTTTGTTCAACTTGTGCTCTATTTTCTCCAACTGAGTGCTCAAAGGTGGTATAGAAGTAGAAGGAATAATTGGTGGGGTAGCAGTATCGTCGTCAAACTCATCATCATCAGATGTAACACCACTCCTAGCATAAAGCTTCTTTGGAAGTTGAGTGGGTCCTAGTTCAGTAAACTGGAATTTCCCCGCCTTGAATTCTACCACACCTGTTCTTTCAAACAAAGGTATATCCAAAAATTCCTTTTTGCAAGCAGGATGCAAATTATGATTGTCAAGATCAAGCACACATAAGTTTACAGCTAATAGAGTAATGTATGGACCCAGAAATAAAGTCCTAAACCTTTTAAGCACATTCTAAAATTGATCTGCTAATTAAAAACCTAAATTAGGCCTCACATCATTTAACATGCACCAGATAAAATAAAACTCAATTTTAGAGAAAACCCCTGAGTTATCTTTCTTCCCTAAAAAATTATATGCTAAAAATTGATGCACACATTTTAAAACAGGATCATGCAAGAACAAATTTTTTGATTTACTCGGGTCATAGGCCTTGTTATCCAAAGATAAATCATGCCAAAGACGATAAGGTTCAAATTCTTCGCTGAAGTCACAAGTTGTCCCTAAATATTCATTACTAAAAGAATTGTCATCATCAATGAATCCTAAAGATAGGTTAGAATCTATGATTGATTGTGAAAAAGTCCGTCCCATTAACCTAAACTTTATAACATTCGGAGTATGTTAAGTAAAATCATCCGATATATTAAATTGGAAAGCAGAATAAAATTCCCTAATCAACTCAACATAACCTAAAAAATCAACATCAATAAACTTGCAGAAACCAATCTTATCAATTAAAAAATCAAAATTTTCCTTAACATTCAACTTGTGAAGAGTCGAGTAATGAATATACTTAGCTGGAAGTATTTTTCGCTTGGAAACATCTTTGTACCTCTCTTTCTCCTGTTGAATCATGAATGTGAGGCACCCTTTGAGATTCGATTCAGCAAAAGGCAAATCACTTTTCCCTTTTCCATGTTTAGATCTCTTTTCACTGCTTGGTATGAATTAGAAATTGTGTTCCATGGCACCGTGGTGGGAGCGGCAATCTTAGATTTTTTCACAACAGTTTTCTTTTTAACCGTTGGTGACTTGGAAGTTGTTGCTTTCCTCTTTGGCATTGTTTGAACTCACCGGTTTGTGGTTAAATAGACTGCTGGCACACACAGGTTGCGTGGGGGGATGAATTAAAGGTAGTAGGTAGCGGCTGAAGCTTTGGAGTAATGAGAGTGGCATGCCAAGAGTGGTTGTTGCGGTTGCTGGAAATTGACGGGAGTGGCTGATCTGGATTGTGGCTGTGGCGCACGCGGGTTGGCGTGAAAATGGGTCATGGGCGGCGTGGTCTGAATGCGAATCGTGGGTCGCGGGTGGAACAAATCTGCAATATGGCTAATATGGATCTGGAGCGCCGGTGGCTGGATAATTGATGGATGGCTGTGACGTGCATGAGTTGGCGTGAAAATCGTGGGTGGAACGTTATCGCTATTGGCATGGTCTAAACGCGGATCATGGTTGCAACTGCTGTGTTTGGCGTCGCCGGCGGCTGGATCTGGATCGTGGTCACGGGTTGCTGAGTTGTTGAGAGCGGCTGAAATGGATCTGAGAGGCTGGTGATCGGGGTTTGCTGGATTGTGGTGGTGGAACAAATCGTGCGGCTATGATAGATCTGGGGTTTGGCGCTGCAGATTGTGGACAGTGGCTCGGCTCATGGAGAAGACGTCCAGCGTCGCTGCAGATCTGGGTTGCGGGTGGCTGTGTTTGACACGCACGGTTGCTGGAACGATGATTGTGAAGTTGCGGATGGAGTGGATTGTGAAGAGGCGGCTGGATCATTGAAGGCTGTAGCTTTAGAATGTTGCTGAAAATTAAAGCACAAAATCAGTTTTGTTTTTTAAAGAAATTAAATAAAAGAATAAAATTTTAAAAAATAAAAATAAACATAAAAATAGAAACTAATAAACTAAATGTTGAAATAGACACTTGAGACACTAAAAATTACAGAAAATTTTTTTTATTAAGCATATGGGCAAGCCTTAATACCTACGGTAATGAATTAAAAGCAGAAGTACTTATTAGTTAAAGCGTTGGCACGCTTTAATACCTATTGTAATAAATTAAAAGCAGACGTACTTATTAGTTAAAGTGTGGGCATGCCTTAACCAAAAATTTCCTTCTAACCAAAATAAGCATAGATATTATTTAAACAACCTAAATCAAAACCAAAAAAAAAATGCAACAATAAATTAAAAATAAACATCAAATCCTTTGGGTTGCCTCCCAAAAAGCACATTTATTTTATGTCTTTGGCTAGACATATTTATTACTAAATCTTCATAAATGGGGGTCTCAAGAGCCACTTCCTCCACAATATTCACCGAAAAACCTTCATAAAAAGGTTTTAAGCCATGACCATTAACCTTAAAAATTTTGTTAGAGGTCAGACTCCGAATCTCGACTGCACTATGAGGAAAAACATTAGTAACAATAAAAGGTCCAACCCATCAAGAGCGTAATTTACCAAGAAAAAGTTTAAGGTTCAAATGAAAAAGAAGAACTTTTTGACCAACAGAAAACTCTTTTCTCAAAATCATTTTGTCATGAAATGTTTTCATCCTCTCCTTGTAAAGTCGCGAACTCTCGTAGTACTCATTTCGAATCTCCTCAAACTCTTGCAGCTACAACTTCCTCTGCTTTCCCGCCTCATCCATCCGCATATTACATTGCTTAATCGCCCAGTACGCTCTGTGCTCAAGCTCTATAGGTAAGTGATAAGGCTTATCAAATACTAAACGGTAAGGGGACATACCTATGAGGGTTTTATATGCGGTGCGATATGCCCACAATGCATCATCAAGTCGCAAGCTCGAATACTTTCAATTTGGATTAACCGTCTTTTCAAGGATAGACTTGATTTCTCTGTTTGATATCTCAGCTTGTCCGCTTGTCTGTTGATGATAGGCAGTAGACACTTGGTGGGTAACATGATATCTCTTGAACAAAACCTCCACCATCCGGTTACAAAAATGACTGCCTCTATCACTTATCACTGCTCTTGGTACACCAAATCTAGAAAAAATATGAGACTTGACAAAATCTACAACAACTTTAGTATTGTTAGTTCGGGTAGAGGCTAGAAACATAAGCAATGGCAAAAAGAATGTAAATATTGCCAAAAGATGAAGGAAAGGGTCCCATAAAATCTATGCCCCACACATCAAATATTTCACGCACAAGAATAGGGGTAAGTGGCATTTGATTTCTATGACTTAAATTACCCGTCTTTTGACAATTCTAACACAACTTACAAAACATATATGAATCACGAAACAAAGTAGGTCAAAATAAAACACATTCTAACACCTTAGATGCTGTCCTCTTGGGACCAAAATGACCTTTACATGCATATGAATGACAAAATTGAAGAATAGAAAGAATTTCAGACTCAGATACGCATCTTCTAATTACTTGATCAGAGCAATGTTTCCACAAGTACGGGTCATCCCAAACATAATACTTAGCATCGCTTTTAATCTTATATTTTTGAGCCCTCGTTAGGTCACTTGGTAATATTCTTGTAACTAGATAATTGATAATGTCAGCGTACCAAGGAACCATACCTTCAGTTACAAAAAGATGCTCATCTGGGAAATCATCTTTCAAAGGTGCTGCTTCTTCACTCGAGGTCAATCTACTAAGGTGGTTTGCAACCAAGTTCTCTGCTCCCTTCTTGTCATGGATCTCCAAGTTGAACTCCTGAAGTAGTAAGATCCATCGGATGAGTCTCGGTTTCACTTCCTTCTTGGCGAGCAAATATCTAAGAGCTGCATGATCAGAATAAACAATCACTTTAGTACCCAATAAATATGAACAGAACTTTTCTAAAGCAAAAACAATAGTTAAAAGTTCTTTTTCCGTTGTTAAGTAATTGCACTGAATACTATCAAGTGTTCTTGAAGCGTAATATATCACATGAGCGGCTCTTCCAACCCTTTGTCTAAGAACAGCACCAACAGCATAATTATTGGCATCGCACATTATCTCAAAGGGGAGGTTCTAATCAGGTGGCTGTATAATTGGAGCTGAAGTCAATAACTCCTTGAGCTTATCAAATGCTGCCTTGCATGCGTCATCAAAATCAAACGCCACATATTTTCTGAAGCAACTTGCATAAAGGCTGAGCTATCTTCAAACAATCCTTGATAAAGCACCGATAAAAACCTGCGTGACCAAGAAAAGAACGAACTTCTCGGACACAAGTAGGATAAGGTAAAGTTTTAATGAAATCTATCCTAGGTTTATCTACCTTAATTTCTTTAGCAAAGACTACATGACCCAAAATAATACCCTGATCTACCATAAAATGACATTTTTCATAATTCAAGACAAGATTTGTTTCAATGCATCTTTCAAGCACTTTCTTCATATTATATAGACAATCATCAAAAGAATTAGCATAAACTATAAAATTGTCCATAAATACCTCTATGATATTCTCTACATAGTTTGAAAAAATACTGACCATATACCTCTGAAAAGTAGGGAGGGCATTACAAAGACCGAATGGCATACGTCGGTAGGCAAAGGTTCCGAAAGGGCATGTGAAGGTAGTCTTCTCTTGATCTTCAGGCGCAACTGATATATGATGAAAACCTGAATAGCAATCAAAACAACAAAAGTGAGATTTTCCTACTAGCCTTTAAAGCATCTGATCAATAAAAGGAATAGGAAAATGATCATTTTTAGTGAGTAAATTAAGCTTTCTAAAATCAATACAAACCTCCACCCATTTTGAACTCGGGTGGATACTAACTCACCATCGGGACTTTTAACAACTGTTATACTTGTTTTCTTTGGCACCACTTGTACTAGACTTACCGATTTGCTATCTGAAATTGGATAAATTATACCTGTGTCAAGAAGTTTCAAAACTTCTTTCTTCACCACTTCCATCATAAATGGATTCAAACGGCGTTGAGCTTGTATTAAATGTTTGACATTTTCCTCCAACAGGATTTTATGCATGCATGTGGACGGGCTTATCCTTTTGATTTCAGCAATTGTCCATCCAATAGCCTTTTTACAATCCTTCAGCACTCTTATAAGCTTTTTTTCTTCTAAAGCACTAAGCTTTGAAGAGATGATCACTAGAAGTGTCTCATCATCTCCTAAAAACAAGTACTTTAGATGACTCGACAATGGTTTAAGCTCTATTTTCGGTGCCTGCAAAATAGATAGAAGAAGTTTTGCATGAGAGGTAGGTAATTCAGTATAAGACACATTAGGAGTTAAAGTTCTCAAAGAATTTAATTCAAAGATTATCTCTTGCAATGCAGAATTTAAAACAAACTCTCTTTCATCCTTTTGCAATCTTTTGAGGTCTAAGCTGTTGTTTAAAGCAACTACCAATGAATCTTCAATATCCAAATTAAAAACTTTTTGCACTAAAGGATCAATAATATCCACAGAAAATACCAACTGTTCATCCCTAGGATATTTCATGGCATCATTCATATTGAATTTTATAATCTCTCCATCAAATTCCATAGTAAGAGTCCCTTTATGTACATTCATTTTAGTCCCAGCAGTCTTAAGAAAGGGTATTCCTAACAAATTATAACAGAATTAGAGCAATTATCCTTTTCCATATCAAATACATAAAAATCAGTAGGAAAAACCAACTCATTAACTTGTACTAAGACATCTTCTAATACCCCATCAGGATATGCATTAGACCTATTAGCTAGTTGAATTATCACGCCAGTTTCTTTCAATAGACCAACATTCAAAGAAGAATAAATGGAACGAGGCATGACATTAATAGAAGTTCCTAGATCTAACATAGCCTTCTCAACTCTAACACTACCAATTTTGCAAGGGATAATAAACATACCTGGATCCTTGCACTTAGGAGGTAGTTTCTTTTGGAGAACAGCAGAAACATTTTCCCCCATGTGAACTCTTTTATCTCCTCTCAACTTTCTCTTGGAGGTGTAAAGTTCTTTAAGAAATTTAGCATAGCGAGGTATTTGTTTTATAGCATTTAATAAAGGAATATTTACCTCAATCTTGCGAAATGTCTCAAGGATATCTTTCTCTTGTTCTTCCTTCTTGGATTTTGTAAACCAACTTAGAAAAGAAGGAACTATCACCACAGGTAGGGGTTTCATTTTGCTGGGTTGCGCATCTTGAGATTGAGGCTTCAATTCCTCCTTTTTACGCTCATTTTCCAAGTGCTTTGTCACTTTCTTGCTAGGCACTTACAACTCCTTCCCACTTCTAAGGATGACAGCACTAGCATTTTGCTTTGGATTCACCTCTTGTTATGAAGGTAATATCCCTGATACTTGAGACTCTAAGCGACTCACTGTAGTTACCAGTTGGCTCACTTGGTTTTTTAAATTCTGAATGCATGTTGTAGTTGCCTGTTGAAATTGTTGAGTGCTAGTTGCAAGTGATTTAACAATCTCTTCAAGACACATACATGGCTTGGAGTTTAACGGAAGATGAACCGGTTGAAATTGTTGTCTTGGTAGGTATTGTTCTAGGAATCCCAACGGCCCAACTCCATAACTTAAGTTGGGATGATCCTTCTATCCTGGGTTATACATTTGTGCATAAGGATCATATCTCCTCTGAGGCATGCTTGAAAATCCTCTAACTGCATTGACTTGTTCGAAGGGTTCTTCTTTAAGTGTAGGACACATATCAATTGAATGACCCATATTGGAATAAATGCCACATGTTTTCACCTGTTGCACATTACCTACAACAAACATTTCCACAAGAGAGGTAAGTTTATCTAAACGTTGATCAATAGAAGAAGTATTTACCTCATTGACTTTCTCTGAAGTGAGATCTTGTCTATTGCCAAATTGTTGTGCATTGGTAGCCATCTTTGAGATCAACTCCTTTGCTTGAGTAGTGGTCTTGTTTACTAACACACCTTCACTAGCAGCATCTATCATACTCTTATCCATCAATGAGAGTCATTCATAAAAGTATTGAATTAGAAATTGATCAGAAATCTGATGCTGAGGATAACTGCCATACAATTGTTTGAATCGCTCCCAATACTCATACAAAGTCTCCCCAGGAATTTGTCTGATCCCACAAATATCTTTTCTGATGTTGGTAGCTCTTGAAGCAGGAAAATACTTTTTGAGGAACTGCTTCTTCAAATCATTCCACGTTGTAATCGATCCAAGAGGCAAATAGTACAACCAATCTTTGGCTAGCCCATCTAAAGAGAAAGGAAAAGCTCACAACTTAATTTGCTCTTCAGTTACACCTTGAGGCCTTATGCTTAAACACACAACATGAAACTCCTTGAGATGTTTATGAGGATCTTCACCTGCAAAATCGTGAAACTTAGGTAATAAATGAATAAGACCAAATTTTAATTCAAAGTTTACCTCCATGTCTGCATATTGAATGCAAAGTGGTTGCTGATTCAAGTCTGGTTCAGCTAACTCTCTGAGAGTTCTTTCTGCAGGTGCAGCTCTATCCATCACTTGTTCTTCTGAATTGCTAGATGATTTAACCAAATCAAGCATTGTATCTGTTTTAGAAAGCCAAGGCAACAAGGATTGTTGCTTATCTCGCTTGGCCTACTGTCTCACCCGACAAGCTGTCTTCTCAATTTCAGGATTAAACAAAAGTGTACCTGTACGAGAAGAACGAACCATAAACCAAGTAAAACGTAAAAAGGATTAAATAAATAACACCAATCCCCGGCAACGGCGCCAAAATTTGATGGATGTCGAAGCCAGCAAATATAAAAACCTACCCTAACAAGATTGTGTATAGTGATTGAGCAGGGTCGTGTCCACAGAGACTAGTAATTATTAAATCCTTTTTAAAATGAAAATGTAAAATTGGGGGATTGTTGACAATAATGAAAATCAAATTAAAAATATTTAGAATGCAAATTAAAAGTGTAATTCAAAATAGGAAAACTCTGGTTGAAGGAATTAACTCAGCTTTGATTCAACTACTGATCATCGATACAACTATAAATCATTAGTGCTTATGAATAGACCGGTTATAGCTACTGAGACATTCTAATAGCCAATCTTTCCTTAATTAGTCGATAACCAAGGTACGACCAATGGTTATTTCCCTAATCAATAGACAACCTTAGATATGATCATAGAGTTAAATCAATTGACAGCCTGAAAATTAGAGAGACCAAAATCCTAATTAACAAACGCATGCGCTCGTTCATTTAAATTAGATTGTTTATTCCCATAACACAACACATTGTTATGTTATTTGTCGCAAACATCAAAATATTCATACGATGAATCTTTCAATTGGAAATAGATTAAATTGATAATTAAATAGTGGCCAATTATCTAATTAACAAAGATAATCATGACAATAATTTAGAGAATAAATAAATACCCAAAAAGCAATAAAACAATTAAAGCATAAGATAGATCTCACAGTAATGGTGAATCAAAGTTTCATTGACCTTCAATCAGAAAAATGAATTTAGTTCCGCATGGAGAAAAAGAGAAAACCATAAAAAAAATAAAAGTAATTAATAATCCAATCTAAATCCTTCTTTTTCTCCCTTTTTTTATAGTTTTCTTCAAAAGGATAAAGATACTAATATCTAAAATATTATCTAAAATATTATTTAAAATTACAAGAGTAATAAAAAGATAAAACATGTTAAAATAAAAACTTCAAGTCCGCAGTTGACGGCACGCGCCCACGATTTATCAACAAACTTCTTATGAAACTGAGAATTTCTCCAGGAAGTCAATTCATTCTCAAACATCATCTTGTAGCTCAAGTTATCACCAATCAATAGAATTACAACTACAAAAAATAAAACACAAGTAAATCACTACTATTAAGTGTAAAACATTGATATTAAAGGGAGTAAACAATGCAAAACTAGTGCATGAAATGCACTATAACAAACGTGTTGTTGTGGATCGTGTGATCTTGAAATCAAACTTATCCCTCATGGCAATTTTGCACAGTTTTAACATTAACTCATTCTTGTTAGCAAACAACTTTCCCACACCAATATCATTATAATTACAATTTCTAACCATGTCAGCACAACCACGTTCAAAGGAAAAACTGGAGCAAGACTTGCGAGGTGGTTAACTGTTGTCCTCCTTATTGAACAAGCCATTGAAGGAATGGGTCGGCTATTTCTTTTATTAATAGGAATACCAGAATGGCCAACGCCCCCATCATGAGCTGAACTATTGAAATGATTATTTGTTGTACTATTATATGGTTCCATACAAACATTATTTGGTTCTGTGTTGCTGATGTCATTAATAGGATCATCATTGTTACGGAAATAATTACTGTAGAATAGAGAGTAACGTTGCTCTAACGACATTGTTAATGGTAACTCCTCTTTTTCAACATCTGCTAGCATAATGCCATTGTCATTAATGGTGTTATTGTTACAGTGAAGTGAAGAGTAACGTTATTGTAAGGACAGTGTCTGTGGTAATACCTCTTCTTCAATATCGGAACTAGAGATGTTTGCTCTAAAAGAAGTTTCAGTTTCTATAAGTGGCTAAACGTCTTAGTTCCAAACTCGAGGAGATATGGTAACAAATATAGGGATGCATTTGTAATTGACCACATCAGAGGTTATATAACAAAACCTTGAGCATTTCATCATTATATATGTCTATAGGTAGTGAATATGCACGATACATTGTATTACTAAACCTCAAAGTTGTCTTCATCGTGATATTGTATTCATTATGATTTATCTGTAAAACATCATAAACTCTTGCCAGAAATTAATCAAATGAACAATTGTTTTGAACTAGAAAAGTTCCATTCGTTTACTTCATATGCCCATCTGCCAATGTCTCCCACCAACCATCGTAACACGCTATAAAACATGATAAAGTGAATATACGATACATTTTATATAAATGTTGCACAAACAGTCATAACAAGTGTCTGTCACACGTAGATTGAGGTAAATATTTTATTTAACCATAGGGGAGATTGTCAAAAAATGGTTGTGAGTTTTATTCGTCTCGTCACAAGCTTCAAAACAGTATATTATACACAAAATAATGGACACTTATAGCCAAAGTTATGACCTCTAAAAAGTAGTCATAATACATACTGTATTTTTGTGCGACAGGTTGAATTATGTGTGAGAAGCTGGGCGACGGGCACCTGTCGCACAAAAATATAATGTTGGTATTTATGTGCCACAGGCGACTGTCGCCCATAATCTGAGTTTCGATTCTTAATCGAGTTTCTACTGTTTTCAATTTTTTTTTCCAACTAAAATATAAGTACTTTAACAAATTACATTACTTTATGAACAAAAATAACAACATTCACAGTAAACTCTACATCAATTTTGAGCTTAAACACTAGACTTAATACATTAATAATCCATATTCTGTAAGCACATAAAATAACCTTTAATATGCTCTCCAATTGATGATTTTGTACTTCTGTTATGTTGCGAGTGTTGAGATTAATTGACAGTTTTGAGAGTGTTGAGATTTTTTTAGGGTGTTAAGTGTATTGAGTGTGTTAAAGTTTGTTTTCTGTTTTGAGTATTGTAAGAGTGACATTATTTGAAAATTTGAAGAAAGTGATGAGGATAATTTCATCCGAAACATTAGTCTTTGGCCAGTTATGATATAAAAATGTTTGAGGTCAAATTTGAAAAATGCAAATGTTTTGTGGTTATTTTTGTAAATTTTCCTGTTCCTGCATATCATGATCAACTTTGTCCAATATCATAAAATATATTCCACGAGAATTACAACCAAAAGATGGAGGAAAGTGTCCTATAAAATCAATACCTCACACATTAAATATCTCAACAACAAGAATAGGATTGAGTGGCATCATATTCCTCTTTGAAATGCTACCCATGCATTGGCACCTGTCACACAAAGAACAGAAAACAAAAGCATCATAAAAAAGTATAGGCCAATAAAAACCATATTGTAAAATTTTTGTAGTTGTCTTTTTAGCGCTGAAATGGCCTCCACAAGTTTTTTCATGGCAAAAAGAGAGGATACTTTGAAATTCACTCTCTAGAACACATCTCATAATAATCTAATTAGCACAATACTTAAATAAATAAGGATCATCCCAAAAGAAATTCTTCACTTCATCTAAAAACTTTATTCTATCTTGCTTGGTCCAGTGTTTTGGGATTTGACCTATAGCAAGATAATTAACAATATAAGCAAACCATGGTAAAACATCTACACTCATTAGTTGTTCATCTGGGAAATACGCATTCAAAGGTAAAGATTCTGAGATAAATTTAAGATCAAGGGGAGATAAATGATCTACCACAACATTTTCAGAACCCTTTTTATCTCTAAATTCAATATCAAATTTCTATAAAAGTAACACACACCGAATCAATCTTGCCTTAGCATCTTTCTTAGTAAGCAAATATTTCAAAGCAGGATAATCAGTAAAAGTAATCACTTTACAACCTAAAAGATAAGATCTGAATTTATTTAGTGCAAACACCACAGCTAGCATTTCTTTCTCAGTTGTGCATCATTCAACGTCATACTAGCATAATAAATATCATAAGGCCAACGATCTAATCTTTGTCCTAAAACTACTCTCATAACATAATCAAATGCATGAAACATAATTTCAAAAGGCAAATCCCAATTAGGTGGCTGAATGATAGGTGAAGAAGTCAATAATTTCTTCAGTTTTTCAAAAGCATCGAAGTAAGAATCATAAAAAATAAAAAGTACATCTGTAGTAAGTAAATTGCATAAAGGTCTAGAAATTTTACTAAAATCTTTAATGAATCTTCTATAAAAACCAGTGTGTCCAAGGAAAGATCTTACTTCTTTTACAGATATGGGCAGTGGAAGATTAGCAATTAAATCCACCTTGGCTTTGTCAACTTTTATACCTCTGTTGGAAATTATATGACCAAGAACAACACTTTGTTTTACCATGAAATGACACTTTTCCCAATTTGGGACCAAGTTCTTTTTGTTTACATCTTTGCAAAACTAACGTTAGATGATGCAAACATTCATCAAAAGAATCTCCATAAATAAAAAAATCATCCATGAACACTTCAAGAAATCGCTTAACGATATTAGAAAAAATATTAAGCATGCATCTTTGAAAGGTAACAGCGACATTGCATAAAGCAAATGGCATTCTCCTATATGCAAAAGTTCCAAAAAGAACAGGTAAAAGTAGTTTTCTCTGAAATACTAACGAGGCTACTCAAGAGAGGGGTGAATTGGGTTCTTAATCAAAATTTAAAAACTAAAAGCTTAAAGAAAATTATAAACCAATTAAATTCAAAATAAACAATTAATATGCAATGAATAATAAAGAGATAGGGTCAGAGAAAGCAAACACGTGATTTTTACATGGTTTGGTCAACTGTACCTACGTCCACACCTCTAAGCTCACCGGGCTTGAGGATTCCACTAAGCAAGCCTCTAAGGCTTCAACAACACTTACAATTGACTTCAAAGGTGTCAATAAACCTTTATAACAAAAGATTATTTTCAATCTCTTAACCCAAGTGCATCCCAACACTTACAATCACTCAAAAGCAAAGATTACAATAAAAAAATCCCTCACACAATGTATATAATTATAATTGAAATCTCAAAGTGTGAATCAATGAAACAAAAAAAAGTTTAAAGCCCAATGATTAATGTTTTCTCAGTAGCAAGCTCAATGATAACTGTTAGATCTCTCTTGATTTAAATTTGATTGAGCCATTTTATAGTTAGAGCTGAAAACTAGTTGTTGTTGACTTACTGGGAATAATCAGATTGCCGTTTGCTGCTGCCGGTTTCCCATTTTGACTTGTTTAAATAGTTGTTGTGCTTAGATTTTAAATAAACATTTTACCGTTTTCTATTATCGGATTGCCTTTTATTTCCAGACTCCTGCAAAACAAACTTAGGTCTCTATTTTTGTTAAATGGTTCAAGATTAGAAAACTCTCTCTTTTTTGTAAATTATCAGTTCTCCATTTTGTAATAAACGGTTCATCGTTAATTTTCAGAATCTTATCGAAACAAGTCTAGCTGAGATTAGAAAACTCTGTCTTTTCTGTAAATTATCGGTTTATTGTTTTGTAATAAACAGTTCACCATTAATTTCTAGAATCTTATCAAACACAATCTAGCTAACTATTTTTTATTATCGGTTCACGATTAAGAAGACAATTTCCTGTTTGTACATTATCCATTTATTTTTTATATAATAAACGGTCTACCTTTAAAATTCATAATTTAAATTTTTGACCGCTTTTGTTTAGAGAATGATTTTCTAACTCATGTTACCAGTCATTCAGCTTCTTTAAACATGTATGCGGCTTTAAGAATTTTATTTTAATAGCTCCAACATTTCTAATCAAGAACATATAAATTTTGTTATCATCAAAATCAATATTGTAAGATTATTTATGTCAACCATATCCCCCTTTTTTATGATGAAAACCTTTATATGTAAAGATAATAAAATTTCTTTAACTCCCCCTGAAAAATATAACTTGTCCTCCCCTTTCAGCAAAAGAAAGAAAAGAACAAAAAACAAATCTGTTTTCGGCAAGAAAAAAAAATTCAGTAAAATCTCCCTTATACATTAAGCATCTCCCAGAAATTATTAGCAACAATTTCCACCCAAGAAGCCAAAAGGAAGATAAAAACAACTACAACCAAGCAATAAAATCAATGCCAAAATAAGAAAACACATCTATATATAACGTAATCATTCATGAACAAACACATGATTTCATCATACAAAAATGCATCAAAAATGTCTTTAAAGGCCAATATGATGCATGATTACACAACTTAAAACTTCTAAATCAAATGAATATCATATTATAGAAAAATAAAGAAGATATTGTATAAAGTAATACTATCAAGCTCATGCCTAATTTTAGCAAATTGTTCTTCGCAAAGAGGTTTAGTAGAAATATCAACAAGTTGTTTTTCCATTGAAATAAAATTCAATGAAATATCCCCTTTTTGAATATGATCTCTCAAGAAATGATGTCATATCTCAATATGCTTGGTTTAAGAGTGTTGAATAGGATTTTTGGATAGATTTATGGCACTAGTATTGTCACACATAATAGGTATATGATCAAGATTGACACTATAGTCTTTAAGGGTTTGTTTCATTCAAAGTGCTGTGCACAACAACTACCGAATGCGATATACTCAGCCTCGGTGGTTGAAAGTACAATCGTGTTTTGCTTCTTACTAAACCAAGAGACAAGTGAGTGACCTAGAAAGTGACAAATTCCACTAGTACTCTTCCTATCAACCTTATAACCAGCAAAATCGGCATCCGAATAACAAGTTAAATCTATATGAGTTCCTCTAGGTTACCAAAGGCCAAGATCTATGGTTCCTTTCAGATAACAAAAATTCCTTTTGACAGCAACCAAATAAGATTCCTTAGGACATGATTGAAATCTTGCACACAAATATACGCTAAACATAATATCGGGTCTACTAGCAGTTAAGTAAACTAAAGATCCGATCATACCTCGATATATTTTGACATCAACATCTTTACCTTTTTCATCTTTGTCAAGTTTAATTGTCGAACTCATTGGAGTACTTTTGACCTTTCCATCTTCAAGTCTGAATCTTTTGAGTAAATCTCTCAAATATTTGGCTTGATTGATGAAGATTCCTTCTTCGTTTTGTTTTCTTTGTAATCCAACGAAGTACTTCAATTCTCTCATCATGCTCATCTCAAATTCTTTGCTCATACAAGATGAAAAATCCTTACATAAAGACTCTTTAGTAGAACCAAAAATAATATCATCATTATCATGAGTAGATGCACAATTTATATCAATGGTATAAACATTAACACACCTTTTTCCAACAAAGAAGATTTTACAATCACATGCATTTTCAATAACACATTTTTTTTATAAAAAATAACTCTATATCCTTTATCAAACAATTGACTAATACTAAGCAAGTTGTGTTTAAGATTTTCAACTAAGCACACATTTTCAATAAGAGTTGAGGAAACTTTACAGACATTACCAATAATAATGATTTTTCCTTTCGAATTATCTCTAAAGGATACATCCCCACCATTTTTTATTTTGGTAAAACTTGAGAGCCATGAATAATCACTAGTCATATGTCTTAAACATCCACTATCCAAATACCATTTATTTCTTTTTCCCTTCTTTTTCGATTCCTGCAGAAAAGATCTCAAGTTTTAGGTACCCAAACTTTTTGGATCCTTAAATGTTAGTAATGGTTCTTTTTGGAACCCAAACACATTTAATTCCATAATATGCATTTTTCTTAATAGGACATTTATAATTCATGTGACCATTTCCATTGCAATAATAACCAACCATTTTATGATTACTATTAGAGGTATCCTTAACAAAGTAGCTTTTGTAATATTTTTGTTTCAAGTTAGGCTTATACCATATTCCTCTTTTTTCAAAAACACATTTTTTAGAGCTGGGTAATTTTTCTAAATTCTTTTCACCATGTGTGAATTTTAACACAATTTCATTGAGCTCATTTATCTTCTTTTTAAGCTCTTCATTTTCTTTAATCAAGTCATCAACATGTAATTTTTCATACTCATAAAGTAATTTGCTTACCTTTTAAAGATGCAATTCTATCATGCAATATTTCATTATCTAATTCTAGTCCTTTAATCTTTTCATTTAACAAATCATTACAATTTTGCAAGGCATTCTTTTCATTTAAAAGTTCTAGCATTTCCTTCTTGTTGAGACATGCATTTTTCTTGCCAATTTTCATCATATCAATATGCAATTCTTTAAAAGCATCATACTATTCATTATAAGTTGGAAGATCATGTACCTCATCAAGTTCATCTTCTCCTATTACCATAAGTGCCAAGTTTAATACTTCTTGTGATTGTTCTTCATCACTTGATTCTTCATCACTATTATCCTATTTTGCCACCATGGCTTTCTTCTTGAGTTTGTTGAAAAGAGGGTTTTCTGATTTTATATGGCCAGGCTTCTTACATTCATAGCATATGATTGTTTTCTTCTTCTCCTTTTAATTCTTGAAGTTTCTAAACTTTCTTCACTCACCGATTTTCTTGAAAAGCTTCCTAAATTTTCTGGCTATCATGGCCATCTCTTTATCTTTAAGTTTGCTTTCCTCATCACTTTCAGATTTTGATGTTTTCAAGGCAATGCTTTTCTTCTTTTTATCTTCATCTCCTCTTTCGACTGCCAAATCTTCTTCATAAGAAATAAGTAGCCAATTAAATCATCAATAGATAAAGTATTTAAATCTTTGGCTTCGTCAATTGTTGTTCTCTTAGGTATCCATTCTTTTGGTAATGACCTAATGATTTTCTTTACCTTCTCATTACTTGAAAATGTCTTACCAAGTGCTCCTAGAGTGTTTACAATGTCTGTAAATCTAGTATACATAGAGTAGACACTTTCATGTTGTTCCATTTGAAACAATTTCTATTGTCTAGTGTATCTATTAATTTTGGACTTTTTAACCTGATTTGTTCCTTTATAAACTACTTCAAGTTTCTTCCAAATTTCATAAGCATTAGAATAACCTAAAACTCTATGAAACTCTTTCTTATCTAAGGCACAAAATAAGACATTCATAGTTTTGGAGTTTAAAGAAGCTTTTCTTTTTTCCAGCTCATTCCATTCAAGTGAAGGTTTCAGAATATCATCCCTTTCTTCATTTTTAGTGGTAGGCACAAATGGACCATCACAAACAACCTCCAAAATTTCATAATCTAATGCTTACAAATAAATTCTCATCCTAGTTTTCTAATAGGGATAATCATTTCCATCAAAAAATGGTAGCCTAGTAGTGGATTGTCCTTCCCTAAAGCTAGAATCATTTTAGATTGCCGTGGATCTTTTACTCTGAGACAATTAAGTCTTAACAAGAGAACTAGACTCTGATACCAAATGAAATAGTAACTAGGCTACCCAAAAGGGGGGTGAATTGGGTTTTTAATCAAAATTTAAAGACTAAAAGCTTAAAGAAAATTATAAACCAATTAAATTCAAAATAAACAATTAATATGCAATGAATAATAAAGAGATAAAGTAAGAGAACGCAAACACATTATTTTTACGTGGCTCGGCCAACTGTGTCTATGTCCACACCTCCAAGCTTACCGGGCTTAAGGATTCCATTAAGCAAGCCTCCAAGGCTTCAACAACACTTATAATTAACTTCAAAGGTGTCAATAAACCTTTACAACAAGAGATTATTCCAATCTCTTAACCCAAGTGTATTCCAACACTTACAATCACTCAAAAGCAAATATTATAATCAAACAATCTCTCACACAATGTATATAATTACAATTGAAATCTCAAAGTGTGAATCAATGAAACAAAAACAAGTTTAAAGCCCAATGATGAATGTTTTCTCAGTAGCAAGCTCAATGATAACTGTTAGATCTCTCTTGATTTGAATTTGATTGAGTAATTTTATAGTTGGAGCTGAAAACTAGTCGTTGTTGACTTTATAGGAATAATCGGATTGCCGTTTGCTGCTATCGGTTTACCATTTTCCATTATTGGATTGCTGTTTATTTCTAGAATCATGCAAAACACACTTAGGTCTCCGTTTTTGCTAAACGGTTCAAGATTAGAAAACTCTTTTTTCTGTAAATTATCAGTTCTCCATTTTGTAATAAACGGTTTATCGTTAATTTCCATAATCTTATCAAAAAAAGTCTAGGTGAGATTAGAAAACTCTTTCTTTTCTATAAATTATCGGTTTACCGTTTTGTAATAAATGGGTCACCACTAATTTCCAGAATCTTATCAAACAGAGTCTAGCTAACCGTTTTTTATTATCGGTTCATGATTAAGAAGACAATTTCCTGTTTGTAAATTATCGGTTTATCGTTTATATAATAAGCGGTCAAAAATTAAAATTCAGAATTTTAATTTTTGACAGTTTTTATTTAGAGAAAGATTTTCTGATTTATATTACTAGTCATTCAGCTTTTTTAAACATGTATATGGCTTTAAGAATTTTATTTTAATAGCTCCAATATTTCTAATCAAGAACATATAAATTTTGTTATCATCAAAATTAATATTCTAAGATTATTTATGTCAGCATTCTCTTAGTCCTCTGGAGCTATAGGGATCTAATTATAACTTGAATATCCATCTAGTAAACAATAAAAGTCATGACCTACAAGTCTATCAAGCATTTGATCAATAAATTGAAGAGGAAAATTATCTTTTCTTGTGACTGAATTTAATTTTCTATAATCATTGCAAACGCGCCAACCTATAGTTACTCTAGTAGGAATTAATTCATTATTAGCATTAGTAACTGCTGTAACACCAGATTTCTTAGGAACAACTTACATCGGGCTAACCTAAGAGCTTTCTGAAATAGGATAAATAATTCTTGCATCTAATAATTTTATTACCTTAACTCTTATCACTTCTTTCATGTTAGGATTTAGCCTACGTTGCATCTTAATAGACTTAGCATTTTCTTCAAGATGAATGTGATGCATACAATCTACTGAGTTAATACGTTTAATATCAGCAATAGTCCATCCTATCACCTCTTTATGATCTTTTAGGATACCTAACAACTTACCTTTTTTTCTCAAGATTAAGGGAAGAAGAAATAATAAGAATGCATATTCCAAGGTGTCAGGCAGTGTTTTAAGTTCTAATTTCGATGGTGTCTCTGCAAATAGGCTAAACTTCCCTTCAGACTAAGGCAATGGTTCTGACTTTGTCTTTTATTTGTTTGTGTCCATAATTGGAGTTGCATCAAGTAAGGCATTGACTTCTGCAATTAAACTGTCATAATCAGAAAATAAACCAAAATGAGTTAAACATGCCTCCAATGGATCATCATTGTGGTTAAAAATGAATGAATCTTCTATTAATTCTTTTACCATATTTGCTTTAACAAATTCAACTTCTTCCCATGGCTGTTTGGTAATAGTAAAAATATTTAATTCCATGGTCATATTACTAAAGGACAGCTGCATGTTTCCATTCCTGCAATTAATAAGAGCATCAGCTGTAGCTAAGAAAGGACGACCTAAAATAACTGTGGTGTGTTTCTTAGAATCCTGCACATGCTGAGTATCAATAACAATAAAATCAACAGGATAATAAGATTTATCAATTTGTATCAACACATCCTATATAATACCATGAGGTATTTTCATTGACCTATCTGTAAGTTGCAAAATAATAGAAGTTGACTTTAATTCACTTATACCAAATTGTGTGTAAATAGAATAAGGCAAGAGATTAACACTAACTCCTAAATCCAATAATGCTTTAACAAACAATTGGTTCCCTATAACACATGAAATAGTAGGAGAACCTAAATCCTTAAATTTGGGTGGTATTTTATATTAAAGTAAATTACCAATTTGTTCAGTTAAAAATGCCTTTTTGGTAACATGCAAGTTTCTCTTTTTAGCACATAAATCCATTAAAAACTTAGCATAGAAGGGAACTTTCTTAATTGCATCAAGTAAAAGGATGTTTATACTTACCTATTTGAAGATTTCTATAATCTTACCTATTGAAGTCCTTTTCTTTACCTTTGCTAACCTTTGAGGAAAAAGAGGCTTAGGAATGTAAGCTGGTGGGCCATTTTCTTTTTAATCATTTAGTGATGAGTTTTATGATAGCACTAAATTTAAATAAGTAGGTTCAGATGTCTTTCTTGTTAGAACCTCCACCTTGTTGTCAAATAATTTTCCTCTTCTCAAGGTCATAATAGATTTTGCTTCTTCATGCTAATGACTTGAACTCGATCCAACTTCATGCACTCCTTTAGGATTAGGAACTGATTGACTCGGTAATTTTTCTTTTTCTCTTTTAACTACAGTAGTTGCTAATTGACCCAATTGATGTTCAAGCTTTAAAATAGCTTGAGTATTAAACTAAAAGGATTGTTGGGTTGACCGAATGAAACTTTGAAGTGTATCCTCTAAAGAAAGTTTTCTTTGTTGAGGTGTAACAAATTGAGACATAGGCTGTTGGGCAGGGGAATATACTTGGTTAGGAGAATTGTTGATTGGGCATGCTAAATTGTTGCCGTCCTTGATTTGGTAAAGGTTGATTTTGTTTCCAGGAAAAATTTGAATGGTTCCTCCAATTAGGATTATATGTGGGTGAATATGGACTATTGGAGGTTTTCTCATATGATTGTAAGGTATGTACTTATTCAAAATAAGCCTCTTGATAGGATGGTAATGAATGACAATTCTACACTGTATGAGATAAGTTGGAACAAAGAGCACACACCTCATTAGCTACATTAGGGTGATGATTAACTAATTGGTTCAAAGTTAAGGCATCTACTTTCCTAGAGAGAGTAGCTAGAGTGGCTTTCACGTCAAAATCATCATTAACTTCATATAGGCCCTTTCTAGAAACTTGAGCTAATTTTTCCCTTTTATTTGAAAAATCCCATTGTTGAGAATTCTCAGAAAATGAATTAAAGAAATCCCATACAGCCTCTTCATATAGGTTCAAAAATCTCCCACCGTTCATAGACTATACCATATTATGATTTGACATAGTTAGACCATTATAAAAGCATTGTAGAAGACTCCATTTCTCAAAACCATGGTATGGACACTTAAGAAGAAAATCATTGAATCTTTCCCAAAACTCTTAAAATTGTTCACCCTCTCTTTGATAAAAATCACTTATGTCTCTCCTAAGGGCATTTGTTTTAGAAATAAGGAAAAACTTAGTGAAGAACGTATTGCTCAAATCATCCCACGTAGTAATAGATCCAATAGGAAGTGAATTCAACCAAGCTTTTGCTTTGTCTTTCAATGAAAAAGAGAACATACAAAGCCTAATTGACTCATCGTTAAAATTTTGAAAACGAAATGTAGAGCATATGTCAAGAAATTCCTTAATGTGCAAATATGGGTCCTTTCTCTCTAACCCATGGAAAGATAGTAAAAGTTGAATGACAAGGCTTAAGTTTAAACCGTGTTTCTGTAGTTTGTGGCAACACAATACAAGATGGTTGGTTGACTGCAAGTGGTCAAAAATATTCTCTAAGGGTTTTCTCTGCTTGTACTAGGGTAGTCCTAATAATACTCTATTTGGGTCATCCATCACTTGAGAAGAACTAGCTTGATTGCTTTCAATTCTAGACTCTTTTCTGACCAAACAATTTATTGAATCGTGTTCCCAAACACTCATAAACTAATTAAACAAAGAAAGAAAGGTAAACCAACAATAATGAAAATAAAAGAAAAATAAAATATATGAAACAACCAAACAATGAATTTTAAGTCTAATTCTAAATTAAAATAATAATAATAAAAATAAAAGGTAACCTAAATTATAACTAGTGGAAGAATCAAATCAACCTAGATTAAATTGACTTTCTGGCACAATCCCCGGCAACGGCGCCAAAAACTTGTTGTGTAAAATTTAATATACTCACAGCGCACGAATCTAGAAATAGAGTAGTGGTAACGAGGTTGAACCCATAGGGATTGCTTTAAAATTAAAAAGTCTAATTTAAATCTAAAATTAATATTAATCCTAACCTAGTTGACTAAATTGAGTTTTAGGATAAATTAAACAAACTAAACTAATAAAATAATTAAAGCGAAGGAGAATTAAATAAGACAAAGGTTACTAAGGTTTCAGAATCCACCACTATTCAACTAGTAATTATCTAATTATTAATTAATCCCCAATTTTTGAGTGACAACTCAAAATCAATCTATGTCATCTCATGGATCTAACAATTAAGCCCAATTAAAATTAATCTTGTATAGGTTCTTTTTCTGCTTGATGATATGATATCTAAGCATCCCATGTAAACATATTGAATAACAAAGAGTCAAAGTTTTACTAAGCACTGTATGTAAACAATTTAATGAAAAACACAGAAACAAAGATAATCATGTGTAAGGATTTAATAACATTCAACTAATCATGTGAAATAAGAACCATAAACATTAAAGAATATATGTAGGGAATTAATTAAATAAAAAGATAGTTATTTCATTGAACAGGGTTTCATCCTTAACCTCAGTATACGAAAATTAGCTAGACATACTTGAATTGGGAGCAACAAAAGATATAAAATCAGCAATGGAAAAATTAGACAGATGCTGGTCTTTTTCTTCTCTACCGAATGCCTTTCTTCTCTTCCGTCTCCTCCCTTATATATGACCATAAGCCGAATTCTTATTGGATTATAATTACAATACTTGCACGTTGATGGGTGTCGAAGCCAGCAAATATAAATACCTACTCTAACAAAATTGTGTATAGTGATTGAGCAGGGTCGTGTCCACAGAGATTGGTAATTATTAAATCCTTTTAAAAATAAAAATGTAAAATTGGGGGATTGTTGAAAATAATGAAAATCAATTTAAATTAATAAGAATGCAAATTAAAGGTGTAATTCAAAATGGAAAAACTCTGGTTGAAGGAATTAATTCAGCTTTGATTCGACTACTGATCATCGATACAACTACAAATCATTACTACTTATGAATAGACCGCTTATAGCTACTGAGACACTCTAATAGCCAATCTCTCCTTAATTAGTCGATAACCAAGGTACGACCGTTGGTTATTTCCTTAATCAATAGACAATCCTAGATACGATCATAAGATTTAATCAATTGACAGCCTGAAAAACTAGAGAGACCCAAATCCTAATTAACAAACGCATACGATGGTTCATTTAAATTAGATTATTTATTCCCATAACACAACGCACTGCTATGTTATTTGCCACAAACATCAAAATCTTCATACGATGAATCTTTCAATTGGCAATAGATTAAATTGATAATTGAATAGTGGCCAATTATCTAATTAACAAAGATAATCATGACAATAATTTAGAGAATAAATAAATACCCAAAAAGCAATAAAACAATTAAAAGCACAAGAAAGATCTCACAGTAATGGTGAATCAAAGCTTCATTAACCTTCAACCAGAATTTTGAGTTTAGTTCCTCATGGAGAAAAAGACAAAACCCTAAAAAAAAATAAACACAATTGATAATCCAATTCTCTTCCTAATCTTTCTTTATCTCCTCTTTTTATAGTTCTCTTAAAAAAGATAAAGATAAAAATATCTAAAATCTTATCTAAACTTACAAGAGTCATAAAAATATAAAACACGTTTAAAAAGAAATAAAAACGTCAAGTCCGCAATTGATAGCACGCGCCCACGCCTTATCAACAAACTTCTTCTGAAATCGACTGTCACGCGCCCACGCCTTATCGACAAACTTCTTCTGAAATTAACAATTTCTCCAAGAAGCCATTTCATCTTTGAATATCATCTTATAGCTCAATTTAGCACTAATCAATGGAATTGCACCTACAAAAATAAAACACAAGTAAATCACAACTATTAAGTGCAAAACTTTGATATTAAAGGGATTAAACAATTCAAAACTAGTGCATGAAATGCACTATAACACACGTCAAGTCACCAACTCATAAGGTAAAAGAATCAAACAACTTCCTTTTTTAACTAGTAGCCATGCCACCATTAATTCCATTCCACTTTCAATTGCTCGGCACAAGCCCTCCACTTAAGCTAAAGCCACCAATATGCTTAAATTCTTCTTCAACATGGCTGTCTTATTTTAGTCCATTACTTGCATGATAAACACTTGCCTAAATAATGACATTAAGAAAATCTTTGTGTTTATTTCTTTGGCTCGGATTCCATTAATTTTTTAGTGTATTTTTGTCTTCCAATTTAATCTTCTTTGCCTTCCAAATTAAGCCTCTTCATGCCCTTTTTATCTGTAATTTCCAATTAATTCCCTATTCAATAAAATAATTCAATTAATTAAAAATAAAAAATAAAAATAACTAGCAATTATATAATTAAGTGTAAAATATGTATATATTATATGCTCATCAATATGCTACAGAAACCCTCAAAGGCTTAGCAATGAATCAAACATATTCGCGATGAAATCTCTCAGGAATCACAATGAAGGTCATTTTCTTCTCTATTTCCGTGAGACTTCTTTTCCACTGAAATTGAAAGAATTCTGATTTACAATAATGAATTATCAGAATTCAGAAAATTCTTTTTGTAGAAGAGGAATTATTGATTACTACTAGGACTGATTAAAAATAAATGCCTTCTTAATTTTGTAAAAATTACAAATCCTAGGGACGATAGATTGATTTTACCTCCTTTCTTTTTGATGAAATTGAATGTTGACTAACGACAAAAGAAGTAAAAGTTGTCCGCTCTGCTTAGTTTAGAATAATATATCTTTTTGTGTTGATGAACACAATTTAAATCACCTTTCCCTTTTACAATTGTCATTGGCATCCGATTCTGGCAACACTATCTTTACATTCATTCGCTTATTTCTACTGTTTCTCAAGGAAATAGTTGTTGTTCATGATCGTGAAAATTTTTTATTTTAATAAACGGAAAATTGCACCTATATTCCCTTGATTTGATGAAATGTACATGGATTTCATCTTTCTCTCCTTATTTCTTTCCTCTCTCCTCTTTTCCTCTCTTCTCCTCTCTTTTTATTTCTTCAATCTAAACTTACCATAACTTAAGTTTTTAAAAATGATCATACCAACGTCCTTTTACCCTTTTACTTTATTTACTTAGTAAAATTGACTCTAAATTTTTTAATATATAAAAATATAATATTAAAATACCTTAAGTAGATATATATTTTTTAAATTAATTTAATCTTAATAATTTGAGATAGGTTTTATTATTAATATTTGTAAAAGCAAGAATTATTTTAAATTTTATAATACATAAAAATATAATATCCAAATAAATATAAAAATATTTTTATTTTTTGTTATTTTGAATATTATAAAAAAATCCAAATATTAGTAATATGCTAATCAATTTTTGTTAATAATAAAATTTATCTAACCCAAAGATTTTTTTATAAATATATTTATAATAGATACAAGTGTAATGCTATAAGTAAATATAATAATTTTTATTTTGAAGATATTTGAAATACTTAAACACTTATTTTAATATTATAGGTATCTTAGAAAGATTTTGTTATTAATGGTATATTTCCATTTATTAGAAGATATTAAATTCAATTTTCTTGATTACTATATGGAAAGGATATAATGGTTAAAAAGGGGTATACGTGACAGCGTGAGCATTTATCAAACCTTGGAGATCTACTTGTTCATTTAAGCAAACCATGAGCGCACAAATGTCTTTTTCTCTTTAATAAACTATCAAAATTTAGCTATAATATTATGAGCATACCGTAGTACAATATCAGTATATTTATGGCAGATTAGATAAAGAATATTATTGCCACCCTTTTTGGTTAAAACTTTTTCAATGGATGTGAAAAAGCTTTATAACAAAGGCAAACGATTTTTTTTTTTTTGGGTTTGCAGCCACCAACGAGTGCAAAGGAACATATGATCTGGATTGACTTAGCCATTATGAGTCCTTTTGAATAATATTGTTTTGCTGCGCTTGGGAGGACTTAAACTTACTTTCCAACTTCATTGAATGTTCTTCAAAAGTTAATATATATATATATATATATATATATATATAAATTGATCTTGCATAGATGTTTTCTTTTCTTTTTTTTTTTGTGATTACTTGGGAGGATATTTTGGCAATGGTTTTGATGGCTTTCTCAGGAGATTAATTCATTATTTAATTTGCTCTTCAGTTTTACTACTTTTATGCTTTTGCAGCTAACTGACGTTCGCTATATAATTAGCAATAAATTAACCTACTTAACAGAGAAGCATATGGTAGTGTAGGCATCTTCCTCAGAAACCAGAATAAATAAATTATGGTTGTGTAAAGCTTCTACACAATTTCCGTCCATCTTTCTCCCAATCAATAATCACAATCGACCATGCAAAGATTGAAAAGAAAGAACTAGCTCCAAGAATCTAGTACAAAAACTTGGGACAAAATAACATAATAGTTACAAATATAGAATTCTACATCCTTATTTATATAAGAAGTTTATAATATTGAATTACAATCTTTATAACAAAACACTTTATTAAATGAAAGAGGAACAACTTAAAAGCATCAAACGATCGAGATTGCAATAATAAAATAAAGATTAAAGAGGCGTTCATACAAAGATTCATAAAATTGGACATCCATTTTCTTGGGAATGTCGGGATCTTCTGAACGTTTTTTCCATCTCGTCTGACTTTGTCTGGAAGTCGCGCGAGAACACATCCACTGACAGCCTGAGGCTTTCTAGTGTTGATTCATCAGGCTTCTGCTTAGAAGAAGCGTCTTCCTGAGGAGTAGCACAACTCATGGTGTGCTCTTCTTCAGTGTACTAAGTATTTACTCGTGAGAAAGCTAGCTAGTTCAGTGTAAATGAGGCTAGCTATATATGCTACAAAAAGACTCAAAAACTTAACAGAGAAGCAAAGCCCTATTCATGAAAACTCTCATAAACCAGAATCAGAATAAACGAAGGAATTGCCTCCCGTCTTTCTCATAATAAAATAATGCCGATAAAAGTAAATTTGCGAATCGAATAATTCAATAATCAGTCAAGAATAATTCGATGATCAGAATAACAGCGGATTGATGCGAAAATCAGTAACAGAGTGGCAATGGTTTTGTGGCGTTCGTGTGGTTGTTCTGGACAGTGATTGACGTCGACAACGCTGATGTGTGGTTTCCGGTGCCTCATGAATGCGAAGGTTGGTCTTATTGACGGTCAGGCGGTGGATATGGTGGTGTCGTCGGTGGTTCCGGCTGTTCAGGGCCGGAGGTTGGTCGGATTTTGGTCATTGGAGGCCGAAGAGTTTGGTTGTGGTAACCTCTGGCGGTGACGATTGCTGGATTGTATTTTTTTTTTTTTCTCCCTTGCAATTGGCACAGAACTTCTCTGACGCAACTGAGGCGGTTGAAGCGAACTGATGGTATAGGCAATGCTATTATATCATATTCTAATTAAAGCGTTATTAGAATCTTATTATAAAATCTAATTTTATATGACATTTTATAATCTAAATGACTTTATATAAGAGATATTATGATAGATAATTTTGAAAAGAATTATCAAAAATTTGTCAATCAAAATCTTCAACTAAAATAATTACAAAACGTCGCTAATTATAATAGAGTAGACTTATTCCCCAAATTAGTTCAAATAAAAAACTAAATAATAATAATAATATAAATAAAAGACTAAACACACACACGAATTAAATGGAAAGTATCAAATGATCTAAATGAAACAAACAAACTCCAAAATCTTCTAAATATTCAATCTGAGTGTAAAACTTGAAATTAAGGCCCCCGAGAGTGTTCTTTTTATAGGCCATCACATAATGGAGATATTTTTAGCCAAATAATGATATATGTACCAGAAATAGTAAAATATTTAGTACCAAATGCACAACAGACAAAAAGATCCTTGTCTTGTAGTGAACTTTTTTCCCCCTAGGGATGACATGCTATATTTTGTACTACTTTTTTGTGCACATATTATTGTTTTTATTTGCAAGAATATTTATAATTTATAGATTTCAATTTTCTTTGGGTTGGAAATGACATAATTGATTTTAATTACGTACGGAATTAATTAGATCATAAAAGCAATTTATGAGAAGATACATAAATAAATGGATTAATTTATGTTTGAATAACAATAGTAATCAAAATGATTTTGTGAGATTTTTAATCTGATTAATAATTACATGCAAAATTGTTCAAGGGGCTAGCTAATTAAAGAGAAATCAGATGAAAATTAGATTCATGATCGATGATGCTTCATTTAACTGACATGTTTTAGGGCAATCTTTGCTTGCCTTTGAATTCTTGATTTTCTGGTGTCCAGATTGATTCCATCTCCCTTTTTTCTTTTTGATGAAATATAATACATACTAATGATGTAAGGAGATCTCATGATCTTCAAGTCTTTGATGACATACTGCTTTACGCTCCAATTGATTACTCAGTGTGCATGGGTTGACAAGACGACTTCATATTTTGTACGTGGCTAATAAAAGATTGCATTGATCGCGGAAGTTTTGCTAACTTGTTTTAATTTTCGAGGGAATGAGCTTTTACATTAGTTCCCTAAGTATTGCTATTAGTATATACGATTCAACTTCCATGTGAAAAACGATTACTAATTATTCTGAGCTAGCAGCAAGCAACTCAAGTTGTGTATGACACAGTAAACGTTGCAACCACAGCTCTGAAATTGACATTTCTATCACTATTACCACCACAGGAATGCCTCCTCAGTGAAGCAGGACTTATCATTTTTCAAAAAAAGGAAGAACTGTGAACAAAGTTTGAACAAAAGAGAGTAGAAGCGGAAAAGGGCAGCCAAAAAGGAAATAAATGCCAGCGGATTGTTAAAATATGTGTGTCTCAAGTTGGCCACGAATCTGTTCCAAAGCTTGCTGCAATGCTTATTCACATCTTAGAATAGTTGCGAGTAATAACTCTCAGGCGAAAGCACCGGAAAGAAACCAATGGTACTGAAAGTATTGGCAATCACTTGATCATCACCTATGCGATTTTTGATGATTCCGTGACGACAAAGTAATTCCATGCCCTTTGGAGAGGCAATGAGGCATTCCACGAGATTCATATAATCAGTGACGTAATTTAGAGTGTCGTCGTCGGAAGAGAACTGCTTAAAGACTATGAGATTTCTCGATCAGAGTCATCAATTAATATTCAATCTTGGGAATTCCAGCTTCTTCAAGCTCTGTGGCGCAACGTATCACTCTCCATATTTTCTCTCTGTGACATTTGAGTTGTTGTTCTTCATTCTTGAAGGTGAAGGCTGCCAGTTAAGGTGCATAAATTCCACTAGATGTTTGATTTCAATGGGGTAAGATTGAGAGTTATGTGCATAGGCTGGACCGGGAAGTGCAGATTCAAAGAATGCGTAAATCATCCCATGAAAATCTTCTCTGTCATTTGGCATCACGGTCATGGTGAACAACTCGTGAAGGACATAGAAGGGAAGTTGATTTTCAATCGATAGCAAGTCACGGCGCAACCCCTTGATGATCCAACGCAGATTGAAAATGGGATCATTATCTCCTCGCAAATTGGACATAGAGTGTGTTTGGGATTGAGGTACTATATTTTTTAACTTATAACTGCTGTGAAAAAAAAACTATAACTATGAAACAAAAATTAGTAATATATAGTAAATATAAATTTGAAATAATAATTTTATCAAAATTATTAAGACATAATAAATTTTTCATCATACAAGTGAAAAATTATATTAGTATAGCTTTTAAACTACAACAACTGTTATTTACTAAATACTTTAGTGCTATAACTTTTAAGTTACAGTTGCCCAACCTCAATCCCACGTATCAATAGTATACTTGTGAAATAGCTCGGTGATAAAGCAAGCATCGAGCAGCATCATTTCCATGAACTGGTCCTGTTGGAGACTGACAGAGTCTGCATAACATTTGGGAGCTCTTTCTCCAAGAACTCTCACTGCTGTGACATACCTTGTGACATTACTTTCCCCTCTTCGCCAGAGAAGCATTTTTAGATAGCACATTTTGAGCTCTTCCATGGGTTTAAGCGGCTTTCGCCGCGGTGGTAAGGACCAATTGCAAGTATATTTGGTTCATAAGGATCTTGACACACATTAACAGATATGCAGGTACTTCAATAATGCTACGCTCGGACCGTATTGGAAATTGATCACCAAGCTTTTCGCCAATTTGAATTGATAATTGATCAGCAATTTCATTGCAATTACAATATTGTCACACTCGTATGCCATGGTCTTTATTAAAGTTAAAAAAATAAAATGAGAGTATGAAAAATTCCTATGGCCAATTAAAGCGAAATCAAATGAAAATTCAGATTATGATGGATGCATCATTGAACTTACTTGTTTGAAGGCTACCTTTGCTCAAAAACTGAAAAGTCAGTTTTTGATAGCTTTCTTTAGTGGATTCATCATTTAATTTGCTCTTCAGTTTCAGTACTTGATAGCTTTCTTTAGTGGATTCATCATTTAATTTGCTCTTCAGTTTCAGTACTTCTTAAAGTCTTAATTTGCGGCTAACTGATGTTTCGCTATATAGTGAGTAACAACTCAAATTGAAACTGCATAACAGAGAAGCATATATTCTTCAAGTCTTCCTCGGAAATCAGAATAAGCAAAGGTGGTGTAAAACTTCTAAGCAATTGTCAATGATGCTGATAAAAGGTGAATTCGTGAATGGAATAATCCAATAATCAGTAAAGAATAGTGATAATACGCACTAACAAGAAATTGTGCTATTAACAACATTAGTTAAAAATTGGCATCTATAAACTTGCACAAGATGCAAGTTGTTGATATTCGCAATTTGAAATTGTTGAAATTGTTAAAATTTAAATTGTTGAAATTTCTTCTTAATTTTTTATTTTTACAACTTAATTGATATATACAATCTGAAATTTTCTAGGACTCTACATATAGACACAATAGCACAACCCAAACAACTACGAGTATTAAGCTCGAAAATGTGCTCCTATTAATATGCGGGGAGAAATCTATTCTTATTTAAAGGGAATAAACAACATAGGACTTGAACTCAAACTGTCAACAATACTGTCAACACATACTTAGGGCATGAGAGCCAATGCAGACCCAAGTGGCAAACTTAAAAATATATTTCTTCCCAATTGCAAATATGATGAAAAGTGTAAAATTCACATATTCCATAAGATTCACATTTATATGAGATTCATGCAATCAGTCACATAATTTTGGTTTTCATTCTTCGAAGAGATCTACTCATAAATACTGAGATTTCTCGAGAAAGTTTCAGTGTCATCACCAATGTTCAATATTGGGATTTTTCATTACTCTGCTTTCAAACTTTAAATCAAGCAAGCTTTCTCCCTCAGCCTTCATGAACTTGATATCTTATTGTGACATACCTTTTGACATTGCTTTCCACAATACACATGCGCATTGTTGAATTTTTGAGAGTAATATATGTACTTGTGGGAGACATCCACAACAAAATCACCAAGCCTGTTGAACATATTGGCAACCACTTCACCATCTCTAAATTCTGTCATCCTAAACTCTCGCTAAGTGATAAAGCAAGTGTCAAGGACCATCATTTCGCCAACCTCACCTTTTCCCAAGACTTACAGGCTCTGCTTAACATTTTTGAGCTCTCTCTTACAGCATTCTCATGGCAGTTACATACTATCTTGTCCTGTTCACTGGAGAGGAAGTTTCAAATAGCGCATTTGGTGCCCCTCCATTGCCTTGAAGTGATGTCTAATATGATGATAAGGACCAATTGCAAGTATGACCGGTTCACAGGCCTCTCATTTACCTAGTACATTAGGCACTCTGAAAATACTGTATTGAGATAGTGTAGTAGTTAGACGACCAAGTTCTTCACCAACATAATGAATTACTATTCATTAGCCATGACTGGATCTGCTTTTACGTGGACATAATTAAAGACACTAGTGTTGAATGATCACTAAATTACGGACCACCCCCAATGAAAGTCTCAAGTTCTTAAATTTTACTTAAAAGTTATTATGAAGGTCAAGAACTAAGTCCACATTTTATAAATTCTGGAATAAACTAGTGATTGACAATAGTTTCAACGTCTAAAAGTTTAAAGTTGCAGTGCTCGTACAATAAGGGGAGTGAAACAATTAGCCTGCAGTTTGATATTTAGAATAACAACCCACTAACGGAATGAACAATAAACAACTCGACAATTACATTTTCAATTTAATTTCATTTCTTTTTTATTTTTTTATCCTTTAATAATAATTCATATAACATTGAGCCTGATCTCGAATCTCGACTCTCACACGACTAAGTAAAAGTAAAATTTATTAGGTACAAATACAATGCAAGAGAAATCAATTTAGTTGATTAATGAAATGAATTTTTAAAAAATTTTGTTTTTTTACATGACTCACTTACTATATAAACTAATAATTACCTAATTGAATACATATGATAAATGTATGTGATTTTGGTAAAAAAAGTGTGCTTAGTTTACTTGCTTCTTCTTGAAATTGATTGTCAACTTCAATCTTATCTGTAAATTTTTATAATATAAAATTTTAGTTGTACTATCATTTTACATCAATAAATTATTCAATGTTAGTAACATTTTTTTTTTATTTACATGAGACTATTGCTCATAAAACAACTCATATTACATGAGATTACAACTGATATTTACAAATTAGACTATTGCTAGGACCAGTATTACAATAATTCTTATGAAGTACAGCCTAAACCCTCTCTAATATTTGAGGGATGTCTACTCCATTCACACTTAACTCGGTAAGGGAGAAGACTACCTTCACTTACATGTTTGTAAAGAAGGACTTTAGTAACGTTTTGAATCCAAAATTCTAGTTGCTATTGTCATTTTACACCAATAAATTATTCAATGGATTTCGAGCTTTCATGTAGGTCCTTTGAACAAAAGTTAGAGAGGATAGAAAAAACGTATAAATCCTCTCAATCATGACAAAATCAGCAAATCAATATTCAAATGACTGTTGCTAACGCTAACAGGCCAAATCTAAATCAACCCGATCAAATCCAGTACAGCAATGGAACCCTTCCCTCTACGTGAAGGTGCTGAGTCAGGAAAGGTTTTTGCTTTAGTAATTAAGCTTTTCCAAAAGGTATGTCTAAAATTATAGCTAAGCAACCTAAGAGGGGGGAAGGGGGTTGAATTGGGTTTTTAAAACTTAAGCAAATAAAATCACACAACAATTTAAACTAATGCCTTAATAAAATCAAAAGCAATAAATTTAACAATGCTCGAAATTAAAAGGATAAGGGAAGAGAGATCAAACATGTGAGTTTTTATGTGGTTCAGCAAAACTAGCCTATCTCCACGCCTCCAAGCACACTAAGCTTGAGGATTTTACTATGCAAGCCTCCAAGGCTTCCAGTTCTTACAATTGACTTCCAAAGTGTCAATAAACCTTTACAAATGGTGTTTCACTCACTGACACCTTTCCCCAAGTGTTTCCCATACTTATACTCACACAAATTTGACAATGAATTTGAAGATTACAACAAACACTCTCTATTAGAATAGATATACAAATGGTAGCTCAATGATAATTCAATGTATGAAGATTTGCAAAATGGAAGAGATGTTGTATAAATTGATTTCAGCTTGAAAAACTTGTTAGATTGGATTCTGATTTGAGTTTATATAGATTTGATAAGTAAACTAGCCGTTATTGACATTCAGAGAATAGCCGGCTAATCTCTTGATTTGGCGGTTAGCTGCTTAGACTTTTGTGACAAGTTACCATTACAAATTTGGCTCCAAAATTTGAAAAATTTACCCCTGGCAGTTAGCCGCTAATTTTCATCCAGCTAGCCGCTTACTTTCTGTCTTCTAGGCACATTTTAAATATTTTCATTTTGGCCCCAAAAACTTTTAGAAATTTAAAAATGGTCTAAGACTTTTAAAAATTATATTATGGTCTAAAACGTTTCATGTCTTTTCAAATAGGTCCAAATCTAGAATTTAAAACAATATTAGTTGAAATCAAAGATTGCAAAACTTTTTCATTTTAATCCATATCGTGAAAAATAACCAATTTCACAAAATACTTAGCTTATGATTATAAAACCTTTGATTTTTGGAAAATAATAATTTATTAAACAAAATCTTGAGCTATTCCAAATGATAAATTATGCATACATTAAATCATATTGGCTTTACAAGATTTGTAACAATGAAGTTCTTGATCGTGTTGTTGTCCGTTGAGTATCTTGAGCTCGATTTCACTTGATTCACTTGAATAAATTTTGCCCTTAAAAAATTATTGAAATTGTGAAATATAATAACACATATTTGTTATCATCAAAATTACAATTTGTATAGCCTATTAGGCTAACAATGTCCAATGGTAATGAGCAACTTTCTCAGAGCATAGGTCGTGAATTTGAATTTTAATGAGTGCATGAGTTAATGCTAAATTATTTTTAAAAGAAAATTACGCGTTTTTCGCATCTCACTAAAAGAGTGGTAATGAATATTTATCATCTAATCTCCCTTGTGAGGCAAGTTTTTGAGTTGTAATTGTTATTCTAGTTTTACTAGAATTGCGTTCTTTGAGCAGCTTCTAATAAGTAAATAGATTTGTAATTTCACTTTTTAATTTTATGAATCTTTGAATGAATGCCTCTTTAAAATCTTTATTTTTCAATGAAAATATTTATTAGAACCTCATCTCACAAATGTGGTTCAATTTATTTGACTTTCATTTAATAAGGTTGATGGAGGACGTTATTTTAGGATTTTAGGATTTAATTTTTTTAGGTATTTTGATATTTTCTATTTTTAATTAGAATCCATTATGGTATGTGCTTTAGTATTTTATTTTTATTATAATTGTGATTAATTTTCCTTTTTAAGTTAATTTAGGAAAATAGGTTTCTTTTATTATAAATAAATAGGTCTTGTTATTATTTTCATAACTTTAGTTTCAATAAAAGCACTCTTTTATAATTTCCATTGAGATTATCTATTAAAATCTCTCTTGTAGAGCCGTTTGGATTAGAGCATCATCCAATCTCATTTAACGCGTTATTAATCTTATTGAGTTATTTGGATTAGAATGAGATCTAATCACACTTCAAATAAAATGTAAGTTAATCACATTGGCTTGGTCTGATACTAGAACGATATCTAATGTTATCTACTCTATCAATTTTACTTCCGCGACCCTGCACCAGTTAGTTTTAGAAAGGTTCTGTGCCAATTACACAAATCACCTAGCTATGTATATCCATCACCACCAAATTTATCACTAAAAACAAAAAAAAAAAACCACGAAGTTAAAACCCTAGCCGCCACTGCCTACCACTATTTCTTCCATAATTCGACCACCGTCACCACCAGTAGCTGTAACCATTAAACTCACCAACCATCGCCGCCCAAAACTCGACCACCTTCGACCCTTAAGCTACCGCGCAGCCACCATGCAAACAACCTAAATCCATGAAGCTCTATCGGTCTAATCACTTGATCGTACATTAGCCATTATCATCACCATTCAGAACTACCATCAGACTCAGCAGCCACCATCAACCTAATCCCAGTGAACTCCAGACCTCAACTGCAATTTCTCAACCATTGTCCAAAAGCACTCAAAACCTGTGGCTCGACCACTTAACCTTTGTTGTTTAGCCACCTTATCACTGTTGTCTACCACCACTCTAAGAATCCTTAGCCTTCACTGATCAATACCTGACTGTCCTCGTCATTAAACAATGCTAGAAAACGCTATGAATCACAGTTAAACTACCATAAGCCGTCATTGCTTCAAGTTGGTTTTTCGACCAAACCGTCGTGAGTTTGACCAATCCATGGCCACCATCAAGCTCTTCACTATAAAAGCTTACAGATTTGACTATTACTGTTCTTTTTCACGACCACTAGCCACCGGCTACAGAGACTACAATTCAAGGTTAATATTGTTATTAAAATAAAAATCACATGGCTTATCAAGAATTGTTTAATGGTCTTTCGAATTTTACTGGGCTTTTTTTCTATCCTCATACTATTTTTGATTGGATATTTGGAATTGAAGATTTTATCATTGACAACATTCCAGAAAAGAAGCATGTTAACTATGTCTCTTGCAAATTTACTGAGTATGTTTTACATTGGTGGAGAAATTTAATGGAAAATGAGTTCATCAAGGAAAACGTAAGATTCGCACTTGGTATAATATTAAAAGGAAGATTAAAGCCCATTTAGAATTATAGACAACGAACGAAATCTTTCCGAGCCTATCTTTGTCAATTTTAAGGTTACTGTTCGTGTGTAATTTTTTTTGAAAATGATTACCTGTTAATTGTGAGATTTGTGGGAGGATTATGTGATGAGATCAAAGAATGAATTCCTTTGCAATTGATGATTCATTGTGACTTTCACAATGTCATTAAAATCAAGTTAGAAGTTGAAATGCAGATCCAAAGAAAAAGAAGTCAAGCATCAAAGAGGTTAAGTTGACCATATCCATGACACCAATCTAAGATCCCTAGTCTTATCACAAGCCAATAGTGTAAAGCGAAAGACGTCTAGGTGAAAGAAGTTTATGCCTCTCCACATGTTGAAGAAGTGCCTAATATTGTAGATGAAAAGGTAAAATTTATTACTTGTTTAAAGTTTCAATCTGACAATTTGTGTGAGAATGTGCATTATGTTTCTTTGAAAGTTAGGACAAGCATTGAAGATGATAAGGTTATTGATTTATCTAACATTTTTAAAGAATAAGAACAGCCAACTTTTGATTTGTGCATTGAGCCTAACAGTACAATCAAGGTTATGCAGCAAAATCAAGTTAAAGAGGCTGAAATGATGATATGATTCTACCTATTCACATTGAAGACAAGAAGGCTGTGCTTGAAGAGAATTTAATTGAAAAGGTGAAATTTGTTGGAGAGCACATTGAGTTCAAATAGGGGAAGGGCAAGAGTTATTTGACCATTATTTGTTCTTGAAAGTCTTTGTTGCCTTGAAGAATGTATAAGCAAAGGAAATTGAGGAAGTATGGATTCTTTAAAATTTCAAGAAAAATTGATAAAAAAGACAACAAATTCGAAATACAAGACGATTCGCTCTTATAATACAAATTTCATCATCTAGATTGTATCTAAACTTGAGGATAAGTTTCTTTTAGGAGGGGGAGACTGATGCAGGATGTTATTTTAAGATTTTAGAATTTTATTATTTTAGGTATTATTTCATGGTATGTGTTTTATTATTTTATTTACATTATAATTATGATTTAGTTTTCCTTTTTATGTTAACTTAGGGAAGTAGGTTTCCTCTATTATAAATAGAGAGGTCTTGTAATTATTTTCATCATAATGCTAGCTTCAATTATTCAACAAAACCCTCTTTTATAATTCCCATTAGGATTATCTATCAAAATCTCTCTTGTAAAGTTATTTGGATTAGAGCATCATCTAGTTTCACTTAATGCGTTATTAAAAATCTCATTAAGTGATTTGGATTAAAACGAGATATAATCATTCTTTGATTAAAGCTTAAGTTAATTGCGTTGGCTTGGTCTAGTATTAGAACGATATCTGGTGTTACCTATCCTGCTAATTTCCTTCCACTACGTCGCTTCGTCAAAGGTGATTTTGTTCTGCTTCAATATACTATTCCATTGTTATAAAGATTGTGATATACAAACTTGTTATAAATAATTATGGAGAACTTAGAACATTCATGAAAAAAGAACCAAAGATTATTGAAAATGGTGCATGTAATTTAAAGGTTATAAAATATTAAATGGTTGAATTAATTGTTGTGAAGCTTTGTAACAATGTGTTTGGATACATAGAAAAGCAAAGAAAGTAACAAAAAAAAAAAGGATGAGAGAGATTTGTGTTATTGTAACGAACTTCCGATCTTTGCAATATGTAGTATTTATAGTAGATTAACAAACTAACTGAGCTAGTAACAAATCTAATATCTAACTAATAGGATTATGATAGTTGTACATCCAAAACAAACCAATGCCACGTTGGTTCTCACACACAATTCACACACGTGCATTACTAATACTAATAGGATCTTAGAATCCTTTGCTAAGCTATAGCTATAATTTAGAAACTTCTATTCCTAGCAATTTTGAACTTATTTGTTGTGTAGATAAAATTAAATAGTTATATTGAAAGAGTTACAACTTCTTTAATTTCTTATTTCATTAGCATCAAAGTCATTCTAGGAATTGTTGGCCTTTTGGCACCCAATAATTGCCCTTAAGACAACCAAGGATGAAGTTAAATTGCTTAGTGTATACTCTCTGAGCATCAATTGGGTTGCAAAGGACTTTGGCAGTTTTTACTTCAAAACTCTATAGTTAAGCATGCTAAGGCTGGAGAAATTCAATAATAGGTGATCTGTTGGGATCACGTCTTCGATAGCTAGGTTACCACTATATCAACTAATTAGTGCTAGTTAGCATTGTAAATGGTGGAGGCTACATGTGGCCAAGTCATAATGATGGAGGCTCAGGTGTGAACAAGTCAACTAGTGTTGTTGGTTGGTCTTATATCAACTAGTAGTTATGTAGTACCTTATCAATTAGCAAGCAATATGCTATCATCATGAAGAATGGGACTGGGTGTCGCCAAGTCATTATAGCAGAGGCTCGGGTGTGGTCAAGCCAACTAGTGGAATAGTTTGGCAGTTGTGTGTTAGCATCATGGATGGCAAGGGCCGGGTGTGGCCAAGTCATAATGGCAGAGGCTTTAGTGTGACCAAGTCAACTCGTGGAGTGGGTTGGTAGCATTGTGTTAGCATTGTGGATGGTGGAGGCTAGGTGTGGCCAAGTCATAATGGCTAGGGCTCGACTGTGGCCAAGTCAACTAATAGAGTAAACAACTTTATGTCAAAATGTTGGCACAAGACAAATTTAATTTTAGGGTGTCATTGAGGGGGGATTGTTGGCCTTGGGGGGGGGGGTAGGGATCACCCTTAGGACTATAGAAGGATTAAGTTAAATATTTCAATTTCCATTCTCTAAGCATTGGTTTTTAGATGAATATAATAACCTTCACTTCAAAACTTTTAAGGTAAGCGTGCAGAACTTGGAAAAGTATGGGCTACTGGGACTTTACAACAAATGCCTCAATCTAACAAAAACCTTGGGTACAATTATCTTTTGACATAATTTATGACAAGATTTCCTTTATTTGATTCATTTATTACAATCATGAAATTAAGCCTTACTTCTTTTTGGATTTGAATTCAAATGACTAGGAAAACAAAGCTATTTGAAAATTATTGGATCAAGCTTAGGCAATATAGTAGAACTTTGATGAGTTAATAGTCATCGGACCATGGAAAATCTAATATTTTAAAAAATATTAATCAATCGATAAATTAATATATTTTTAGTTCATGAAAATATTCCTTACATTGATTTGGTAATTTTTTATATTTTATTCGAAGAGTAGTTAGTTGTATTACATTAGCAGTAATAAGAATTTTTATTTTTCAGTGATTGGTTGTAATTGACATTTGATATATATTCCACATAAACCATTGAAGATTGGATATAAAAGCAAATATATTCATAATGAAACCTCTCACGAATCACAATAGAGGTGGTGGTGGAACTTCTTCTTTATTTCCATGAGACTTCTTTTCTATTGAAATGGAAAGAATTCTGATTCACAATAATGAATGATCAGAATTCAGAAAATTTATTTTGTAGAAGAGGAATTAATGATTATTACTTAGTTTTATTAAAAAATAAAAAATTTTACTTCTTAATTTTGTAAAATTCCAATGCCTAGATTAATTTATGTAGATTGATTCTACTTCCTCTTAATGTCTACTAATGATACATTTATGGGTGATAAAATAAGGCAACCATAATAAGGTTACTCAAAGCCTCATTAAGCTTACCTTGCCATTAGATGACAAAATAGGACGGCCACAATAAGGCTTCACTTAAAGGCTTATTGTGCATGCCTCGTCGTTTAACATAGTAAAAGGAAATTTGGCAAGCATGATGAGGTGAGAAGACAGTTAAACTAGGAAAAGAAGCAGTCAAAACTGCCTTCCCATCCTATCTCAAAATCAAGGGATTTAACCCTATCCTTGAAACCCATAACTCCATGATATAAAGAGAAAGGGAAGTTTAACCCTATCCAAAAGCCTGTAATGTCATAATTTAAGGGGATAATAGAGACAAACTCTATCCAAAATTCCTACAATGTTGTAATCTAGGGGAAAAGAATTTGATTCTTATAAAACTCTCAGAGGTGCCAATAGGATGAAACTTTCAGACTTTTAAAAAAAAACTCGATTTATCTTATTCTTTTATTGATCTCAAGACGTTGAATTTTGAAAAAGCTTCTTCATTACTCACCTTTATCCTCTATGATCTTTATTTTTGTTTTTCTTCTTTTAATGGAGACTCTCTTCTTACTTTTCCTTTTTAGTTTATTTGTTGTTAATTATCATACAAAATTTATACATTTGGTTATCCCACAAAAACCTTGATATTGACTTGAGCATCAAAGGGTCAACATAAAAAAAATTTCGACACCCCTGCCTTTTCTTCTAATTGCAAGTGTCATGCTTGCTAATTCCTACTCGGGCTTACGCTAGAACCCTGGTTGCCACGTTCTGCTTAGATTGTTGAGTCAAGGTAGGAAACTATCTTTCCACGTAAACAAATTTAAATGTTGGCACTAGGATCTAGTAGGTAGCCCACAAACCAACATGACTAGATTTTGCATGAATATTTTAATGCCATCTATAGAGATGGTAAGGCACGTTAAGTCTTAAGCCTCAAAACCTACTCTAGGTGAGGCAAGACTCCTAAGCTAGTTCAGTTTGGGTAACCTTCTCTTTATTGCCTTGCTCCTTCATGTACTTTACAACAACCCCAATAAGGTCATTCATTTTGAGCTGAGGATGGATCTTTCTACAAACAACCATATCACAATCATAGCAGTATTCAACACCCGCATTATAACTATCATTAACCTCCTTCTTCAAGGTTCCAATCTTACCTTTGAGGTTGTTAATCATTTCCTGAGATTGGGATTCAAGGTCTTTCATCTGCTATTTAGATATGAGTGCTTGTTCAGTAAGTTTAATCCTCAAGTTTCTTAATTCCTTCTCAAATTTAATAGTGCTAGCTTTTAGTTTAGCTTCTATAACCTCAGACTTCTTCTTCTAAGTTTTTATTTTAGCTTTGATCTAGTTGTCATATCTTATAATACGCCCTTTGTAATTAGTTCCCATGCAAACCAGGAGGGCATTCATCAGTTTAGCAAGGGTATGAACTTAAACTCTGGTAAGGAAGAGATATGAGGATAACACACAAAGAGCTAGAGAATAGCGAGTAGGCCTAGTGAGTAATATTAGTTGGAAGAGGAGATTTTTTACACTTATATTACAATTTCCAGTATTTTTTTGTTACACTCTCAATACTAGAAACTAGGGGACTAGTGTTTGAGTGATAAAATAAGGCGACCATAATAAGGCTTTACTCAAGGCTTCATTATGCTCGCCTCACCTTCAGATGACAAAATAGGGCGACCACAACATGGATGCACTCAAATCCTTATTGTGGTCACCTAGCCATTTAACATAGTCAAGGAAATCTTACAACTAGAAGTAGGCGAGGAGGTGATTAAAATGAGAAAAGACCCAATCAAAACCACCTTCCATCCTATCTGAAAATCTAGGGATTTAGCTTCATGATTCAAAGAGAGAAGGAAGCTCAAACCTATCTAAAAGCCTGTAATCCCATAATTTAAAAAAATAATAGAGATAAAACTCTAGCCAAAATCCCTACAATGTTGTAATCTAGGGCGAAGGAATTTTATTCCTATAAAACTCTCAAAAGTGCTAATGGGAGGGGACTTTTAGATCTTTTGAAAACCTCTAGTCTATATTATTTTTTACTTGATCTCAAGTGGTTAGATTTTGAAAAACATTCTTTATTATTCATCCCTATCATCTCTGATCTTCATTTTCTTTTTCTTATTTTAATAGTGAAACTTTTCTTACATTGCTTTTTTTAGTTTTTTTTTTCTTTTGATATGAAATTTATACATTTGGTTATCTGGTGAAAATCGTTTATACTAATTTGAGCATCAAAGGGTCAGCCCTGATCATTTCTCTTATTCTAGGCATCGCACTCACTAATTCCTGCTTGGTCTTGCCACTACTAGAAAAATAGGCTATTATGACATAATTTTTATGATAAATATTTAAAAATTAGTCATTTATCACAAAAATATGATAGACACATGATAGAATCTTTATATATCATAAAGGTGTGATAAATTCATGACAATTTATTTATCTATCACATATACATGATAGCATATGAATATTTTATGAAACTGTGAGTTTTGAATGGACCAATTTAGGTATAGAATGACATGTATCTTGAAACCACAAAAAAAATTATAAGTGATGGGCTCTCCTTTGACTTCAAATGGCATACCCTAATTTCTAAATCACACAAAAAAACATAGTCATGCTTTCGAAAAAAACATTTCCTCTATTTCGCTGCTTGCCGACGACAAATTGATGCTCTTTGTCTTCATCTTTATCTTTGTTTTCGTCTTCGTCTTCATTCTCACTTTTCGATCTCCTACTACTACTAATATCTTTAAGCTGCTGCTGCTATTACTTGACGATGAACAACACGCTCAATTTCAGCCAGACTTTACTTCCTCTTTTTCTTATATTATATCCTTTTGATTTGATTTGATTTTTCAGTGATCTATACGCCGATTATTTTGATTGATCTGATTATTATTCTATGATGTTGTTTATTTTTTGGGGAACTGATAGCTTTCAATTGATTTTGATTTATTTGCTAGATTTAGGGTTTCATATTGCCTTATTAGTTTAGTAGTTATGTATTGACATGTTTTTTCCTTTAATTTTGATTTTTTTTTTCTTTTCTCATTTTAATTTAGATAATTTTTGGGTTATACTTGAATTAATTGTTCTTTTAATCAATTTGGGGTTGGATTTAATTGATTCTAAGTCTCATCTTTGTTCCCATTCAAAAAATGAGGTACGCATAAATAATGTTCATTTCATTCTCGATTGTAGCCATGTGATAATTTTGTTTCCTTGAATTAATTTATTTTATCTTTGGTTAATACACTTCTCTTTGAATTAATTTTGCTTCTATGAATTAATCATGGCCATGTAATGAAGTTCATTTATCATTGGGATAAAAAAAGTTGATGGAAGGAATAGCATGTTCAGAAGGTTAAGGACAACATGATGGATTAATTATGGATTATTTTAAATTATATTTGGTTTAAAGTACTCATGTCACCATCATTATTTCAAAATTTAAATAGGTTTCCATCTTTCTCTCTCTCAAACTAAAAGGCTAGCATAGCATTGGGTTGTTGCCTTTACTAATTAGGAAGTGAAGTTCTAAATGGTGGCTCTACATTGGAAACTTGGTTTTGTCTACGTTAATACTTTTGGTAATCTCAGAACAAGAAATCGAATCTAAGAAAAAAGTTTATGCAATTGTTAAGAGTTTTCATATCTTGAATTTATGGATTAGCAAGATATCTAATTTCTTCACTTTTAAAGTAGAAATTACTAGTTGCTTGATGAGTACGATAATTTTACTGTAAAATATTTATCCAGGACACCCTCTATTATGATGGGCACAAATGTGTTGATTTCTTTAATTTCTACCCTGGAAAAAACTTTACATTTCTTTGATTTCTTATGTTTTTTTTAAGTTGTTGCTATTTTAATTGCTTTTTTTTTTTATTGCATTTTAACTGCTGTTGGTTTTTTCTTTTGGTTGATTCTATAATATTATAAGTTGTTCTTATAGTTGCAAACAATATTAATCCAAATGTGCATGATTTTAGATATATATATATATATATATATAGCTTGCATTAATATTAGTGGACTAAAGGTAGAAAACAATCATAAGTAACCATATCGCACAAGTTGAGATTGTGTGGATAGTATATCTTCAAAATACACACCCAACTAGCTCTGATGAGCTTTGGAGACATTAAACTTATTATTTGGAGCCTTTTGCTAATATCATTCATATGGATTAGTTGCAAATAAAATTCATTGTTCCTAATTAGTAGCTAAATAAGTTCACTGTCCATGATGGAATTTTCCTACAATTTCAAGATTAACAAAGATGAATCATATGAAGAATTATAATAATGGAAGAAAAGAAGATATGGAATTATGGGAATTTGATTTTGCCAATATAGCAAAGGCCACAAATAACTTCTCAAGTTACAATAACTTGGGAGAAGGTGGATTTGGGCCAATATACAAGGTAGTATTGTGGCATTCTGCAGAGATTAAATAAGGTTTTCTTTTTATACTAACTAATTTTATCAGATCTATAATAAGGTACATAGGTAGATAGGCAAGAAATTTTAGTTAAAAGGCTGTCAAAAGGTTCTAGACAAGGAATAAAAGAGTTCAAAAATGAAGTTACAATGATTTTGTTAGTAATAATAGGTTATTGTTACTTATATGAAATTCTTCATTATTATTGATTATTGAACTGTGTGATGACTCCTTTTCAGGGGTTATGAATTTGATTAATTGTAAGTTGCCGATATGTTAATTTGCATTTTTTGGTACTAATCTTAATGTAATCTGTTTTTCAGGTGATAACGGTGGCTTTTGGGAATTTACTATTAGTGTTTTTTTTAATGGATTAATTGTTTTTCTATGATGGGTTGGTGATTGAATATTGTCGATGATGAGATATTGTTATGGATTTGATTCACCATGTATTTTGATGATTGTATTTGTTGGAAGTTTTAAGTGATTGAAATTTTTAGTGTATGATGCTATTTGGTATTTGATAGTTTTCATGAATTTGAATGTAATTTTTATTATATTTAATTCAAGTTTTAAAATGTGATTTTTATTATTTGTATTTCAAAATTCTGGAATTTCAATAATAATAATTAGTATTGTTATAATTTCAAAATTAAAATATTTTTTAAACCTTAAATCTCATGACAGAGAATGCGAATTATTGATATATGACAGATTTTAAAGAAACCCACCAAATTAAAAACAACACTAAAATTTTCAATTAATTTTAGAAAGTCTTTCGAAACGACATCGTATGGTTCATGACATATGTGTGATAGATACATACTATCATGCGAAGATGTGATAGATAAAATACTATCATAGATTTATTACAGCGGCTACAATGACACATAAAAACTCTATCATAAGAGGGATAAGATGACAGATATTATCTGTCATAGTAGCCCATTTTTCTAGTAGTATGCTATTATGCAAATTTTATTATACTCGTAAGCGCACGAATCTATTGTAGTATAGATCAATGGCGCAAGTGTCAATCCCATGAGGAGGTAGATTTAATCATATGTAGGATTAATTTTCTAAGGTTTTATGTGAGTTGGTTAGATGTGATTTATTTATTGTAAGATTTAAAATAAAATGGTGGGAATGAATTAAAGATGAAACGATATAAATGAAGCACTTGAGTCTTTAGATTCACACTCAACATTTCACCACAGGCTTTATATTTCTTTTTAATTCCAATTAATTTATGAATGGGTATTTTCACTCTTTATAAGCCTAACTCTAATAAATAGGGTATCAAACACTCATTGTGCTGGGGGGAATATCTTCTGTTGAATGTGGTGTCAAGTACACGTTCTGCCAGGTGATAACAATCCTACTGTCAACAATGTGGCAAGAACGTATATTAAATAACTTAGATGCATTCTTTGCAAACACAGAGTCAAGACAAACCAAAAATATTAGAAGTGAGTTTTTTTCTCTCTAATAAATATAGTGTAAAGTGCTTATTGTGCCAAATAGTAATGATCTTACAATAGAGAGCCAGTATACAGTATAATATTTAGACAAGATTATTATTGTCGATTAATGATAAGTCAAAACAACCTAAATAATTAGAGAGAGAATGTAAGCTTACTAAATTAAGCCCATGGCTCATATTGAGGCTTCACCTTCCACCCAAGCTTGAAATTAGATTAGCTAGTCGTTTTGAACTGGGAGTAAAATGGTAACTCTGTTAAAATATTTAGAAAAATACGAGTTACTGTAAGATTTAGACAAAATGGAAATCTAGTTTTGATTATGAGCTATCGAATTAAGGGGGGAGCCTCCTATTTATAGATACAGTGGGTAAATCATAGCCATCGAATGAAAATAATTTGGATGATCGGGATTGCACCATATGGCAACATCTAGCTGGCTGAAGGACATCATTAGGGCCATGATTCGGTCTAATAATATGCTTCCGCATCATCGATTAATGTTACATCATCATTTTTAGTTTAATAGGATACTGCCACATCATCGATCAATGCCAATTCATCAATCAATACCTCATTAGCATTTTTCGGTCCAATAGAATGCTGCTACATCATCGGTCAATGACTCGTCAACATTTTTTGGTCTAATAGGATGTTACTACATCATCAATCAATGCCACATCAACTGTACCCCACCAAAATCTTAAAATTATGATTTTATCCTTTGTACCATTTCTAAGGTTTTTAGCTATTCTGAGCTAAAAAATGTTATCTCTTTGATGTTCAATTTCTCGTTAATCTTGAAATGACCAAAATACCTGTGAAATACTTAAAATACTCAAATTATAATAAAACGCATACAATCAAAGGTTAAAGGATTTAAATACATAAAAGTAGAAATGTTAGTGAGACTTGGAGTGCAAAATGCTAGTTTTACCCTTTATAAATATGTATTCTTCACATTCAACACACCCCCCATCTAGCTTATTGCTAGTCACTAGCAAATTAAGCGATAATATCCGACAAAGCCCTAATTAAATCTTTTTTTAAGTAATTAAGTTTACTGCTTTAATCAGATTAATGACAACAATCAAATAAAAATATAAGCGTTATCTTAGGCTTTGAAAATATCACTCCCAAATCAACCATTTACACAAATCAATTGAGTAAACTCATGGAAAATGATCAACTATCAAAGCTACATTAATCAAGCCACTTACAAGAATGACATGCTAAACCCCAAAATCTTACAGATAAAAATGACACTTTCAAAAGGAAATAAACCCAAAAAAAACAATCACTTTAAGGAATGGTAGACTGAGAGAAAATAAGATAAAAATAGGATCATACTTTCTAATGTATGAATTAGGGTGTCAATGTGCAAGTATACACAATAAGTAATATAATGATCAGTATCAAGATCATCTCCGTAGGGATTGATGTTACAGGATTTGCTACAATAAATTTAATAGTGTAATTTTAGTAAACTAAACAAAAAAAATAAATGATGAGATTAATGATCTATTGAAATTAAAAGTGCAATAAATAGAATGCAGTAAAGAAAAACTAAAGTCAGACACAAAGATTTACTTCAGTTGCAGAAGGGTAGTTGGGTTCTAACCTCACTTAATAGTTATTGACTATCTTTTAATGGATGCATAATTGCTACAACATTTACTACAGCACTAGGTATAATCTTTAATACATCATCAACTATTGCGTGTTAGATATCGCGTGTCTATATGCAATCTAACAGTGACTAGTTGTTAAACTAGCATAAAACATAGCATTATATGATCTAGGCTCTATTTGCCCTACAAGGTGAATCTTTATGTCTAGATCTTCACTAATTTTAGATCAAGCATAACCCATTTCAAATCAAGATTAACTCAACTTTGGAAAGTAATCTAAAACCATGTATTGTCTTAATTTGTTTCATTAAGTCAAACATTTTTTAGGCTCCTTTTTAACTAATATATGTTGTGCAAATTTTATTAAACTCACAAGTGCACGAATGTATTGTGAAATACTAACTATGCTACCCAAGAAGGGGGTGAATTGGATTCTTAAAACTTATGCAAATAAAACCAGACAACAATTTAAACTAATGTCTTAATAAAATCAAAAGCAATAATTTTAATAATGCTCGAAATTAAAAAGATAAGGGAAGAGAGATCAAACACGTGATTTTTACGTGGTTCGGCCAATCGTGCCTACATCCATGCCTCCAAGCTCAGTAGGCTTGAGGATTCCACTAAACAAGCCTCAAAGGCTTCAACAACACTTACAATTGACTTCAAAGGTGTCAATGAACCCTTACAATAAGAGATTATTCCCAATCTCTTAACCCAAGTGTATCCCAACACTTACAATCACTCAAAAACAAAGATTATAATCAACTAATCTCTCACACAATCTATATGATTACAATTGAAATCTCAAAGTGTGAATCAATGAAATAAAATAAGTTTAAAGCTCAAAAGAAAAGAGATTGTTTTCTCAGTAGCAAGCTCAAAGATAATTGTTGGATCCGTTTTTATTTGAATTTGATTAAGTCACTTATACTTGGAGCTGAAAACTAGCCATTGTTGACTTTCTGAGAATAATCGGATTGCCGTTTGTTGCTATCGGTTAATCGTTTTAACTTGTCCAAATAGCTGTTATGTTTAGATTTTAAATAAACAGTTTACCGTTTGCAGTTATCATATCACCGTTTCTTTCCAGAAACCTGCAAAAAAAACTTAGATTTTTATTTTTGCTAAACGATTCAAGATTAGAAAACTTCTCTTTTCTGTAAATTATCGGTTCGCCGTTTTGATATAAATTGTTCACAGTTAATTTCCAAAATCTTGTCAAAGCAAGTTTAGTTGAGATTAGAAAAACTACCTTCTCTATATATTATCGGTTAGCCGTTTTTAATAAACGGTTCACCGTTAATTTCTAAAACCTTCTTATATAAACGGTGCAGGATTACAAAGACAATTTCCTCTCTGTAAATTATCAGTTCACCGTTTTTCAATAAATAGTTCACCATTCATTTTTAGAATCTATATTTTTGGCAACTTTTGTTTAGAAAAAAAATTTTCCAGCTCAAGTTAACAGCCATTAAGCTTTCTTTAAACATGTCTATGGCTTTAATAAATTCATTTTAATAGCCTCAACATTTTAATCAAGAACATATAAGTTTTGTTATCATCAAAATCAATATTATAAGATCAACATATTGTAGAATAGATCAATGGTAACGAGTGTAGATCCCACGAGGAGGTGAATTTGAATTGTGTGTAGAGTTAATTTTCTAAGTAGGTGGTTAAATTTATGGTGAGAGTGATTTAGACTATCTTACGATTTAAATTAGATTGGCAGGAATAAACTATTAAAATGAATTACTTGGGTCTCTGGATTTGCACTCAACATGTACTATGGGCTTATCATTCCTTATTAGTGCCAATAAAATCATAAGGGGGGGTTTTCCACTCCTCATGAACTTCACTGAAATAAATATGATGCTAAGTGCTTCTTGTGTCAAATAGTAATAACCTTGCACTAGGGAGACGGTTATACCGGTACAATATCTAGACAAGATTATTACTATCTATCAAAGTCAAATCATTCACATAAATTAGAGGGGAAGAAAATGTAAATTTACCAAATTAAGCTCATGGAACATGTTGAGACTTCACCTTTAACCCAAGCTTGAAAAAAAATTAGTTACTTATAATTGAGCTAAGGGTAAAATGGAAATTGATTAAAATACGTAAAAAATTACAAGATAGAGAAGAAATTACAAAAAATAAAGCTCGAAAATGAATTCAGGGGTGTCCAATTAGGGGGGGAGCCCTCTATTTATAAATACAATGAGTAAATCATAACCATCGGATTAAAATAATTTGGACGCTCAGGATTGTGGCACGTGGGTAGTTCTGGTTGGATAGAACACATCATCAGGGCTATCATTTTGTGTATATGCATGTACTGTACGCACATTTTTTGGTCCACTAACATATTGCTAGATCATCGGTCAACAATACATCAATATTTTAGTCTAACAAGATTGTGACACATCATTGATCAATACCACATCATCAGTCAATGTCACATAAGCAGTCAATGTCACATCATTTGTCCACTCGAATGTTGCCACGTCATCGTACAATGCCACATCATCGTACCATATATGTGAAAAGCGCTATGAACAATATCGTATATGTCAACGGTGCCATTTATCTTTTTAGGCTCCTTCTAAGGTTTTCGACTGTTTTGAATTCAAAATTATTATCCGTTTTGCTATCTGATCTCTCGTTCATTGTGGAACGACCATGATGCCCTCTTGAATGCATAAAATACTTAATTAAAATAACACATATATAATTAAATCACAAGGGACTTAAATACATAAAAGTAGGAATGTTAGTGGGACTTAAAGTGTAAAATGATGATTTTCTCGTTTATAAATATACACTTTCTAGCGCTCAACACACCCTCCAACTAGCTTATTGCTAGTTTCTAACTAATTAAGTGAAAACAAAATTCAAACCAAAATGATTTTTTTTCTTTTTTTAAAAATAGTCATTTTTATTCGATCAGACTAATGATAACAAGATGAAAGAAATGTGCCCTCAGCTTAGAAATAATACAATCTTAAGTCAAACAAAATGCTAATCAAACCAATGTATTCTTCATTTTTTTCTTTTTCTTTTAATGTTTTTGCACTACCACATCTTTCTAGCCCATATAACTAGTTTTTACTTTAGACCATAGTTTCCTAAAATCAAGAAAGACTTTTATTAGGATGCAACGTAGGTTAGGGATATGGCTAAAATAAATGAGGGAAAATAGGAAAAAAAAATATATGGTTCAGCAAAAGTAGAGATCTTTTGGAAATTACATGATGCATTTCACTTGTTAATGATTATTAATATATATATATAATATTTTCTCTTTTTTTTTTTTTGGCACAACTTTACTGACAAAATAATTATTTACATTTTTCTCAAACATGAATAATTAATGGAGTTTGTAAGATCTCGAGTAATATTCCAAATCGGATTGCTTGAAGACGAATAGTTGACAAAGAAAAGTTTATATATATATATATATATATATATATATATAAGGCTCAAAAGGGTCAAAGATGGTATTTCTATCATCTTTTAGGGTTCTAAATAATCTTCCACATCTACTAGTTAGATGGACCTTCAGATGTAGCAACATACACTTTTTTTTTTGTTTTTGAGAACATTAACTCCAAGGAAATATAGAGCTAATGTATAAAACAATAAACTATTAAGCTGAATGAAGAATAGGCAAAAAGGATTACTTTCCAAGAAAAATTACAGGCTTAAGAACTCACTTGGAATTTATTAAAACATATGCATTCTTTCAAGCAACTTATAATTGTCTCGAACATCAATATGTAGAGTAGCAAACATGGTATAACATAACTCAAGGCCAAAGATAATACAAAAACTAAAATTTGAATGTTATTATGTCATCCAATGTTAAAAGATCATACAAAATATTTTTTTTTTAAATTCAACCCCAAAACATATTCTAGATATGAAAAATATGCATGCAGAAGGGTAAAAATAATATAGAAAAACTAATTGGTAAAAGAATAAGTTAGAAATATCACATTTAAAATGACTGTCCAAGCTTTAAAAAAATATGTCCAGAAATTTTTTTTTTTAACTAAGAAGATGAGTTTCTAGAGACACTACACTTTATATTCAGCCATCTTCGACTAAAAAATTTAGCCACGGCTAGTCTCTATAACAAAAATCAGTAAAAACTTCACAAGGATTAAGATATTCTATAATTGTCAACTATTCCCTTCCGTCAACTAGAATGAAACATTTTCCTCAATGTTTGAAAGGAAAACATAGGGCTTAGAAGAACCTAGGTGCTGCATCATAAAAGAAAATATTTACAAGCAGAGAGTTAAGTCTAATTTGCAATTCTTACTATGGCTATTGCTACTATCATTAGTTGGCCACTCCAACATAAAGGTCCTGGGATTTAGCTCTGGTTTATAAGCTTATAATAGATCAAGTAACTCATTAATAGTACGAGAACAAATAAAAAAAAATTTTACTATGAAAGGGATGAAATGATTTTTTATTGCATGGTTAAGAAATGAGATAAAGCCATTATAAAATTTATTGACATTTAAGAAACCAATGGGTTTCTGATGAATGTTTAGATGGACCTAAGATGCTAATGCGATTAGTGTTTCTAGAGTTGCAAGATCTCTTGGTAGGAAAATAAAAGCATCAGCATGATTTAGCATTTTAGTTATTCTCTCTTGCATACCTAAAACAATTAACTTTTCTCCAATTGGTGGGTTAGACAGACAGCCCAAAGGTTTTTGGCTTTTTAGAATGATGCCTAACACTTGACTCCCGCTGATATAAGTAGCTTCTGAGACCAGTTTTGATAACCCTCGATCACATCCTCTATATACCAAATATAATTTTCTTTCTGCTATGCTTCGTCCAAGATCTATGGCTGCCTCAATGAACTCTATATATTTTCCATAATTAACCCTAGAGAGCACACAAATGTTCTTGAATTGTTTATTGAGAGTAGCTGCCATTGGGATGCTTTTCGAAAACAATTTGTGAGTGCTAAAAAATAATCATATTCAAGGATCTTGGTGATAATGGTTCATAGCTGTATATGGGGTAGCATGTTTATGTCAATTAACGCGTAAAACACATGGCTCGAGAGTAAAAAAGGAAATAGTAAAAACAAAAAGCAAACAATGATAAAATTATTAAAGACAAGAATATAATTGATAAAACAACAGTGAAATAAAAAAATAATAAATGGATTTTTATAGTTAGTTGTGACTATGTCTCACATCTTCCTTTGGTTTTACGTCCAAAAATGACTTAAACGCCTTTTATGGGTCGAGGATAGACTTCCCATCCAGTTTTCTTATAAACTGGCAAACAAGGTCATTTATAGTCAAATTCGCGAGACTATATCATACACTCTCTTTCTGAAATAATGGTCAGAACTGGAGAATTACTCTTTGTATGTATCCATTAGGATGCGTTTCAAGAGATAAAAGGATATCATTCAAGCCATCCTTAATGAAATGAATTTTATCTTCTTTATTATTAGACATCATTTGTAAAGAACAAGGATTTTTATCATATTTCATTCTAGCACACTTATGACAATCAACATGAAGTTTTTAAGCTCTTCATTTTCTTGAGTAATTTCCTTTACCACAACCAGGCATGCATGCAATAAATTTGGGAGGCAACTCACCTGCCAAACGTACTTTGGCCTCGATTAACCAACGGATGTCAGTAGGGATGTTATTCCTCATAAGCAATCGCATGCGTTCGGATCGAGCTTTATAGATTGTAAGGAGTGCATTCTAAGAAAATGAAGGAAATTGATTGTAAAGCTTTGTTAGAATCTCGTTTTTGTCCGTACCTTCGTCTTAAAATATCAGTTATTATGGAAACTGAAGTAACCAACTTTGATTATCACAAAATACCGTTATCCGCCACTTAACCGAGGTAACACACTAAGGAACTCAAAGAAAATTAATTTCACAATCATTCTCTTATTGAATTTACCTCAAGTTCTAATTGGATGTCGTTGATACCTTCCTCAATTTCTCTAAATTGTCTTTCTAAATCCTCAACATGAGATACTAACTCTAGTAGTTGTAGATCTCAAATATGATGTGTTTTACAAAATTGTATCTGGCTTCTCAAATGAAATTGTACACGTTGAAGTTGACTAAGAGGGTTCAAAATGGTTTGTCTAATTGAGGCACACATGATTAAAAGTGATAAATGAAAACTAAATGGTTAAATAAACACACATTTGCAAAAATTTAAATCATCGAAAAAGAAGAAAGAAAAAATTTCAGTTCAAATTTAGTGGGTCACTCAAATCTATTTCAGTGTCCTCTAAATAAAGTTGGTACTCTAAATATGGCTTTAATCTTTGACCATTAACTTTAAAAATGACACCGTTCTTTGGATCCTTAATTTCGATTGCTCCATGTGGAAAAACTGTGTTTACTATAAAGGGGTCAGTCCATCGAGAGCGTAACTTACCTAGGAATACATGCAAGTGAGAATTGAATAAAAAAACTTTTTGACCTAGGGTGAAAGATTTTCTTATAATTTGTTTGTCAGGAAAGACTTTTATTCGTTGCTTGTAAATCTTGGCATTTTTGTATGCATCATTGCAAATTTCTTAAGTTTTGCCAACTGTAACCTTTTTACTAAGCTAGCTTGTTGTATGTCAAAGTTGAATTTTTTGATAGCCCTGTATGCATGATACTCAAGTTCTATAGGTAGGTGGCAGGTTTTCCATTTACTAGCCTATTTTGGGTTTGTGTTTTACTTTTAATGGATGTTAGTGTGGAAGTGTACACAATAAGTAATAAAGTAATAAGTATTCGAGTATCGTCTCTACAGAAACTGATGCTATCAGAGTTGCTACAGCAATTACTTGTGGTGCAATTTCAATTAAATCAAATTGAGTTGTTTTATCAATTAAATTAAACTAAGTAATCTAAAAAAAATAATAAATGAAATGCAATAAACTAAATTAACACGTCTCACACAAGAATATAATCACTTGAGATAATGTAGTTGAGTGAATCAACGCATTTAATGGTATTGATTGTTTTCTGTTACAGTATCACTGCTACAACAATTGCTACACCACTGGGTAGAACTCTAATGTATCCTCAGCTGTCGCATGTTGGACATCTTATATCTATATTCAACCTAACAATGACCAGTTATTAAACCTCACAAGATATAGCATTATATGATCAAGATTCCTAATTACCCTATAAGGTGAATCCCTATTGTTGAGTACTAGAAAGTGTGTATTTATAATGGAGAAAATCATCATTTTACACTCCAAGTCTTACTAACATCCCTATTTTTATGTCTTTAAGTCCCTTGTAATTTAGTTATGTATGTTTTATTTTAATTAAGTATTTTATGTATTTTAGGGGATATCATGGTCATTTCACAATAAACGAGAGATCAGATGAAAAAACGGACAGCACTTTTGAACTCAGGACAGTCGAAAACCTTAGGAGGAGCATAAAAAGAAAAATGGTCTGTTCACATATACGATCTTGTTCACACATACGATGCGGTTGATATATATACGATCGTACACGACAATTCGCTTTCACGGACAGCATTCATTCAGTATCTTTGTATCTTTGACGTGGCACTGCGATGACGTGGCACTATACGATGACGTGGCGGCATTTGATTGGGCGAATGATGTGGCATTGACCGCTTATGGGCATTGATCGATGATGTGGCGTTGATCGATGGCGTGTCGTGATCCTATTGAACCAAAAATGTTGACCGGTGACGTGGCGAGAATATTAGTGGATCGAAAAAACGTGTATGCGGTACATGCATATACACGAATAACAGCCCACGATGATGTGTTCCATCCAATAGGAACTTGCCACGTGGCGCAATCTGAGCGTCCAAATTGTTTTAATCAGATGGCCATGATTTACTCGGTTTATCTATAAAAGGGCTCCCCACTAATTTGACACCCCGAATCCATTTTTGGACTCCATTTTCTCTAATTCCATCTCCATCTTGTATTTTCTACGTATTTTAATAAAATTCCCATTTTACCCCTAGTTCAAATATGAGTGGCTAATTTCCTTTCAAGCTTGGGTTGAAGGTGAAGTCTCAACATGCTCCATGGGCTTAATTTGGTAAATTTACTTTTCCTTCCCCTTTAATTTATGTGGTTGTTTTGACTTTTCGTGAGCAGGATAATAATAATCTTGTCGGATATCTGGAATAACCGCCTCCCTGCAGGGTTATTACTATTTGGCACGGGAAGCCCTTAGCACCATATCTATTAGAGTGTGGTTCATGATGAGTGGAAGTTCCCCCTTCATGATTTAATTGGTACTAATAATGAATATTAAGCCGATGGTGCATGTTGAGACAGATCCGGAGATCCAAGCATTTTATTTTAATAGTTTATTCCAATAGCTTTAATTCAAATTAATACATTGCCTACATAATTGTCATTATAAATCCAACCACCAACTCAGAAAATTAATTCTACACATAATTAAAATCCACCTCCTCGTGGGATCGACACTCGTCACCATTAATCTATTCTACAATAGATTCGTGCACTTGCGAGTTCAATAAAATTTGCACAACACCTATGTCTAGTTCATCACTAGTTTTAAATTAGGCATGACCCTATTCAAATTGAGTTAACTCAACTTGGGAAACTTAACCTAAAACGAAGTATTATTCTGATATGTTCCACTAAAATAGGCTCTTTTGTGGCCCTCTTTTAGCTAGTATCACTAAATGGATGGTCAGCTGAAATAGTAAATTAAATTAAGCTTTATCAAAAGAAAATGCTATAGCAATCATGCAGCAACATATACTTGCAGTCAATCACCATCGAGTTTGTTTATCACTCAACTACAAATATAATTAGTTCATGATTCTTAACAAAACAGAAACTAAACCTGTTTTAGCCATCAAATACATCATCATGAATGAAAGAAAACAAAGAGAAAAGAGATAGAGGCGGGTTGTCCCTTCAGATGCTAGATTTCTTCTTCCCCAAGCCTGCAATATTCTTGTTTCAGCTTGGAATTTCTTCACCTCTTGCTTTTTTCTTTTTATTTTCTTATTATTTATTATGGTTGACGGCTCTCTTCTTTTTCTCCTTTTGTGTGCTTCCTTTTATAATTGAAACTAGGGCAACTGGACATCTAGGGCACGAATCTTTCAGATTAGGAAACTACAGATTGCATAATTTTTCTGGGATTCTCGCGAGATTTTCTCTTTGATTGCTCTAAGATTGCTACAGCAATGAGTGTTACAACATCAGCTACAATACTGCACTATTTTAGACTTGTTTCCACTTTTCTGTAGCCAACTTCTTTCCTTACTTTTCCAAGTCCATTGCATAGAATTTCTTAAAATTGCATTTCTAATTGCCTACAAATAAGCACACGATCTAAGCACACAATTTATTCTAAAATAACCTAATTTATTGAAAGTAAACTAAAAATAAATAAGTATGCAAAATTAAGCTAGAATGCAACTAAAACACATCATTTACTCTCTAAGTAATCTTGATTTAAGTCCAAAAGTGCTATAGATAACTCTAATCTCATAGAGTTGTCATACCCCCAAACTTAAACCATTACTTGTCCTCAAGTAATAACATCACACAAACATTCTAAACACACAATCATGCAACACATACTCAACTCTATTATCACATTTACAAGGATTTTCTAACCCTCATATCACACTTTTTAATCATGCAAGATTCCCATAGCAAGTCAGTTCTAGACCTAGGCCTCATTCTATCCAAAGTGTATGTGTGCCGCTTCAATCAAGTTAAGAGAAACTGTAGCATTGCACAACTAATACAACATACTCAAGGGTAGGAATTAATGCATTAATGTATAGGGGTAGAGATCACAATAAATTCAAACTATGCTACATCAATAAACTTTCTCTTTCTTGTTTTTTTTTTCTTTTTTTTTAGTCAATTCATAACTAAATTCTCTTCAATATATCATTGATTTTCATGTGAATATCTATAACTTGTGGTAATGACACCCAATTGCTCAATTAATGCACAAATCAGAGTTGCTGCAACAAGGCTCATAACAAGGTCTTATCTAAAGACACCTTTTGACTCAAGACTAAATATGGGGCTCATGAACAGACCTAGTTACTTAATATCCCAAATAGAGAACCTAGAATAAAATAAATTTTTTTATTTTTTTATTTTTATTTTTGTTCACTACTACAGCAATGCTCATACCATTTGTTGCCTTTGGACTCAAATCTACATATGGGGTATATACTCAGGAACTTCAGCCATTAGAGCAGAATTTATTCACTTCCATACAACATAGTTTAAAAAAAAATTTACCCCCAAACTTAAGTTATTTTCTACCCTTGCAAACATGACTCTGCTACAGCATTCGCACAAAACTTAATCAAAGCCTAGTGTTGAAACAGAAATTCAGCCCTCATCTTTAAACTACCCATACTTGGTAATCATAAAATTTGATACTAAATACTCAATTTATCCTCATTAGGTACTCAATCCCTTTGCAAACTTAGATAAAAGAGCCTTTAGACAAGCATTCACAAACATAAACAAAGCACACTACAAAAGCCTATTCTTATTCCAACACAATCCCCTCCAAACTTGAGAGGTGTTGTGTTCTCACATGCACACAAAACATTCATTATGCAAACAACCCAAACATGCTAATAAGGAAAACACAAAACAAGTTTAAATAAAAGAAATATAAATAACAAAAAAAGTTTTTAATAAAGACTGAGAATTAAAGTTGGCATGGGCACTCCCCTGTTGTTGCAGACTACTTGCAGCAAATGCGGGAAAAAGGTCACTTCTTCTTAGTTGCACTGCAGAGATGGTCTTTGGGTGACCCGTGTGGAATTTCAACTGCTGCAACAAATGATTTCTCTTCTTGGGTGTTGGAGAACTGGCTGAAGAGGTTCCAGCTGGCTCGAGCAGCTTTAGTTGATGTGATCACGTATGCTTTGGTGCAGCTTTTCTCGATCTTTATAGCACCTTCAAACCGGCCGTGCTCTCTTTACACTTGCTGGGCCCCTTTTTAACTATTGTTGTTGCTGGAGATTTTGATGGAGTTCTTTGTGAAGTGGCTAGAGCAGTTTCCTGAGCAATTATCTCAGCAATGATATCCAACAAGCTCTGTTTCTTTGCAGTTGTTCGCGTAGCCCTACTAACCGCAGCCTCAATTTCAACATCAATCTCTTATTGGTCATCTTCAGAGTCTTCTTCATTGAGGAATTTTCCCTTGCCTTTACGTGAGAGGGTTGGTTGTTCATCATCCTAATCATCCTCTGTCTCTTCTTCTTCTTCTTCTTCTTGAATGATATGCTTACCTTTTCATTTAGGGGGCACTACTGCAGGTGCCTCATTCTGCTCTCTTCTGATTAATCAGCTGCTCCCTAATCCTCTTCTTCTTCCTTCTGCTATTCCTCTGCTTCTTTTTGTCGTTGCTCTTTTGCCTATGGTGGTTTTTCCTCAAAGCTGGATTCTTCTTCCTTAGCTGCTATTTTAGCTGCTAGGGCTTCCTCTGTTGTTGCTTCAAAGTTAAACTATTACAATAAATTATCAGGAAGATCTAGGTTCTTACCTTTCATGAATACACAAAGTTATCCAAATCATCCTCCAGGTGCATTAAGTAGGTCCAGAATAGATCATTGTCCCTTCACTGTGCTTTAGAACATTGGGCGATTATGTCACTCAATTCCTGCAATCTTCTTTCAAGCCTCAGGGCTCTATTTGCTCCAATTACAGCAATAGGATCTAGCGTTGCTCCAGTAGCAGCAGGTTCTCCAGTAATTCTTTTAATTGTTCCAGTAGTGAATTCTCTTTTATTTTTAATTATATCATTTTTGGCAGAGACATGCACTCCAAAGACAATGCAAATGCTTGTAAGGAGGGAAAGGAACAACAAACCTGTAGTTTTATGCGTCTTCATAGCACAGTCCTTAATCTCCCTGTCTATAATAGTTCCAAAATCTATCGACAAACCCTTAAAGCAGACATATAAAAGTACCAATCTCTCTTGGGACACTGTTGTTGTGTATGTAGTGGGCATAAACCTAAACTTAAGAACTTTCACCCAAACTTTTGCAATTGGCTTTCGGTCTATCTTATTCATTACTCTAGCCTCCTCATTGACCTAACTACTACCTTCAACAGTTAGAGCCTTATGCACCTCATTCTACTTCTTATTAGTCATTGTTCCAATCATCTTAGAGTACTCACAATCAATATTAGAGGAAAAATTGTAAAAGGCATTAATGACTCGTGGTTCTAAAGGAACCTATTAATTTCTCACCCATATGGTGCGCTGGTCCTGCCGTAACATGTTGCCATAAAATTCATTAACTAGTAGTAGCACTAGGTCCCTTGGGTGGGCATACAAGTTTAACCAACCTCTTCTTGCTGCAGCAGTATAAATTGTATTGCATGTCCTTGATGGTTGTGGTTGGAATTGGAAACCTTTCTTCTCAAAAATTTTTTACGACTCGATAAATTCCTTGAATTTGTCTCGGCTTTGTATTTATGAAAGTAAGAAGGATCATTTAAAATAGCTGTTGTTGTCTTATATCTCATCATGATGGAAACACTGAGGGTTGTGCTAGGCCTCAAATGATCTTGTGGTCCTTTTTAAAAGCTGCGAATGAGGGGAACAAATATTTTGAGTGAGAAGCCTAAGGCATAGTAAACTCTTAATATATAGTGTTGGTAAAAGTAAATAAATGGTAAAATTAAAAGAGGAATTAATTAAAGAATTAATTGTGATAAAGTTGGAAAGAGGAATATTTTAAATTCAAAACTAGATCAATTTAAACATGCAAGATAATCAAATTTGAAAATTTAGAGATTATGGTATCCATTGTTATCTCTAATTTGAATTGCTTTGCCAGCTATCATATTTATTCTCAACAGTAAAAAATCCACTGTGTTTAGTCTCTTTTGAAAATCTAAACTTTAGTTGCAGTAGATAATATGATGTTGTAGCAATCTGCAATAAAGCCCCCACTCTTTTTTTTAGGAATGAATTCAACTACAAAAATCAAAGAAATCAAATGCATTAAAATAATGATAGTGAAAATGAAATAAAATTAAATAATTAATTAATAACCAAAGTGACACTTAAAATCTAAATACTTTCCTCATTGGGTTATATCCCAAATAGCGCTTGAAGTAAAGTCTTTCAGCCTGACCTGCCTTGAATTACTCAAATTGGATCTTTGAGCAATAAATCCTCTCTTAAGTCATGCATGACATCACCACCATAATGTTTAACTCACTACCCATTTACCATGAACTCTTGACCTGTTCTCTCATCCTTAAGATCCACAGTACCATGAGGATAGACTTTGATAAGTCTAAAAAGACCTGACCATCACAATTTCAGCTTTCCTGGGAATAACTTTAATCTTGAATTGTAAAGCAAAACCTGTTGGCCTGGAACTAAATTCCTTTGCTGAATGTGTCTGTTGTTGTGCAAATTTTATTGAACTCACAAGTGCACGAATCTATTGTAGAATAGATTAATGGTGACGAGTATCGATCCCACGAGGAGGTGGATTTTAATTATGTGTAGAATAAATTTTTTGAGTTGGTGGTTGGATTTATAATGAAAATGATGTAGGCTATCAATTAATTTAAATTAAAGTGGTAGGAATAAACTATTAAAATGAAATGCTTGGATCTCCGGATCTGTCTCAACATGCACTATCAGCTTAACATTCATTATTAGTACCAATTAAATCAGGAAGGGGGAACTTCCACTCATCATGAACCACACTCTAATAGATATGGTGCTAAGGGTTTCCCGTGCCAAATAGTAATAACCTTGCCTTGGGAGGCGGTTATTCCAACCGATATCCAGACAAGATTATTACTATCTGTCTACGAAAAGTCAAAACAACCACATAAATTAAAGGGGAAGGAAAAGTAAATTTACCAAATTAAGCCCATTGAGCATGTTGAGACTTCACCTTCAACCCAAGCTTGAAAGGAAATTAGCCACTCATATTTGAACTAGGGGTAAAATGGGAATTTTATTAAAATACGTAGAAAATACAAGATGGAGATGGAATTACAGAAAATGGAGTCCAAAAATGGATTCAGGGGTATCAAATTAGGGGGGGGAGCCCCCTTTTTATAGATACATTGAGTAAATCATGGCCATCGGATTAAAACAATTTGGACGCTCAGGATTGCGCCACGTGGCAAGTTCCTATTGGATGGAACACATCATCAAGGCTCTTATTCTGTGTATATGCATGTACCGTACACACGTTTTTTTCCGTCCACTAACATTCTGCCATGTCACCGGTCAACATTTTTGGTCCAATAAGCTCGTGACACGTCATCAGTCAACGCCACATCATTAGTCAATGCCACATAAGCGGTCAATGCCACATCATTCGTCCAATCAAATGCCGCCACATCATCGCAAATGCGATGCCACGTCATCGCATAAAGTGCCACGTCAAGATACTCTGATATAGGTGAACATCACGTGAATGATGTGTCATGTACGATCGTATATATCAACCGCCATCAGTATGTGTGAACAAAGACCGTATATGTGAACAGTACCATTTTTCTTTTTTATGCTCCTCCTAAGGTTTTCGACTATCCTGAGTTCAAAAGTGCTGTCCGTTTTTCAATCTGATCTCTCGTTTATTGTGAAATGACCATGATATCCCCTAAAATACATAAAATACTTAATTAAAATAAAACATACATAATTAAATTACAAGGGATTTAAAGACATAAAAATAGGGATGTTAGTGAGACTTGGAGTGTAAAATGATGATTTTCTTCATTATAAATACATACTTTCTAGTACTCAACACACCCCCTAACCAGCTTGTTGCTAGTCCCTAGCAATTTGAGCGAAAACAAAACTGAAACAAAATATTTTTTTTTTTTTTATACTGTGGTATTTATTCAATCAGACTAATGATAACAATCAAATAAAAGTATAAGCATTATCTACAGTCTAAAGAAATATCATTCCCACATCAACTCTCCACATGAATAAGTTGAGAAAACTTTGTCACAACTTCAGTAATCTAGTTACTTTTAAGAATGACATGCAAACCCCAAAATCTCACCGGTAGTAGTGATACTCTCACAAAGAAATTAAACCCAAAAGTAATCACTCCAGTGAATGGTAAATTGAGTGAAAATAATAAAGAAGAAATATCACACACTCTCACCAAGGTGACAAAAATATGCCCTCAGCTTAGAAATAGTACGATTTTAATTTAAAAATGCTAATCAAACCAATACATTCATCATCTTTTTTTTTTTTTTTTTTTAGTATGCATTACCACATCTTTTCAACCCATATAACTAGTTTATTTATTTGACTATAGTTCCCAAAATCAAGAAGGACTTTTATTAGGGCGTACGTAACGTAGGCTAAGGTGGTAACAAAAATAAAGGATAATAGGAAAAACAAAATATATGTTTGAAAAATAGAGAACTTTGGAGATTGTAAGGTGCTTTTCACTTGATTTTTTTTATTTTTATTTTTTTTATTTGTAAACATTTTTTTTTCTTTTGTTTCTTTTTCTCTCTTTTTTTTTTTTTTGTGAATGCAAAATTATCTCTTTTTTCAAACATAAATGGGAGGTGAGAAATACAAAATATAAGGTGATACTCCACATTGGAGTGGGACAAGATAATAGGTTGCCAAAGAAAAAGTCTTTATTTTAATTTTATTATTATTATTATTATTATTTTTTAAGGCTCAAAGGGGTTAACTATGGATACATATTAATAGGGTTGGCTAGAAAGGCTCAAACGGACCAAAGATGACCTTTCTGTCATCTTTTAGGGTTCTAAATAATCTTCCATATCTACTAGTTAGATGGACCTTCAGATGTGGCAACACACACTTTAGTTTTTTTTTTTTTTTTTTTTTTTTTTGATAATTTATAAAGCAATAAATCTAACTTAAAATTTGAATGAAGAATGGGCAAAAAGGTTACTTTCCAAGAAAAATGACAGCTCAAAACTCACTTGAAATTATTATGACATGTGCATTCTTTTTCAAGAACTTATATTTGTCTCCAACATCAACATGTAGAGTAACAAACATGGTGTAACATAACTAAAGACCAAAGATAATACAAATACTAAAATTTGAAAGTTATCATGTCATCTAATTATGAAAAGATCACACAAAATGCCTTTTTTTTTTTTTTTTATAATAAGAAGATGCGTTTCTAGAGTTACTACACTCCATATTCAGCCATCTTCGATTCAAAAATTTAGCCACAGTTAGTTTCTACAATAAAAAATAGTAAAAACTACACCAAGATTGAGATATTCCACAATTGTCAACTATTCCCTCCCCCCAACCTGAACGGAACATTGTCCTCAATGTTTGAAAGAGAATAGGGTTTAGAAGACATCACCTGAGTGCTGGATCACAGAAGAAAATATTTACAAGCGGAGAGTTAAATCTAATTTGCACTTACTACGCTTCATCGTTACCATCATTAGTTGGCCATTCCAAAGACAAAGAGTCTTGGGATCCGCTCGTCATAAAGCTTGTAATGCATCAATTAACTCGTTAGCGATGACGCGACAAATAAAGATTTTTTTCACGTGAAAGGGATGAAATGATTTTTTATTGCATGGTTAAGAAATGCGATGAAGCCATCATAAAAGTTATTGACATTTAACAAACCAATGGGTTTCTGATGAATGTTCAGATGGGCCCAAGATGCTAATGTGATTAGTGCCTGTAGAGTTGCCAGATCTCCTGGTAGGAAAATAAAAGCATCAGCATGATTTAGCATTTCAGTTATTCTTTCTTGCATACCTGAGGCAACTAACTCTTCTCCAGTTGGTGAGTCAGACATACAGGCCAACGGTTTGAGGCTTCTTGGGATGATGCCTAACACTTGGCTCCTCTCGAGATAAACAAACTTTCGAGACTAGTTTTGATAACCCTCGGTCACCTCCTCCATAAATCAGATGCAAATTTCTTTCTGTTATGCGTTGACCAAGATCGATGGCTGCCTCAACGAACTCTTTATGTTTGCCATAGTTAAATCCAGAGAGCACACAAATGTTCTTGAATTGTTTATTGAGAGTAGCTGCCATTGGTATGCTTCTCAAAAATAATTTGTGAGTCTAAAAGAAAATGATCATATATCAAGGATCTTGGTGACAATGATTTACAGCTGTATAGGAGGTAGCATGTCTATGTCAATTAACGCGTAAAGCACATGGCTCGAGAGTCAAAAAGGAAATAGTAAAAGAAAAAGCACTCAATTATTAAAGACAATAATGCAATTGATAAAACAACAGTGAAATAAAACAACAGTAAAGTAAAACAACAATAAAAGGATATTTACAGGTAGTTGTGATTGTGGCTCACATCTTCCTCTGGTTTTACGTCCAGAAACGGCTTAAACGCCCTCTATGGGTCGAGGATAGGCTTCCCATCCAGTTTTCTTATAAACTGGCAAACAGGGTCGTTTATAATCAGATTCCCAAGACTATATCGGACACGTTCTTTCTGAAATAATGGCCATAACTGGAGAATTACTGTTTGTACGTATCCACTGGGATGCGTTTCAAGAGACAGAAGGATATAATCCAATGACTCTTTATTCAAGCCATCCCTAATGAATTGAATCTTATCTTCCCTATTATCAGACATCATTCCAAAAGAACAAGGATTTTTATCGCATTTCATCCTGGCACACTTATGACAATTAACATGAAGTTTTTCAGCTCTTCGTTTTCTCGAGTAATTTCCTTTACCACAACCAGGCGTGTATGCAATAAATTTAGGAGGCAACTCACCTGCTAAACGTACTTTAGCCTCGATTAACCAACGGATGTCAGCAGGGATGTTATATTTCATAAGCAATCGCATGCGTTCGGACCGAGCTTTATAGATCGTAAGGAGGGCATTCTGAGGAAGTGAAGGAAATCGCTTGTGAAGCTTTGCTAGAATTGTGTTTCTGTCCATACCTTTTTCTCAGAATATTAGTTATTATGGGAAACTAAAGTAACCGACTTTGATTGTCACGGAGTACCGTTATCCGCCACTTATACGGGAAAATAAATCAAAACACACTAAATAAAGAAAATCAAATCTGTAAAATCGAATCAAACACGAAAGTGAACAAAATAAGAAAACACACAATAAAAAGAAAAATGAACTTACATTCGTCCTCTTATTGAGTTAACCTCGAGCTCTAATTGGAAGTTATATATCCCATCTTCTATTCCTCTGAGTTGTCTTTCTAGATCTTCAACCTGGGGATACCAACTCTGGGAGGTTGTAGCTTCCAAATACGATGTGTTTTGTAAAATCGTATCCGGCTTCTCAGATGAGATCGTATACGTTGAAGTTGTCTGAGATGTTTCAAGAGGATCTGTCTAATTGAGGCATACATAATTAAAAGTGATAAAAGAAAATTGAATGATTAAATAAACACACTTTCACACAAATTTAAATCATCGAAAAGAAGAAATAAATAAGAAAAAATCTCAATTCAAGTTTGACGGGTCACTCAAATCGATTTCGGTGTCATTTTCATGTGGTTGGTACTCTAGATATGACTTTAATCTTTGACCATTAACCTTAAAAGTTACACCGTTCTTTGGATCCTTAATTTCAATTGCTCCATGTGGAAAAAAAGTATGAACTATAAAGGGACCAGTCCATCGAGAGCGTAACTTACCTGGGAATAGGTGCAAGCGAGAATTGAATAAAAGTACTTTCTGACCTGGTGTGAAAGATCTTCTCATAATGTGCTTGTCATGAAAGACTTTCATTCATTTGTTTGTAAATTTTGGCATTTTCGTATGCATCATTACGAATTTCTTCAAGTTCTCGCTAATCAGTAATCTTCTTTCTCGAGCTAGCTTGCTGCGATATCAAAGTTGAATTTCTTAATGGCCCAAGATGCGCGATGCTCGAGTTCCACAGGTAGGTGGCAAGCTTTTCCATATACTAGCCTATAGGGTGACATCCCAATCGGGGTCTTGAAAGCTGTTCTATATGCCCATAATGCATCGTCTAGTCTTAATGACCAATCTTTTCTGTCTGGTCTCACCGTTTTTTCTAATATGTGCTTTATCTCTCGATTGGAGATCTCAACTTGGCCACTGGTTTGCGGATGATATGGGGTCGTTACTTTGTGAGTAATGGAATACTTTGTCAAAAGAGCTTTGAATGATTTGTTACAAAAGTGGGCTCCACCATCACTGATTATCGCTCGAGGGAATCCAAAGCGTGAAACAATGTTGCTTTTCAAAAATCTGATCACCACCTTGTGATCATTGGTTCTACACGAAACTGCTTCTACCCATTTCGATACGTAGTCAACAAATGACCAATATGTATTGATGACCAAAAGAAGGGGGAAAGGGTCCCATGAAGTCGATACCCCATACATCAAAAATCTCAACCACTAAAATTGTGTTTAGTGGCATCATGTTCCTTCATGTAATGCTCCCCATTCGTTGACACCTATCACATGAAGAACAAAAAATGTAAGCATCTCGAAATATAGTTGGCCAATAGAAACCACATTGTAATATTTTAGTAGTGTTTTTTTAGACTCGAAATGGCCTCCACACGCTTGTTCATGGCGAGAATGAAATGATATTTTGAAATTCATTTTCTGGGACACATCGTCGATAATTTGATCCGCACAATACTTGAACAGGATAAGGGTCATCCTTAAGAAAAATTATTTATTTCGAAAAAATTTGGCCTTGTCTGCTTAGTCCAATGCTCCTAAGTTTACCTCGTAACAAGATAGTTAACTATATCAAGATACCATGGTAATACTTCCACACTCATTAGTTGTTCATCCGGAAATGATTCATTTAATGAAAATGGTTACGTAATTGTATCAAAATTTAGGCGAGACGGATGATGCTGCAACAACATTTTCTCGTGCCCTTCTTATCCTTGATTTCAAAGTCAAATTCTGCAAAAGTAAAGACCCAACGAATTAGTCTAGCTTTTGTATCTTTCTTTGTAAGAAGATATTTAAGAAGCGGCGTGATCTGTGAAAACAATTATTTTACAACCAATAAGATAAGATCGAAATTTCTCTAATGCAAACACCACTCGCTAGCATTTCTTTTTCAGGTGGTTGAATAGTTCAATCTGTGCATCATTTAATGTCATACTAGCATAGTAAATGACATGGGGAATTCGATCAACTCTTTGTCCTAATATCGCTCCTTGCGCATAATCGGATGCATCACACATAAGCTCAAATGGTAAGTTCCAGGTTTGGAGGTTGAATGATGGGTGATGATGTTAACAACTCGCTTAAGCTTTTAAATGCCCAAGACAGAATCATTAAAGACAAAAGGTACATCTTTAGCAAGTAAATTGCATAAAGGTCTAGAAACTTTGCTAAAATCTTTAATGAAACGTCTCTAAAAACCCGCATGCCCAGGAAAGATCTTACTTCTCTAATCTGTTTTAGGTGGAGGAAGATTGGAAATAAGATCCACCTTGGCCTTATCAACCTCAATACCTTCGCTCGAAATGATGTGACCGAGAACAATACCTTGTTTTACCATAAAATGGCATTTCTCCCATTTAGGACCAAATTCTTCTCTATCTCTCGCAGAACTAGCGTTAGATGATGTAAACATTGATCAAATGAATCACCAAAAAAGAAAAATCATCCATAAAGACTTGAGGAATCGTTCAACCATATCGGAAAAAATGCTTAACATGCATCGTTGAAATGTAGCGGGGGCATTACATAATCCAAATGGCATTCTCCTATATGCGAAAGTGCGAAAGGGCAAGTGAAAGTGGTTTTCTCTTGATCTTTTGGGGCTATGGGAATCGATTATATCCTCGAGTAACCATATAAAAGCAATAAAATTCATGACCTGCTAATCTATCAAGCATTTGATCAATAAATGGTAGAGGAAAATGATCTTTACGTGTGACGTAATTCAACTTTCTATAATCAATGCATACACGCCATCCTCGTAGTTACTTTCTAGTAGGTATTAATTCATTATCGGCATTGGTAACTCACGTGACTCACGACTTTTTGGGGACAACTTGCACAGGGGATCGACCCGTAAACTATCGAAAATAGGGTAAATGATACTGCGTCTAATAGTTTAAGGACTTGATTCTAACTACTTTTTCATGTTGGGTTTAACCGACGTTGCATTTCCCGGTAGGTTTAGCATTTTCATCAAGGTGAATGTAATGCATCTGATCCACCGGTTTATACCTTTTATGTCGGCTATGGTCCATCCTAATGCTCCTGCGCACTTTCAAAACTTCCAACAACTTACCTTTTTGTTCTTCATTCGGGGATGATGAAATGATTCTTGGTAGAGTCTTTCTTCTCCAAAAAGGCATATTCCAAAGTGTCGGGTAATGGCTTGAGCTCGAGTTTTGGTGGTGATTCGATGACGTCGAGTTTAACCTGCGATGGTGCTAGTTGTTCCACTCTTGACTTCCATTTGTTAGTGTCCATGGATGGTGTTGAATCAAGTAAGGCATTAACCTCATCTATCGATCGATATCAAAATCCAAACCAAAGTGAGTTAAACATGTTTGTAAAGGGTCATCAGGTTTTGAAAGAAAGGCATTATCAATTAATTCTTCTATCCAATCCACATCAACAATTTCATCATCTGCGTTGTGAGGTTGTTTGGCGATGTTGAAGATATTTAGTTCCATCGTCATATTGCCAAAAGACAACTGCGTATTTCGATCTGCGTTGAATGTGAGCATCGGCGATTGCCAAGAAAGGTCGTCCTAAGATAATGGGGATCTCCGCTTCCTTGAATCCTGGATCAAGGTTGGTTGAGTGTCGATGACAATGAAATCAACAGGAAAATAAAACTTATCTACCTGTATAAGCACGTCTTCCACAATACCACGAGGTTTTTCATGGACCGATCTGCAAGCTGTAACACCACTGAAGTTGAGTGTAATTCTCCCAGTCCAAGTTTCACAAATACTGAGTAAGGTAACAGATTTACACTAGCTCCTAAGTCCAACAAAGCATTCTCAATTGTATGGTTCCCTATACTACATGAGATAGTGGGGGAGCCTGGGTCTTTGTATTTTAGAGGAAGTTTGTGTTGGAGTATAGAGCTCACGTTTTCTGTTAAAAATGCCTTCTTTTGAACATGAATGTTTGTCTTTTTAGTACAAAGGTCTTTAAGAAACTTGGCATAAGATGACACTTGTTTTATAGCATCAAGCAAAAGGATGTTAACACTTACCTGTTTAAAGATTTCAAAAATCTCACTTGTAGATTTTCCCTTTTTTGCTTTAGCTAACCTTCTGGGAAATGGAGCTTTTGGAATGTATTCTCGTGGGTTGGTTTCTTCTTTCTCCTCTGATGATGAGTCTTCTTCATTTACCGGCACAATTTGAGTTGTTTTTGGTACCGGCATCTCCACTTTGTTGTCGACTTCTTTTCCTTTTCGCAAGGTCATGACGGCTTTGACCTCTCCATGCTGCTGAGGTGAACTGGTACTTATTTCATGCACTCCTTTAGGATTAGGCACTGGTTGACTTGGGAATTTTCCTTTCTCAACAGTCATTGCCAAGGTTTGAACTGACGAAGTAAGTTGTCCCACCATTTTCTCAAGGTTTGAAATTGATTGGGTTTGTGAGTTGAAACCCGTTCTCATCTCATTTCGTAGTTCATCAATGGTGTGGTTTTGTTGCTCGATTTTAGAGTGAATAAGATTCTTGAAATTTTGAAATGCATCCTCCTATGGTCTAGGTTGAGAATAGTTTGGGTTCTGATTGTATGGTCTAAATGGTGGTTGAGAGGCTTGAGGATTTTGAGGAATTGGTTGCATTGGTGGAGCTAGAGCTGGAGCTGCTGGTCCATTCTGTTGGAATCCTTGAGACCATGAAAAATTGGGGTGGTCTCTCCATCTAGGATTATATGTGTTGGAGTAGGGGTTGTAGGTTGATGGCTTTCTCATTACACCTATGGCATTGGCTTGATCTGAGTATGAGTCCTGGTCATGTGGTTCCATTAATTTAAGAAATTTAACGATCTTTATTTGACGGGAAAGACCTTCAACTATGTCTTTGACTTCTTTAATTTCCGAACTTGACTCGCCAATGTGAACCTCATTCACTCCCTTAACTCTTCTAGTACTCCTGAGTGAACGACTCCGTTGTTGGGAATTATCTGCTTGTCACTGGAAGAAATCCCAAATCTCTGATGCACTTTTTGACATTAGCTCTCCTCTACTTGTTGCTATTAGCCATTCTTGCACATTCGGCAATAATCCCTCCAAAAAGTATTGGCATTGGTGCCATTTTTCGTACCCATGATGTGGACACTTTAAGAGTAGCCCATTGAATCGCTCCCATGCTTCGAAAAATTGCTCATCTTCTCTTTGGGTAAACTCTGAAATTTCCCTGCGAATAGCATTGGTTTTATGTACTGGGAAATATTTATTCAAAAATTTTGTTACCATTTGTTCCCATGATGTAATGCTATTAGCAGGCAATGCATTGAACCATGAACGAGCTCTATCCTTTAAAGAAAATGGGAATAATCTAAGCTTAACATCATCATCTGAAAAATTCTCATATTTAAAAGTTTGACAAATAGCATGGAAATCATTCAGATGATTATATGGATCTTCATTTTCTAGGCCATAGAATGTTGGGAGACAATTTAGCACACTAGGTTTTAATTCAAAACTCCTAGCAGCTACATTTGGGTATCTTATGCATGATGTGCTCAAGTTAGCTAAGGACCAAGAAGTAGTCCTTAAATGGCCTCTCTTATTATGGTCTTTGGTTGCAAATCCATTTCAAATTTATTTTTATTTATAACGTGCTTGTGTGTGCGAAGTGTTTTTTCTAATTCAAAGTCTATATGCTCAAGATTCGGTAATTGTGACCTACGACCATGCATGCAAATAAAAAAAAATGATAACAAAATTAATAAAGATAAAGAAGAGGGAGTAATTACGATACTAACCTTATCACGCTGTTACAATTTGTTATGAAAACAACTCAAGTGCTATATATAGAAAAGAAAATACGTGAAACAAATTAGAATAAATTAAGAGGCGGTTGAACCTGCCAATTTCACAAAATAAAATAATAATAATAAAAAAAAAATAACAGGAAAATTAAATTACATAAATTTAAAGAAGAGAAGAAAAGAAAAGAAAATAATACCTACTTCAAAATGTAAATTTACTTCTTTTTTTTTAATAATAAAAAAAATATTACAAGGAAACAACTAAAAGAAAAATAAAAATAAAATAAAGAAATTAAAAAAAAATTCTACGAATTAAAATAACTTACCTCCCCGGCAACGGCGCCAAAAACTTGTTGTACAAATTTTATTGAACTCGCAAGTGCACGAATCTATTGTAGAATAGATTAATGGTGACGAGTGTCGATCCCACGAGGAGGTGGATTTTAATTATGTGTAGAATAAATTTTCTGAGTTAGTGGTTGGATTTATAATGAAAATGATGTAGGCTATCAATTAATTTAAATTAAAGTGGTAGGAATAAACTATTAAAATGAAATGCTTGGATCTCCGGATCTGTCTCAATATGCACTATCGGCTTAACATTCATTATTAGTACCAATTAAATCATGAAGGGGGAACTTCCACTCATCATGAACCACACTCTAATAGATATGGTGCTAAGGGCTTCCCGTGCCAAATAGTAATAACCTTGCCTAGGGAGGCGGTTATTTCAATCGATATCCAGACAAGATTATTACTATCTGTCTACGAAAAGTCAAAACAACCACATAAATTAAAGGGGAAGAAAAAGTAAATTTACCAAATTAAGCCCATGGAGCATGTTGAGACTTCACCTTCAACCCAAGCTTGAAAGGAAATTAGCCACTCATATTTGAGCTAGGGGTAAAATGGGAATTTTATTAAAATACGTAGAAAATACAAGATGGAGATGGAATTACAGAAAATGGAGTCCAAAAATGGATTCAGGGGTATCAAATTAGGGGGGGAAGCCCCCTTTTTATAGATACACTGAGTAAATCATGGCCATCGGATTAAAACAATTTGGACGCTCAGGATTGCGCCATGTGGCAAGTTCCTATTGGATGGAACACATCATCAGGGTTCTTATTCTGTGTATATGCATGTACCGTACACACATTTTTTTCCGTCCACTAACATTCTGCCACGTCACCGGTCAACATTTTTGGTCCAATAAGCTCGTGACACGTCATCAGTCAACGCCACATCATCAGTCAATGCCACATAAGCGGTCAATGCCACATCATTCGTCCAATCAAATGCCGCCACGTCATCGTACAGTGCCACATCATCGCATGCGATGCCACGTCGGATACGATGCAAGTGAAAAGCGATCTGAATGTGAATTAGTGTCATGTATATGATCGTATATAGCAACCGTATCGTATGTGTGAACAGTACTGTATATGTGAACAGTACCATTTTTCTTTTTTATGCTCCTCCTAAGGTTTTCGACTGTCCTGAGTTCAAAAGTGCTGTCCGTTTTTCCATCTGATCTCTCGTTTATTGTGAAATGACCATGATATCCCCTAAAATACATAAAATACTTAATTAAAATACAACATACATAATTAAATTACAAGGGACTTAAAGACATAAAAATAGGGATGTTAGTGAGACTTGGAGTGTAAAATGATGATTTTCTCCATTATAAATACACACTTTCTAGTACTCAACATCTGTCATGTCATTGGTTTGTTTTCTCCTTTTAAATCCTTGAATTTCCATAAGAAAACAACTTTAACTCTTCTAGCTCACATAGTTGGAGCTTTCTATGTTTAGCTGCAGCATGCATGTCCATGTTAAGTTGTTTTAGAGCCCAATATGTCTTATGTTCCAACTCTAATGGCAAATGACAAGCTTTACCAGAGAAACTTTTATATAGAGACATGCCAAGTGGTGTCTTGTAGGCTATTCAGTAGGCACATAAAGTATCATATAGTCTAAGAGACTAATCCTTTCTAGTTAGGTTCACCATTTTTTCTAAAATCTTCTTAATTTCTCGGTTGGAAACTTCTGTTTGACCATTGGACTGAGGATGATATGCTGCTAAAATCTTGTGCTTGATCTCATATTTAACTAATGTTGCAGCAAAAATCTTATTACAAAAATGAGTCCTTTCATCACTAACTATGGCCCTAGGAGTCCAAAACCTTGAGAAAATATTCCTCTGAAGGAATTTCACCACTGCCTTGGCATCATTTGTAAGTAAGGCTGCAGTCTGTTCGCATTTGGACACATAATCCACAGCCACCAAAATGTATAAGTTTCCAAAAAAAGGTGGGAATAGTCCCATAAAATTTATCCCCTATACATAAAAAAGTTCCACTTCTAGAATGTTAGTGAGTGGCATCTCATGTTTCTGAGAAATATTTCTTGTTCTTTGACACCTATCACAACATTGAACAAACTGGTAAGCATCTTTAAAGATAGAAGGCCAATAATAAACTACTTGTAGCACTTTTGCTGTTGTTCCGTGGCCTCCAAAATGTCCTCTATATGCTGCAGCATGGCAAGCCTATAATATGTTTGGAATTTCTTAATTAGGCACACATCTCCTAATGATCTGATCTGAACACACCTTGTATAAGTAAGGTTCATCCTATTGATAGCTTTTGACATCATGGAGAAACTTTTTTTTTTGCTAATAGGTTAAGTCAGGTGGTAGCAGTCCACTTAATAGGTAGTTGGCAAAGTCTGCATACTGTGGAAATCCTAATTGCTGCAGCTTTGATGCATGCTAAAGCATTAACAGCTATTCATTAGGAAAAATTTTGGTGATAGCTTGTCTGGAATGAGAGCTCGCATCTGCCTCTAATTATGATAGATGATATGCTATTTGATTTTCAGTCCCTTTCTTGTCCTTAATCTCTAAATCAAGCTCTTGGAGTAGGAGAATCCATCTTATCAGTCTTGGCTTGGCATCTTTCTTAGAGATCAAGTATTTTATTATGGAGTGGTCTTTATAAACAGGTACCTTGGTGCCAACTAAATATGCTTTGAATTTATAAAATGCAAACATAATAGCCAGCAACTTTTTTTCAGTGGTTGTGTAGTTGAGCTGAGCATCTGCTAGTATCTTGCTGGCATAATAAATTGAGTGAAAAATCTTGTTCTTCCTCTATACTAACATTGCTCTGACAGAATAGTCACTAGCATCACACATCATCACAAAAGGAATACTCCAATTTAGTACTACAACAACAGGTGCTGTAACAAAAGTTCTTTTTAGTTCATTTAAGGCCTTTAAACAGTTGTCATCAAATTAGAATGGTCTATCATGCTCAAGTAACATGCATAAGGGTTTGGCTATTTTTGAAAAATCCTTAATGCATCTCTTATAGAAGCCAGCATGACCTAAAAAATTCCTTATTCCCTTAACTAAGGGATAGTGGAAGTTTGTCAATGACCTCCATTTTTGCCTTATCCACTTCAATATCCTTCCTTGAGACTCTATGGCCTAAAACTATGCCTTTTTTTACTATGAAGTGACCCTTTTTCCTAATTGAGAACTAGATTTGACTATTCACATCTTGTAAGCACATTTTCCAAGTCGTGCAAGCAATCTTCATATGATTCATGAAAGACTGAAAAGTCATCCATGAAGATCTCTAGTGTTTGCTCTACTATATCTGAAAAAATTACAATCATGCACCTCTAAAATATTGCTAGAATATTGCACAAGCCAAATGGCATCCTTCTAAATGCAAAGGTGCCATAAGGACAGATGAATGTTGTCTTCTCCTAGTCCTCTAATGATATAGCAATCTGGTTATACCTTGAATACCCATCCAAAAAGCAATTAAGCAAGTCTGTCCAATATCTGGTCTATACAGAGTAATAGAAAGTGATCTTTTCTTGTAGCCTTGTTTAACTTCCTGTAATCCATGCAAACTCTCCAACTTGTGACTGTTCTTGTTGGTATGAGTTTATTTTTCTCATTTACTACAACATTTACTCCCCCCTTCTTGGGTACACATTGCACTAGGCTCAACCATGAACTATCTGATATAAGGTATATGATTCCAGCATCTAGCCATTTGATAATTTCCTTATTCATAACCTCCTTCATGATTGGATTTAATTTTCTCTGTTGCTATGCTAAGTTGTTGTAACTCTCTTCTAGTAGAAACTTGTGCATGCAAATTGATGGGATAATTCCCTTAATGTCTGCCATAGTCCAGCCAATGGCTTTCTTATGTTTCCCCAACACATTCACTAAGCTTTTCTTTCGACCTGTATCCAAAGAAGATGAAATAATTACTAGTATTGTGTCATTGTCACCAAGATATGCATATTTTAAATGTAAAGGCAAGATTTTTAATTCTAAAGCTGGTGAGGATTCCACAAAACGTACAGGAAGTTTTACTCCTTATGTAATAAATCAAAAGATTCAAAATCTTTGTTGCCTTTGAATGGTTGCTTCTCTCCTAGCCATGCTATATCAACTGTGTCAACATCTTCATCAGCCTCTTTAATGGTTGCATCATTATTATCTTGCTCTGCTTTATCAGAATCTTTATCAATAAGGTTCTTATGTTTTTATGACTCATTGTTGGAGGTTCTTGTTCCTTCTCTTCTTTATTTTCATCCTCTTCACTTTCTTCTTCCTCTTTCTCTTTTTCAACTGGTCCATATATTGATTCTTCTCCTTTTTCCTGTTTTGCTTCACCTTTTTCAACAGGTTCATATGTTGGGGTATTTTCTGCTACTGTTTGAAATTTGTATTGTTGTAGTAAAGACTCAAGGAAGTCTGCATTCTTGCTTTATATATAAAGTGCTAACTTGTGTCTCTGAGCTTCTGAGTGCATTAAAAAGGCCCATTGCTTCTTTGTATTCTTTTGTTAATACATCGAAGCTATCACTCAGCTCTTGCAAACTTTTTTCAAATTAAATGATTTTCATTGTTTTTCTACAGTTGGTTCTTTTAGAGTTGTTACAACAACTGACTCTCCAGTAATTCTTTCTACTACTTTTGTTATAAGGGCCCCCTTATTTTTTGCCCTCTCAACACTTTTTATAAATTTTACTTCAAAAACCTCACAAATGCCAATGATAAGTGAAAGGAACAGCAAGGCAATAGATTTTTGCTTCTTGGTGACACAATCTCTAATCTCTTATTTTATGAATTTTCTAACATCAATTATTAACCCTTTCACAATAGCATATAGAAGTAGGAGCTTATTCTGAGATACTATAGTAGGGTGTGTAGTAGGCATAAGCCTAAATTTTAAAAATTTTATCCAAACTTTAGCAATTTGTTTAAGGTCTATTCTATTAATAACCCTAGCTTCTTCATTCATCCATTAACTTCCCTCTATAGTTAGGGTTTTAAACACTTCACTCCACCTCTTAACATTTATGCTTTCAACAAGTTTTGTATATTCACGATCAACGATGGAGGTAAATCATCCAAAACATTTATCACCGTAGAATTTAAGAGGACTCGAACTTGTCTTAACGAGATGTTTTACTAGTCTTGTTGTAGAATGTTAGAGTAGAACTCTTTGATAAATAGAAGCACTAAGTCTTGTAGGTGTGTACATAATTTAACCCAACCCTTCTTTGTTGCGGTTATGAAGATGGTGTTGATTGTACCAGCTGGCTGCTTGGGGAACTGAAAACCCTTGTTCTCTAGAATTTTTCGAGGCTTGATGAATTCTTCATACTTTTCTTCTACCTTGTAAGTGTAAAATCGCTTTGGGTATTTCAATCTACCAGCTGAGACCTTTAGTTTCAGCATTGCTATAGCACTGAAAATATTTTTGTTTGACTCCAAAATTGAGATCTTTGGAGAGATAGTGTGTGATTGTAAAAATTATGCAGAATTTGTAATTGAAGAAGAAAGATGGAAGAGAGAGTTTATAATGACCTCAATTTATATAAGAAGGGAAAATTAAAAAGGGAAAGATTAGGTCTGTTAAAAATTAGGGCTTTCATTCTTCTTTGAATTCAAAAAGGGTTGTTCCACCTGTGATAGCATAATAATCAGTAACAGTAAATTTTTTTTTAACTGTTGGAAGATGTCAGCTAGGTTTTTACTAGCATGCTTACTGTAATATTAGATGAAATAATGTAACAAGAACATTAAGTGCACAGTTCTTCCGAGAACCAACCCTCTTCTGCAATGCTGTAAGCGATGTTGCAGCATTTATTTTTAATTGACCTTGTCTAGCTTTTCTCCCCATTCAAGTATTGCATTCAGATTTCCTAACTCTCGATCTCTAATTCATTACAATCTAATGACAATAATATAGTAGAAAAATGTAAAAATTAGTTGCATAAACTAAAATATAATAAAAAAATAACTAAAAAAATTAAATTAAAGTGTTTAAAAACTATAAAATCACTTCCCTCATTAGGTTACCTCCTAATTAGTGCTTGGATTTAGGTGCTTCAACTTGATGTCCCCTATTTGCTCAAACTAGATCCTTCAAGGATAGATCCTCTTTTAAGTTGTTCACATTAGCTCCTAAATAGTGCTTCAATATCTATCTATAAACTTTGAATTCCTAACCAGTCTTTTCATCTTTAAGATCAACAGCTCCATAAATAAACCTAGATGAGTTTGAAAGGTCTTTACCATCTAAATTTTTACTTTCTAGAGAAAAGCTTTAGTCTAGAGTTATAAAGCAATACTTGTTGGCATGGAATGAGTTGCCTTTGCTGGATTAGCTAGTCATGCCATTGCATGATTCTCTTCTTGTAGATTCTTGCATTTTCATAGAACAACAATGATAGCTTATCTAGTTCACAAAGCTGTAACTTCCTTTGCTCTGCTCCATCATTCATATCTATGTTCAGTTGTTTAACTGCCCAAGATGCTTTATGTTCCAGCTCTAATGGCAAATGGCAAGCTTTGCCGTAAACAAGTCTGTATGGAGACATGCCAAGTGTTTTCTTGCAAGTAGTTTTGTAAGCCTGTAAGGGATTATTTAGTCTAGTAGACCAATCCCTTATATTGGAGTTCATCGCCTTCTTCGGAATCCTTTTGATTTATCTTCTATCTGATCACTTGTTTATAGGTGATATGTTATAACAACTTTATGTTTGATCCCATACTTAGCCAATGTTGCAGCAAACGTCTTGTTACAAAAATGGGTTCCTTCATTGCTCTTAATGGCTCTAGGAGTGCTAAATCTTGTGAAAATTTACCTCTAGAGCAACTTCACTACTATTTTGGCAGCAATTGTTAGTAATGCTATAGCTTCTACCTATTTACACATAGTCCATCGTAACTAAGATGTATAAGTTTCCAAAAGATAGTAGGAATAGTCCCATAAAATCTATTCCCCATACATTAAAAAGTTCAACTTCCAAAATGTTGGTAAATGACATTTTATGCTTTTAAAAAATGTTTCCTGTTCTTTAACACCTTTCACAACACTTAATAAACTCATAAGCATCTCTAAAGATAAAAGGCTAGTAACAACCAATTGAAGAACTTTGGTTGCTTTTCTATGTACTCCAAAATGTCCACCATATGCTGCAACACGACAAGACTACAAAATGGTTGGAATCTCTTCATCAGGAACACATCTTCTAATTATATTATATAAACATATTTTGCATACATAATATTTATCCCACTGATAACTTCCAACATCATAAAGAAATCTCTTATTTTGTTGGTAGTTAAAATTGGGTAATAGCAATCCACTCACGAGATAATTAGTAAAATTTGCATACCATAGAAATCTAGAATGCTACAACATCTGAGCATGTTATAGCTTTAACAACTGCTAGTCAGGAAGTGCTTATGTGATGACTTATTTTGTGAGAGTGCTTGCATCTACATTAAGCCTTGAAGGATGATCTGCCACTTAATTCTCAGTGCCTTTTCTGTCCTTAATCTTTAGGCCAAACTCTTATAACAAGAGAATCTACCTGATCAGTCTCAATTTGACATTCTTCTTTGAAATCAAATACTTTATGGCTGAATGATCCATGTAAACAGCCACTTTAGTGCTAACAGCTCATTTTCAGTGGTGGTATAGTTAAGTTATGCATTGACCAAGGTCTTACTGACGTAATAAATGGAATGTAAAATCTTGCCTTTCCTCTGCCTTAACACTTCTCTAATAGAATAATCATTAGCATCACACATTAATTCGAAAGGCATACTCCAATCAAGTGCTACAACAATTGGTGCTGTAACAAGAGCTCTTTTCAACTCAATGAAGGCCTTTAAGCAATCCTCATTAAAATCAAAGGGCCTATCATGCGCTAGCAACATGCATACAGGTTTTCAAATTTTGGAAAGATCCTTAATAAACCTTCTATAGAATCTAAAACTCCTTATACCCTTAACTGAAGTAAGTGGTTGAGGTTTGTCAATCACTTTTACTTTTGCCTTATCCACCCCTGTCCCTTTTTTAGAGACCCTATGGCCTAGAATTATCCTTTCTTGTACTATGAAATTGCACTTTTTCCAATTCAATACTAATTTTATTTCTTCATATTTTCTTAGGACATTTTTTATATTAGACAAACAGTCATCATATAATTCTCCAAAAACTTAAAAATCATCCATAAATACCTCAAGTGTATTTTCAACCACATCTGAAAAGATGGACATCATGCATATCTAGAAGGTTGCTAGAGCATTGCATAGTCCAAATGGTGGCATCCTTCTAAAGGCAAAGGTTTTATAAGGACGAGTGAATGTTGTCTTTTCCTAGTTTTCTAGTGTTGTAGCAATATGGTTATAGCCTGAATATCCATCCAAGAAGCAATAATACTCTTTTCTAGCAAGTCTGTCTAGTATCTAATCTATGAAAGGTAATGGAAAATGATCATTACTTGTAGCCTTATTTAGTTTTTATAGTCCATGCAGACTCTCCATCTAGTTATTGTCCTTGTAGAAATGACCTCGTTCTTTTTATTTGCTTTCATTTGATACAATTATCACTCCACTTTTCTTCAGAACACATTATACTGGACTCACCCATGAGCTATATAATATTGGGCAGATGATTCCAACATCAAGCCATTTGATGATCTTTTTCTTCACAACTTCCTTTATGATAGGATTCAATCTTCTCTTTTGCTCTACAAACTTGCTATAGCAATCCTCAAGCCGAATCTTGTGCATGTATATGGAAGGACTAATTCTTTTGATAACTACCATAACCCATGCAATGGCCTTTCTTTATCTTTTTAATATAGCCATCAAGCTCTCATTTTCCTCTGCATTCGAAGAAGATGAAATGATCACAGAAAGTGTGTCATGGTCACCAAGATAAGTATATTTCAAGTGTGAAGGTAAAGATTTTAGCTCTAAAACAAGAGGTAACTTAATAAAAGGAACTAAAGGTTTTAGTTCTCTTTTTAAAAGGTTAAGAGATTCAACTTGCTTGTTTGTTCCAAAGAATTGCTTTCTCCTAACCATGCTATGTTAGCTATTTCAAGGCTTTGAATTGGAATTTCAAGTTCTTCGAATGTTATAGCCTTGGTCTCTTCCTATTATAGCAACTGTTTAATCTTTATACTATAACAAAATCTACAGCACTGATAAAATTATAGTCTTTAACATTATCATGGCTTTTTGTGGCATCAGCACATTAAATGTAACTTGCTAATCATTAACTCTTATGGTTAGTTCTCCTTTTTGCACATTAATTAAAGTCTTGCTAGTGGCCAAAAAGAGTCTACCAAAAATTATACGCACTTCTTTATCGACTTCAAAATTCAGCACTACTAAAATCAATCAAAAATAAACTTGTCCACTTTCACAAGTACATCTTCAATCTTGCCTTTTGGATAGGCATGAGATCTGTTAGTAAGTTATAGGGAAATGACTATTGGTCTAACTTCTCTAAACCCTAATCATCTAAATACTGGTAAGGGCATGAGATTAATGTTGGCTCTTAAATCACAAAAAGCTTTGCCATTGTATTTATTGCCTATGGGGCATGAAATTGTAAAGTTACCTAAATCCTTCAACTTCTGATGCATCTTGTTTTAAAGCATGTGATTACATTTTTATCTTGGAGTAATTATTTTAAACTCTCTCAGCCTGCTTTTCTTTGGTAGAATATCTTTCAAAAACTTTATATAGATTGGTATTTGCTCGAGAGCTTCTACAACATGGATGTTGATATGCAACTACTGTAGCACTTCTAAGAATTTACTAAATTACTGATCTTCTTTTTGTTTTTGAAATCTTTAAAGAAAGGGTGGTGGGTGCCTAAACTGTTAATTTTCAACAAGCTGTGCAAACTGTTTCTCCTTTGCCATGTTCTAGGTTGGTGCTACAGCATTGTTATCTACGACTGCTGAATCATCAATTAGCGTGCTGTTTACTAAAGGGTTGTGGCTCCTCTTCAACTTCAGTTTCTTCTTGGAATGAGGTGAGCTCAACTTTTCTTTTTGGTATACCAACTGAGATATAAACATCCTTTCTAGATCTTAAGTTGACTGCCTTGTAATGCTCTTATCCTTCTTTTCTTGGATCCTCTGTATTGTTGGTTGAACTTCTTTAAAGTCTGTTGCTTAATGTTATAGCAAGTTTTCCCATCTACTTTTCTAGATTTCTCAAGGATACAACATGACTTTGGACAACTGCTTTATTTTTCATAATGTACTTCTTAATCAAAACTTCTAAGGAGTTGAGTTGGTCATTGCTAGTGCTACTTTGCCCTTGATATTATTGATGAAATCCAGGAGGTTAAGCGAGTCTGTTCTATCAACTGGCTTCTACAACATGTTGATTCTGATTTTGATTGCTCTAAGAGAAGTTTGAATGCTGCCTCTAACCAAGGTTGTACGTGTTAGAATAAGGATTATTCTAATTCTGCCTATTATAATTGCCCATATAGTTGACCATGGCTGGATTCCTAGGGCAATTATCAAACAAATGACCATCTCCACAATAAATATGATCCTTTAACAACTTTGTTGACAGTTGCTGGAGCAGTAAACATAGCCTTCATCATATTTGTCAGTAAGGTTATTTAAGCTAATAATGTTGCTAAGGCATTTACATTATGAACTCTTATTGCTCTTCTTGTTGTAGCTTGTCTGGTAGATGGCCATTGATAGTTCTTATTTGATATCATCTCTAAAATATCATAAGCCTCATTGTAAGACTTAAATAACAAGGCTCCATTTGCTGAAGCATCTACCATTAATCTAGTGTTTGGGTTTAAACCATTGTAGAAAGTTTTCATTTATATGCAACAAGAGATACCATGATGAGGATATTTCCTAGGTAACTCCTTAAATCTTTCCCATGCATTATACAAACTTTCATCCTAGTTAATGGAAGGATGTGATCTCATTTCTTAACTTGGCATTCTTGATAGGTGAAAAGTACTTCATCAGGAATTTGCCAGCCAAGTCATTCCATTTAGAGATACAATCAGGTGGTAAAGAATTCAACTGAGCTCTTGCTCGATCCCTCAAAGAAAATGGGAATAGTCTTAGCCTTAATAATTTCTGAGATGCTTCAGTAATCTTGAAAGTATCACTTACTTCCAAAAATAGTTTAAAGTGCAGATGAGGATCTTTTGATGGTAATCCATTGAATTGTCCTACTATCTGCAGCATCTAAAACACCACCAATTTGAGCTCAAAATTATTAGCTTGAACTTTAGGTTTGACTATTTTAAGATTTATGGCTTGAGGGGTCAAAACAGCAAAATCTCTAGTAATTTTATCCCTATCATCTGCCATGAAGATGATGTTGTTATAATTTGGTTGCCATTGAATATTTTGAACATTTTGCCCTTCTTGAACTCCTTGCACATTAACTAGATGTAGGATGTAAGAAGGATTATCTCTTTGAACATTGATTGGATTTTTTCTTTCTTGAGGATTTAAACCTCTTAAATTATGCAAATTAGGCATGTCTACGTCAGATCTTAAACCTCTACGCTCTTTTCTTAGTCTTTTTACAGTTCTTTCAATTTATAGATTAAGCTAAAATTCAATTAGTTTATATTTGAGCATGCAAGAGTTGCTAGAGCAATTCTATCAATACAGCAAATAAATTAAAAGAACACTAAAATTGGCACCAAATAAAATTAACTTCACAACCCACAATAAGCATCCAATATCTGGAAACGGTGCAAAAAACTTGATGTGAGAATTAAGGTGTTAATTTGCAAGTGTGCACAACAAGTAATCTAATGATGAGTATCATAATCGTCTCCACAAGGATTGATATTATAAGATTTGCTACAGCAATCTTAACAGTGTAATTTTAGTAAACTAAATAAAATAGAATAAATAATGAGATTAATGATCTATTAAAATTAAAAATGTAATAAACAAAATGCAGTAAGAAAAAATTAAAGTCAATAATGATCTATTAAAATTAAAAATGTAATAAACAAAATGCAGTAAGAAAAAATTAAAGTCAAACATAAAGATTTATTTCAATGGCAGAAAGGTAGTTTAAACTCACTTAATGGTTATTGACTATCTTTTAATGTAAGCATAGTTGCTACAGCATTTACTAAAGCATTAGGCATAATGTCTAATACATTCTAAGCTGTCACATGTTGGATATCCTATGTCTATATGCTATCTAATAGTGACCAGTTGTTAAATTAGCATAAAGCATAGCATTATACGATCTAGACTCTATTTGCCTTACACGATGAATCCCTAAGTCTAGATCTTTATTAATATCAGATTAAGTATGGCCCTATTTAAATTGAGATTAACTCAACTTGGGAAACCCAATCTAAAACCATGTATTGTCTTATTTTGTTTCATTAAGTCAGACCTTTTTTAGGCTCCTTCTTAGCTAGTATCTACAAAATGGGTGCTCAATTGAAACAGAGATTTACAGTATAAAAAATCGAAACAAAATGCTACATTAGATTCTGGGCAATATACATATATCAATCAAATAACCCTTAAGCTAATTCAAAACGTAACTACAGCTAAGTTTAGCTCATTATGATAAGCTTTAAAACAATAAAACATAAGTGTTTGCTATGAAATATGAAATACTAACTAGGCCACCCAAGATGGGTTTTAAAACTTAAACAAATAAAACCACACAATAATTTAAACTAATGTTTTAATAAAATGAAAAGAAATAATTTTAACAATGCTTAAAATGAAAAGGATAAGGGAAGATAGATCAAACACGCGATTTTTACGTAGTTTGGCCAACCATGCCTACATCAACGCCTCCAAGCTTACTGCGCTTGAGGATTCCACTAAGCAAGCCTCAAAGGCTTCAACAACACTTAAAATTGACTTCAAAGGTGTCCATAACCTTTACAACAAGAGATTATTCCCAATCTCTTAACCCAAGTATATCCCAACACTTACAATCACTCAAAAGCAAAGATTACAATCAAACAATCTCTCACATAATGTATATGATTACAATTGAAATCTCAAGTTGTGAATCAATGAGACAAAAACAAGTTTAAAGCCTGATGATGTATGATTTCTCAGTAGCAAGCTTAAAGATAATTGTTGGATCTCTTTTGATTTGAATTTGATTGAGCCATTTTATAATTGGAGTTGAAAACTAGCCATTGTTGACTTTCTAAGAATAATCGGATTGCCATTTTCTACTATCAGTTTACAATTTTGATTTGTCCAAATAGCCATTATGCTTAGATTTTGAATAAATGGTTTACCGTTTGAGGTTATTGGATCGTCGTTTATTTCCAGAATCCTACAAAACAAACTTAGATTTCTGTTTTTACTAAATGGTTCAAGATTAGAAAGTTTTCTCCTTTCTATAAATTATCAGTTCACTGTTAGTAATAAACGTTTCACCATTAATTTCTAGAATGCTCTGAAATAAGTCTAAAGACTAAATCTTTTCTGTAAATTATCGGTTTACCTTTTATAATAAATGGTTCAAGGGTAATTTCCAAAATCTATATTTTGACAACTTGTTGTAGAAAAATAATTTTCCGACTCAAGTTAATGGTCATTAAGCTTCTTTAAACATGTCTATAGCCTTAAGAAATTCATTTTAATAGCCCCAATATTTTAATCAAGAACATATAAGTTTTGTTATCATCAAGATCAAAATTATAAGATTAACAAAATATATCATCAAATAACCCTTTTTGAGGCTCCTTCTTAGCTAGTATCTACTAAATGGGTGGTCAATTGAAATAAAGATTTACAATATGTAAAATCAAAACAAAATGCTACAGCAAATTTTGGGCAACATACATATATCAGTCAAATAACCCTTAAGCTAATTCAAAACCCAACTACATTAAAGTTTAGCTTATGATAATGAGTTTTTAAAAAATAAAAATATGTAATCAAAAAGCAAATACAACAAGTAAAATGCAAAAGATATAAAAGGACCAAAGAGCATATTTTAAGGACACAAGGGAGATACAACCATCATACACACAAATAGAAAAAAAGGCAAAAGACTTTTTAGCATTAGTGCACCCAAAAAGCATAAAAACACTTGTTTTTTTTGGCATTCTAGGACCACATTTCTTTTTGTGCTACTTGCCATGGTTTTGTCTACATCTGATAGTGTAGTAACAGTTACAGCAGAATCTATCAAATAGCATGTGAATAGCCTTGACAATTTTTTCTGTACTTGGTCTTGGATTGCTGCAGCATTTGCTCTAGCATTGTCTCTGGCTCAGACTTGATTTCGTTCATCTTCAGATAAGTCTTTTATCGTTTTCTACAAGCCTGTTGCTAAAGCAATGTAGTCCCTCTTCTACATCATCCATCAACAAAGTATAAGCTTTTGGGTCACCTACAATATCATATTTAATCAAAGCTAAAAATGTTCTAAAATACATTAAATTACTATAATTAAGCTTAAATAGATACTCATGCAAAATTTACTAAAAATGAGATGAAAACTCATCATTAACTCTCTCTAAGTAATATTAGTGTAGGAGTAGAAATTCTATAATAACTCTCATTTCATAGAGTTATCATCTTCTCACCAAGATGATGGAATAATATCCATAGCTTATAAAAGAATATGATCTCAAGTCAAATGAATTACTAGTCTAACCAATATTATTTATATTTATTTATATTTTTTTTAATGTATCACCATATCTTTTAGTCCATATTACAGAACCTACTTGGACTATAGTTAAAATCAAGAAGGACTTTCACTAGAACGTAATATGGGCTAAGGACTAACAAAAATGGAATAATAGAAAGATCAAAATATATGTTTGAGAAAAAATAGAGATCTTTTGGGAATTGCAAGGTGCCTTTATTTGTTCATTTATTTATTTTCTTTTTTTATCATTATATATATATATAGTACACCACTTTTCTAAAAAAGAAAATTACTCTTTATTATTCTCAAATATAAATAGGCAATGGAAATATAAAATATAGGGTGGTAATTCAAATTGAAGTGGGATAGGATGATAAATTTGTTGTTTTTTTGTATATATGCTAAAAAGGGATTACTGTAGATGCTTCATAATACAGATGGCTGGAAAAGGCTAAAATGGATCAATAATGGCCTTTCTATTATTTTTTAAAGCACTAAATAGTCTTCCATATCTACTAATTCAATGGACTTCAACAAGTAGCAATGCACAATTTTTTTTTATTAGTCATTCAAAAGAAAAAGATAGAGACCGTGTATAAAGTAATAAACTACTAAGCTTCAAGAAAAATAATAAATTCAAAAACTCACTTGGAACTTATTATGACATGTACATTCCTTTAAATAGTTCAATCAATTTCAGTCATTAAATTTCTCAATTTGTACTAGTCACCAACATCAATATGCAAAGTGGCAAACATGGTGGAATATAAGTCAAAGCCAAAAATAATACAAACACTAAAATTTAGAAGTCATTATGTCATTAAATGTCAAAAGATTACATAAAATGCCTTAAATAATTTATTATTATTATTACTATTATTATTATTATTATTATTTTACTAAACTCCACGACTAGCAAGATGCACCTCGAGAGTAACAAAACTCTATATTCGACCATCTTTGACAAAAACAATTAGAAAAGATTAGTAAAACTATAACAACACAACTATTGGTTATTCTACAACTATCAACTATTCTCTCCGCCCAACCAAAATGAGACATTGTTCTCAATATATGAAAGCAAAGAAATTTAGAACACATTACTTGAATGTTGTAACACAAGCAAATATTCACAAATAAAGGGTTAAATCTAATTTTTTCTTTTTACTACTGATGTTACCTTCATTAGTCAACCAATCTAATACAATGGTCTGAGATCCTCGCTGCAGTGCGTAAGCTTATAAAAGATCAAGTAACTCGTTAGTAGTAGGAGCACAAATAAAAAGCTTATTCCCTGTGAATAAAATGAAATGATTCTTAATTGTATAGTTAAAAAATGCTATCAAACCATCATAAAAGTTATTAATATTTAACAAATCAATAGGTTTTTTTTATGAATATTCGGCCCAACATGCAAATATAATAAGTGCTTTTAGAGTTATAATATCTACTAGTAAGAAAATGAAAGCTCCCACATGATTTAGCATCCCAGATATTCTTTCTTGCACACCTAAGACGACTAGCTCTTCTTCAATTGATGAGTAAAAATGACATCTCAGAGGTTCTAAGGTTTTTGGGATGATACCGAGCACTTAGCTTCCTTTAATATAAGCATCTTTTGAGAAAAGTCTTGATAAGTCTCGGTCACCTCCTATATATACCAAGTGTATTTTTCGCTATGCTAGTACTCGACTATTATGTATAGTTGTTTGAACAAGCTTTTTGTATTTTCTATAGTGAAAGCAAGAAAGCACACAAACGTTCTTGAATTGTCTATTTTAAGTTGTTGGCATCGAGACAATTCTTAAAAACAATTTGTGAGTGTTTAAAAATAAGCTTCTATTTAAAGATCTTGGTGATAGACATAATGATACATAGTTATAAAAGGGTGGTGTGTTTGTCAAATGATGCATGAAGTTCATGGCTCAAAAATCAAAAGTAATTAGCAAAGAAAATAAACAGCATGAAAAGATAAAATCACACCATTAAAAGCAATTATGCAAATGATAAAAAAAAGTAAAATAAAAGGATATTTAATAGTAGTTGTGATTGTGACTCATATCTTCCTCTAGTTTTATGTCCAAAAACAGCTCGAACGCCCTTTGTGGGTCGTGGATAGGCTTCCCCCTTAGTTTTTTTATAAATTGGTAAATGTTTTC